>JAJLVO010000033.1:0-128553 GCA_030564565.1 Pichia sp. NRRL Y-12830
GATTATTAGTATGTTGTTTACTGATGCATCAAGATAAAATCAAGTTCAAATATATTAGGTTATATGTATTAAGGTTTTATTATTGATGGTTAGTTAACTACTATGTTAGAAATTATTATAAAAGGTTTAAGTTTGGATATTATTATATTAGGTGTGAGTGTTTCAGACATGGATTGTCTATAAGGTTAATTAGGATGTTAAGATGTCTAAAGTTATTATGTTAGAAATTAAAGTTTTATTTTTTGTTTTTTAGGTGCTTACAAGAGAAGATGTTATTTTATATTTTGTTTGGTTCATTATTATTTTATTTCAATAGAGTGTTATACTTATGGTGGGGTGTTGAGATGAGAATCTTGAATATCTAGCCAGAGCTATGAGTTGACTCTGATGTTAACAATTTACCATAGAGCGACAGATATTCTAGATATTTCTAATTATCTCACTTATTGAAATATGTTTTCTAGATGTCGCTGCCTATATAAAGAACACGATTTCCCTCTTGTAGTTTACACATCTAGTTTTTTGTATAGCTACTTTAATTACCAGTTATCATATAATCTTAAGTACACTGTCAAAGTCAGTTACAATACAACATTCGCAAGAGAATTGGAGATTCCATATTGTTGTAACGCATTGACTCTTAACATAGGGTCTATGATAATTAGATAAGTTGGTGATTAAATAAACTATAAATAAACTAAATAAACTAAAAGAACTAGAGATCTATGTCTCCTTATATTAGATAAACTTGAGTGTAATAATTATAATAAAATGAATAAGCGATAAGAGATAAACGACCTGCTTGGTATCGGCCCGTTTATTATTGGTACGGCATTCATTTCAACATTTACTACTAACTTATAAATCTCTATACACTTATTACTTACCCGCTTGGTGCGCAGGCAACTGCTTGACGTAAGATTCGACATGTTAAAGTCTTATTATTCAAGTTGCTATAAAGCTCGTATGGCCAAGTTGGTAAGGCGCTACACTAGTAATGTAGCGATCCTCAGTTCGACTCTGAGTGCGAGCATTATTTTTTGTTTTAAATTTTTTAATGTTTATCATTCCATGAAAATTACTGTTCTAATGGTTTTTCTTTCTATGAGACACTTTATCGGAAAGGGATTATTTTGAATATTCTCATGAGATTTATCAAATCTCAATTTATTCCTACAACAAACCTTGCAAAATTCATTAAGAATTTTTTTTTTATTTTCAAAAATAAATTGTTTTATATCTATTGCATTTTTTTCAAATAAAATTAGCAATTAGTTTTCAGTGTTTTTATAGTGTCATTTTTAATTGTTTATTTGCATTTTAGAAAACATAAAAACACAAGTTGGCTATAAAAATTTATTTCTTGTAGTTTTTTTTAAATTCATGTTTTCTATTAGCATAAAACTACAAACAAATACACTTGGTTCAAAATCATTACGTATTTCATGAAAATGCATGCTAAATTTAGTTTATATGATTTTTGATAACTCAACATTTGAATCTTTTGGATTAAAAATATCTTAAGCATTCATTTTATCTTTATCATACTATGATTTTAAAACTCGAAGTCCTACTTTAGTTTCTTGAATGACAAAAAATGGATTAATAATCATCTAATTTCTAGATGTTGAAATACTTAATAAAGTCATTTTACTTAGACATTGTTAGCATAAAATCATCAGGTTAAGCACAATTTTTAACTGGATAAGAAATATTATTAAGCAATGTTTGTTGTTTATTTATAACTGTCCAATAATAAATTTGCATTAATCAAAAAATTTTATTATCATTTTTGCACTTAATTAAACTGAACTTAAAAATGATGAATTAGTATTTGAAATTAAAAACATAATAGCAATTGAACAATCAAAAAAAGAGTCTTATAATCTCACAGGTTAACTTCATTCAAATTTTTAATTAAATTCTAAATCTTCAAATTATCATACTTCGTCGACTCAGTTTTTTTGTTTCAATATCACGACTGAGACCTGCTAAACTTTATAACTAAAAACTCAGAAATTTAAATGAAGAAATTTTTACCGAACAGCATTTTAACTGAAAAACAACCACACTGTGCTTCTTCATGATTCACTTATTTAGATCATATGATAGCCACTTAAAATAAAAACCTTCTTTTCCATCAATGCAACATTAAAATTGAAAACTGCAACGGTTCAACGGGAACTAAAGCTACCATTTAACGCCTTCTCTCAGTTGCAACATCACATATTCGATGCTTTTTTATCTGAAAGATTCATCATTTTCCTGAAATTAATGATTTAGCTAAGTTTCGTAATATCTTTTTTTGTCAATACGTCCAGGAATATAATACTTATCGGTGAATTTGAAAAAGCTTAATTTGCATAATCAGTGGTTGAAAAAAATGAATCAAAAAATATCATTTAATTAATTGTCAATCAAACACTCACTTAAATCTTTCCAAACCTAAGATATACTTCAATTATCATGTTGAAAAGATTTCACAACTTCTGAAATTTCCTTTCAAATTTCCAAGCGAAACTACTAGAGTTAACAGGTATGGATTATGTAACATTAAGCTGCAAAGAACAACTTAAACTGAATCATCTAAACCATATCAACTCATTACATACATAACAACACAAGTGATGGCTCCCCATTAGTTAGTCAAAATTTTTATCTTCCTATATGGATAAATAAATTGCAACAAAATAGCAGTTTTTGATTAATCCTTACTTCATAAATTGATATTCTGGAGCAGGACAGAGTACTTTGAATATTAGTTTAAATCTGAACCTGATAACTTGATCACGTAAATATTGGATAGTACAATTACGATGTTTGAAACTTGGAACTTGAAAGAACGTAAATTTAAAAACTGACTATTCTTTTCGCATTGATAGATTTTCCAGTTTTCTTCGATGGAATTTCAGGATCAATGTCCAATGTCATCCCAATATTTCAATATTTTAATTAAAAATAAAAATATGAATGAATACAAAAACTTACAAGGAAATTTAATCTTATTTTCAATAATAAATATGAAATTAATAAAAAATTATATAACGAAAACTATTTATAATGCCTTAATATACAAAACTAATTTTAAAACCATTAATCAACTTCTTCAACAGTTGGACCAGCTGGTTCTTCAGCTGCTGGACCAGCACCTGGGAAACCACCTGGAGCTGCACCTGGAGCACCAGCTGGAGCGCCACCTGCTTGGTAGAATTTAGTCATGATTGGGTTAACAACTTGTTCAAGTTCCTTTTGTCTTTCTTCAAATTCTTCCTTTTCAGCGGTTTGGTTTTCATCTAACCAAGAAATGGTTTCGTTACATGCCTTAGATAATTCTTCTCTTTCAGGAGCATCAACCTTTTCTTCAAATGCCTTTTCAGATGAAGTGTTCTTAACAGAGTAAGCATAAGATTCTAATTGATTCTTAGCAGCAATTCTACCAGCTTCCTTTTCATCTTCTTCCTTGAATTTTTCAGCTTCAGAAACCATTCTTTCAATATCTTCTTGGGATAATCTACCCTTATCATTGGTAATAGTAATCTTTTGAGTCTTACCAGTACCCTTTTCTAATGCAGAAACGTTCAGAATACCATTAGCATCAATATCAAAAGTAACTTCAATTTGTGGAACACCTCTTGGAGCTGGTGGAATACCAGATAATTCGAATTTACCTAAAATGTTGTTATCCTTTGTTCTTGCTCTTTCACCTTCAAAGACTTGAATTAAGACACCTGGTTGGTTATCAGCATAAGTAGAGAAAGTTTCAGATTTCTTACATGGAATAGTAGAGTTTCTTGGAATTAATTTAGTCATAACACCACCAGCAGTTTCAATACCTAAAGATAATGGAGTAACATCTAATAATAATAAATCTTGAGTCTTTGATGATTGATCACCAGTTAAGATAGCAGCTTGAACAGCAGCACCATAAGCAACAGCTTCATCTGGGTTGATTGACTTATTTGGTTCTTTACCGTTGAAGTAATCAGAAACTAATTTTTGAACCTTTGGAATTCTAGTTGAACCACCAACAAGAACAATTTCATCAACAGAAGATTTATCAATTTTAGAATCCTTTAAAACTTTTTCAACTGGATCAATGGTTGATCTGAATAAATCTTGACATAATTCTTCGAATCTTGCTCTGGTAATTGAAGTATAGTAATCAACACCTTCGAATAAAGAATCAATTTCAATTGAAGTTTGAGCAGAAGAAGATAAAGTTCTCTTTGCTCTTTCACAAGCAGTTCTTAATCTTCTCATTGCTCTTGGGTTAGAAGTTAAATCTTTCTTATTCTTTCTCTTGAAATCAGTTGCAAAATGGTTAACTAATCTGTTATCGAAATCTTCACCACCTAAATGGGTATCACCAGCAGTTGCCTTAACTTCGAAAATACCTTCTTCAATGGATAATAAAGAAACATCAAAAGTTCCTCCACCTAAATCGAAAATTAAAACATTCTTTTCACCTTCGGTTTTCTTATCTAAACCATAAGCAATTGCAGCAGCAGTTGGTTCGTTAATAATTCTTAAAACATTTAAACCAGCAATTGCACCAGCATCCTTGGTTGCTTGTCTTTGAGAATCATTGAAATAAGCTGGGACAGTAACAACAGCATCATTAACCTTAGTACCTAAGTATGCTTCAGCAACTTCCTTCATCTTAGTTAAAATCATAGATGAAATTTCTTCAGGAGTGAAGATCTTAGATTCACCCTTGTATTCAACTTGAATCTTTGGCTTACCAGCATCATCAATGATCTTGAATGGGAAATGTTTCATATCAGTTTGAACTTCAGCATCAGAAAATTTTCTACCAATTAATCTCTTTGCATCGAAAACAGTGTTGTGTGGATTCATTGCAGCTTGATTCTTTGCAGCATCACCAATTAATCTTTCAGTATCGGTGAAAGCAACATAAGAAGGGGTAGTTCTGTTACCTTGGTCATTTGCAATGATATCAACTCTATCATTTGAGAAATGAGCAACACATGAGTAAGTAGTACCTAAATCAATACCAACAGCTTTGGACATAATTGTAATTTTTTTTAATTAATATAAATAAGATATTTATCTAATTGTTTGATGGAAAAAGAAAGAAAGCAAGAAGGAAAGGAAAAGAAGAGAGGAAGAGAAAGCAACAGCTCAGGATCGGGAAGAAGAGGGCGAAAGATGTGTTATTTAAAGTAAAATGTGGGAAATGGATGAAACGGCTCGTTCGATGTCAAATGATGAGATATGTGAAATTTGAACGAAAATGGAACTTTCTCGAAGGAAATTTGGGGGGAATTGTGGGAAGTTTTGGGAGTGGAAAAATGGAGATGATTGGAGAACAGGGGGGAAGGCGGTGGAAGTTTCTAGAAGGTTTTGGCGGCGGAGCGCGTCGATCGACGGCAGGGTCTGTTTTGCTTTGGCAGATTTCCCCATTGGTCGGATTTGCCATTTGCCGTTTGCCAGTTGCCAGTTGCCAGTTGCAGTCTGCAACTAAATCAACTCAGCAATCACAGCAAAGAACCAGGGAAGAACCAGTAGAATTCATCCAGCTTTAACTAAGAACATTTTGTACCCAATTGAGCTTCTAAAAGTCTACTCTTTTGCTATTTTTTTCTCTTTCTGCAATAATTTACACAACACAAATTAGACAACATACAAACACAAATTTTACAATAACATACAAAAACTAAACCACTTCCTATGTCTACTCCCGCTCGTCGTCGTTTGATGCGTGATTTTAAACGTATCCAACAAGATACCGCATCGGCATCTGGTGGAATATCCGCTTCCCCATTAGCTGATAATGTTATGATCTGGAATGCAATTATTATAGGTCCGGAAGATACTCCGTTCGAAGATGGTACTTTCAGATTGTGTCTTACCTTTGATGAACAATATCCAAATAAACCTCCAACTGTTAAATTTACCAGTGAAATGTTCCATCCAAATGTTTATGCAACTGGTGATTTGTGTTTAGATATTTTACAAAATAGATGGAGTCCAACTTACGATGTTGCAAGTATTCTTACAAGTATTCAAAGTTTACTTAATGACCCAAATATCAATTCTCCAGCCAATTCTGAAGCAGCAAGTCTGTATAAAGATCAGAGAAGTCAATATATCAAAAGGGTTAAACAAACTGTTGAGAAAAGTTGGACAGAAGATTTGAAGGATATTGATGATGATGATGATGATGAAGGTGATGATGACGATGACGATGACGATGACGATGATGAAGATGGTGAATAAATCATTCAGAGAATAATTTTATTTTCCATTTTAATAACGTGTTAACTGCTTCAATCTAGATTTCTATAATGTTCTAAGCTTTAGATTTATTCAAATCTGATCATTATTATATATCCATTTTCCATTTTTTTTTATCTATCATTTCTCATTTTTCCTTTCCATTTTATATAACTCTTGATAAATCATCAAAAAAATAAATACATATCAATCACGTACAACAAGGATTGGAAGTTTTATCGTTTCACTTTATTTCATAACATCAAACGTGTATCATAAATTGTAAGTTACCATTATATCAAATATACATTAATTAAAATAAACATTCTTTCTATATACATAAGAGTCAAGCAGAAATAAATTAAAATAACCAAAAGTAATACCATTTCTTTGATTTTCCTTTCAATTCTCTTTCTCTTTCTTCCTTTTCTAATGCTATTCTTTCTGCATTCTCTACTTTAATCAATCTTTGTCTTTCTTCCTCCTCTTCTCTTGCTTCACGCTCTTCAATATCCCATGGATACTCTGGAACATTACCCGTGACATTAACTCTACGATCTTGTTTAAAACATAATACAGTTAAAAATACCAAACAGACAAGTATAATTCTATTAATTGGGTTCATTCTCCTATCTTGTCTATATTGTTGTAACCTTTTCAATCCAAAACTTCGTGGATCTAATGTTGGAAGTTTATGAATTTTTGTTTTCTTTGTCGGTTTAAACGTTTCTAAAATTGATGGCAACTTGAAAGGCAAATCAGGAGGCACTTCGGGTCTATTGTTAAGCTGTAAAGAATCTTTAGCATTACTTGACATTTGTAATGCGGATTTGGAAGATTCAGATGATTCATTAGCTGTTTCAGTTGAAATTTTATCAATTAATGCATCTAATTCTGTATTTTTATCATGGGTTTTAGTATCAGTATTAGTAGCAGGAGTGATACTATTATCAATCCTTTTATTTTCTTCTGCTTCAATTCCATATGGTGTATAATAATCATGTAATTCAACGAATCCATCTCTTGGGCCATGACTACCATAGGCCCACCAAGTGGAAAATCTTTTGATATCTTTATCTAAAGACTTCCAATTTTTTTTTATTTTTTCATTCATTTCATCAATTACATGTTGTTGTTTGAAAAATGGTAATTTTTCAAATGCTTTAGGATTTGCAAAATATACTTTACAATCAAAATCTGTTAAATCAAAATCTTCATCACTACCTGCATTTGGATTCAAAATTTGGAAAATATCTTTAACTGAGGCTAAAGCAAGTTTGTTTGTCTCTGTTCTGGCTTCTTGCTCTTGTTTTAATCTTGAATTCAATAATTTGGCCGATGGCTTGGCATACTTCATAGCCTGTTTCACTGGTTGCGACATTTTCAATGGTCGTTACAAGAAATCAAAATAGTAAAAATACGAAGAGCAAAGTTTTGTAATTTAATCTGATTTCCTACATATACAGTAAAAGTAAAAGTTACAAATTTCAAATTTCAAAATTCATGCAAATTCAGCGAACTTCATTTCTTCGACATGGATTGTAATATACTCTATGCATCAATTGAAGTACCATTTATATGCTAAACAATTTGCAGATATTCACTAACTAAAATGTTTGAACCGTCAACTGCCCCATCAACTGCACAAGATGAAAAACCTTCATCTTCAGCCTCAGATATCACAGCAACATTTTTAACTTCAATAACTAACCAGAAAGTGAATGTCAAACTATTTAATGATTTTTTGTATACTGGGGAACTTTCATCTATTGATGGCTATATGAATGTTGTGCTACTAAATGCAAGTGAAATTGTTAATGGAAAGACGATGTCCACTTATGAAGAAGTTTTCTTACGTGGAAATAATGTTATTTATATAAGTAAATCTTAACTTTGTTCTAAAACTTACGATAGCATTAAAAGATATTTAGCACTTCTACTTTGTACATTCTATGTCTATTATATAACTGTATAATACTAATAAAAAAAACCAATAAAGTGACATTTTTTTAATACTGGTGGACAACATGAAAATATGTGTATTTGTGAAAAAATGCCGAATTGGGGAGTTTCAATTTGAGGTTTTTGTTGCTTTTTTTTATTTTTTTTCTATTGAGCAAAACTAAACAAAATTCCAAATTTAATGTTTCATGTAAATCTGTAAGTGGTTTTCCATGGTTGAGAACACAATTTTATTTTAATGAAATTTTAGTGTTTAGATAAATTTTCAGTGATGGAATATTTCAAAAACTTACTTAAAAGAAGGTTGTTGATAGAAGAAAGGATAATCAAATAAAGAAACTTTTTTCAAAAAAACTAGATGAAATACATGTTAACATAAAGGAAATCATTATAAAATTTAAACAACAAACGTATAATAGTAGATAACCAGGATATAATCATTGTTAGCTTTTTTATCCCTTCCTCACTTATAACTACACCTTAAGTATTTCTTTACAATATGCTTAACCATAAAAACTTAAAAGGGTATCCCAAACAATAACTCATTAAATTTATTCAGAGTGATTTAAATCCTTATACTTGATTGTATGTTTAACTCTGGTCCAAATATCTTTAAATTGGGGTGGAGCTCTTGGATCAACAACAATACCATCAACAGTTGCAACAATTTCATTAAAGGCAGATTTCATCAGTAAGTTTTGTGATTGAATTGTATTAATAAATGAACCCCAAACAGCAACAGTTAAAACGTTCAGTAATGTATGACCATCACCATAGCCAATAAGATTTAACGGTAAATTAACAGTGGTCCAAACAATAACAGATGCTAAAGTGAAAATCTGAATCCAAACAGCTAATTTAAAAGCTTTATTATTATATTTTTCGTTAATGGTTCCTAGAATTGATTTTAATTTGGTTTGTAACTTGACATTAATTGGTAATAAGGATACAATAAAAGTACGTGTAAAGTTTAATGCATGAAAGAATGCAAATATGCCAAATGGAATCAAAGTTATAGAATATCTTGGAAGTATGAAAAGATACGCAAGTGATAATAAAATATATGGAGTTGTTGAATGTGATTGGGCTGGCTTAATTAGGGGCTTTAATGAATTAATAAAAGTAATTGCCTGTTGTTTTGGATCTGATGATACGTTAACTTTTGAATCAGGAGTTGACGAAGTGGATTCTGAATTCTTCTTTTTTTGATCTGCTGTTAATGACTGATATAAAGAAATAACTAATGAGGATACAATGAAAACATAGGCAGAAACATAAGCTGCCTTAAATGAGGAGGTGAAAGTAAGAAATGTAAAGAGCAGAGTACCCAATTGAGTGCCGTACCAAACATTCGAAAGCGTAAAAGTAATTGCCATTGCTGGTAGTAAAAGTTGTTTGATAAAAACCACACAAAAGAAGCAAGTAGCAAATCTGGAATGCTATCTTTTGACAAAAAGTGCACAGTTAACTAGTTTTTCATTTTCATTTTCGTTTTCCTTTTCATTTTCCTTTTCATTTTCATCCCCTCTGGTTTTCAAATTTCAAATTTCATGTTGAGAAACTTCATTTTTTTTGTTTAACTATTTTTTTTACTGAAAATTTGATCTTTTTTCTTGCTAGATACACCTATATCTTTGTTTACCTCAGAACAAGCAGATCCACACATGAGACAAAAGAGAGCTAAACAATATCGTAAACAAGTCCAGGTTTTACAAAACACTTTTAAGTTCAAAACTCCCATCCAATGTCTAGTTGATGATACATCTATTTTAGAAGCTGCCAACACTAGTTATGATCTTGTTAAAGGTGTTAATAGCGTTGTTCAAACAGAAACCAAATATTTTGTTACACAATGTTGTATTCAACATTTATATGATACCAATAACCAAATTGCTATTGATTTAGCAAAAAGAATGGAGAAAAGAAGATGTGGTCACAAGGAAACACTTTCATCGTTTGAATGTATCAAAAGCATTACGAATGTTGATGGTGAAAATAAATATAGATATTTGGTTGTCACACAAGACGAAAGCTTGAGAACTAGTTTAAGAAACATTGCAGGTGTTCCATTATGTTTTTTACATCGTTCCGTTTTAATTATGGAACCATTAAGTAAAGTCACTAAAAGGGTCGTCAATGCAGTCGAAAAATTGAAACTCACACAAGGCTTGAATAGCGTGGATGCAGGTAAGAGACTTCACCCGGAAGAAAACGATGATGATAAAACAGAGGATAAAGTTAAACATAAAAAAGCTAAAAAGGTTAAAGGCGTCAATCCATTAGCTATGAAGAAGAAACAAAAAAAACAATTACAACAGTCTGAATCCAGACAAGAGGATACCTATGGAGATGATGCAAAGAAGAAACGTAGAAGACGTAGACATGGTAAATCTCAAGACGAAAATAAAGAAACTGGTTCAGATGAAACTGGAATTGAAGTGCCTACTGAATCGAAGGAAACTGCAGAGCCTGAACAACTAGTTGAACGAAAACCATCCACTGTTGAAACTGATGTATAGACCACTATAGAAACTGTATAAAACACACAAACAAACACATTGTACATTACTTATTTACTATTTACCTATCATGTCAAATATTTTGTCATACGGGGATTTTTTTTAGCCTCAACATGTTTTATTCGTTTTATTTTGTTTTTGTTTTTGTTTTTGTTTTTGTTTTGGTTCTGGT
This sequence comes from Pichia sp. NRRL Y-12830, assembly GCA_030564565.1. Classification (NCBI taxonomy): domain Eukaryota; kingdom Fungi; phylum Ascomycota; class Pichiomycetes; order Pichiales; family Pichiaceae; genus Pichia; species Pichia sp. NRRL Y-12830. Next base: position 10,891 of record JAJLVO010000033.1, read on the forward strand.
ATAAAGAAATAAAGTTTAACATTTGATTCTTTTGAAAACTATTATACCATTTTGACCACTTCACATTTAGATAAATAATTGAGCGATGGATTTTGAACAACAGTCATTTCTTAGGCAGGTCTTTTTAGAAAGTAGTCGTGTATTGACTGAAAGACACCTAAACAGTTCCGCAAGATGGTCAAGTGAAGCCTTAAACGGAATGCCACAATTCACAGCAGAACAACAATACGCCGAATACCAACTATTAAAAAGAAACGCCACCACAAAAACAACCGGTTTCAACTCATTAACATCTCCCTTATCATCATCTGCGATTTTTGAATCAAATAGTACAAATGGATCAGGAATATGTATAGGTACAGGAAATAGCTTAGAAACTGCATCTCAATTTGGAACCAGTTTACCAGGAAATATAGACGTTCAAAATACTTCTGACTATATGTCAAACCAAGGAACTCTTAATGATGAATTTTTTCAATTTATAGAGAGAGATAAAATATCACTTGCGAACAGTTATTTCAATTGTAAAGAATTCAATAGATGTCATCATGTTTTGAAAGAATGCAAAAGTGCCAAAGCGATATTTATACGTCTTTATGCATTGTATTTGAGTGGAGAGAAGAAAAAATCATTAGAAAATGGAACAATCTTAGGTCAAAATGATAGTAATACGCAAAATCCTTTTCTTTCAATAATTATTAAAGAATTAGAAGAATACAAAAAAGTTTTAAAACAATCTAATTTAAACGATCCGTTTCTTTTATATTTGCAAGGGATAATATTTGTTAAATCCAAAAAACTTTCTCATGCTCAAGAAATATTTTATCAATCATTGTCATTATACCCCATAAATTGGAGTTGTTGGAAAGAGTTGATTTCAAGTTTGTCAACATTCAGTGAAGCAATAAAAATGATCAATAGATTTCAAAAAAATTCTAAGTTCTTTGATAAGAAGGAATATTATATCATGTTTTTATTTTTCAAAATAACGGTTTATCAAGAATTTTTCCAGATTTCCAATGAAATTATTATAAGCCTTAATGATTTAAATGAAATATTTCCACATTTTAGTTTTTTGAAAACTCAAAAAGCTCTTATATCTTACAATGAGTTAGATTATACCACGGCAGAAAATATTTTTGATGATATATTGAAATCAGATCCAATGCGATTAGATGAAATGGATATTTATTCAAATATTTTATATGTTATGGAAAATAAATCTAAATTATCTTATTTAGCACATTATGCATCCGAGGTAGATCCACTACGCCCCGAAACTTGTTGTATAATAGCCAATTATTACTCAATTAAATTCGATCATCAAAAAGCAATTATGTATTATAAAAGGGCTTTATCATTAAGTCAAGACTGTTTAAGTGCATGGACATTAATGGGCCATGAATTTGTTGAATTAAAAAATTCAAATGCTGCAATTGAAAGTTATAGAAGGGCAGTTGATACAAATAATAAAGATTTCAGGGCTTGGTATGGTTTAGGTCAAGCATATGAAGTTTTAGATATGCATTTATATTCACTATATTATTATCAAAGAGCATGCTCATTGAAACCAATGGACAAAAGAATGTGGCAAGCAATTGGTAATTGTTGTGAAAAATTAGAAGAATTTGAAGATTCAATTAAAGCTTATAAAAAGGCATCGTCGGTTTCAATTGATTCAGATCCTATGATTTTATATAAACTTGGCATATTATATTTCAATATTGATGATGTGAAAAATGCCAAGGTTTATATGAAACTTTGCTTAGAAGAAGAACTTAATGGAGATCTAACGGATGAAACAACAAAGGCCAGATTATGGCTAGCCAAGCATGAAATGTTAATGAAAAACTGGCAATTGGCTTATACTTATGCGAGTGAACTCACCCAGGGCTCATCACAGGAAATTGAAGAAGCTCGGTCCATTGCTAGGGAAGCTAGAATGAAGATTAATATGACTTCTGGGTCAAAAGCAGTATTTTTGTAGTAACGATAGGTGTAAAACATTCATAAAAGTATAGAAATGGATTTGTATGGATATTACGTAAACATTTTAGTTTATTTTTGCTTTTGCATGTTTTTCTTGTTTTTAAAGTTCAACAACACCTTTTAAAATCTTTTTTTTTGTACACACCCTAGTAAATAAAGAGTTTTGTTGGCAAAGCGTACATTTACAAGGAACAATGCCTCCAAAACAGGATAAGCCGACAAAAAGGCCAGGAGCTCCACCACCTCCTTCTGCTTTATTGTCTGAACCGCCTAAAAAAAAAATTAAGTTACCACCTCCACCACCACCTCCATCATCAATCAATAGATCGGCAAAACCAATTGGGCTAACACCACCACCTCCACCTCCAGCTTTATCATCTCCAAAAGTAAAAAATGGTGTACAGCCACCACCACCACCACCACCACCTGCCTCCTCTTCATCCAAGTCACTAGGTAGTGGGTTGAAAACAGATGTTCTCAGATCAAGAGCTCAAAGATGGCTTGATATGCAAAAGCAAAGGTTCACAGAAAAGAAAGTTCAAAAGGGTACATTTGTTCATAATGTCAAATATGAAATGCCGCCTGAACATTTACGTAAGATTATGAATACTCAAGGTGATTTATCTTCAAAATCGTTTAATAATGAGAAGCGTGCAATGTTAGGTGCACTTAAATACATGCCACATTCATTACTAAAATTATTAGAAAATATGCCTCAACCTTGGGAAACAGAAAAAGATGTTAAAGTTCTGTATCATACAGGAGGTGCAATAAGTTTTGTTAATGAAATACCTAGAGTAATTGAACCAATTTATAAAGCACAATGGTCAACAACATGGATTCAAATGAGAAGAGAAAAGAGAGACCGTAAAAATTTTAGAAGAATGAAATTTCCACCATTTGATGATGAAGAACCTTTTCTTGACTATACGAAGCAGATACCCCCGATTGATTCTTTACAAAGTATCCAACTTGATTTAGATCCAGTTGAAGACGAAGCAGTTTCTGAATGGTTTTACGATGAAAAACCTTTGATTGACAATCCTGAATTTGTAAATGGTGAATCCTATAAGAAATATAATTTAAATGTTAGTATGTTGTCCAATTTACAAAGATTATCAACTCCCCTAAATAACGATGAACAATTAGATCCAAACTATTATTATTTATTTGATAGAGAATCATTTTTTACTGCAAAAGCGCTAAACATTGCTTTACCAGGCGGTCCAAAGTTTGAACCATTGTATAAAGATGGAAATCCCGAAAATGAAGATTTTAATGAATTCAATGCTTTAGATCGAATTATTTTTCGAAACCCAATAAAGTCAGAATATAAGGTTGCATTTCCGTATATTTATAATTCACTAGTTAAATGTATTGCTCTCCCAACATATCATTCACCTCCTGTTTTATTTACTAAAACTGAGGATCCAGACGTTTCCCTATTTCATTTTAATCCAGATTATAATCAAATAAAGCCTAAAACTGGAATTACTAACCGTTATGAAATTATTGATTTTGATTCAGAAACTGGTGAGTTGCTTAATGAGTTTGGCGAAGTTGATGAAATTTCTTTTGATTTACCAGATGATTTTGAACCATTTTTTGAACATAAACAATTAGAACCCGTTAAAGACACTTACCAATCTATGGAGCTTTATTGGTCATCATACCCATTCAACAAAAGAACTGGTAATACAGTTAGAGCTGAAGATGTTTCACTAGTTAAAGATTGGTATTTACAACATCCACCATCAAATGAGCGTGTTAAAATTAAAGTTTCGCATCAAAAACTATTGAAAACCCATGTTTTGAATGAATTGAAGAAAGAAAAATCACCATCTAATGAATCAACACCAAAATTACTAAAAGCTTTGAAAGCTACCAAATTTTTCCAAGAAACCACACTTGACTGGGTTGAAGCGGGTATTCAAGTTTGTAGACAGGGCCATAACATGCTTAATCTCTTAATTCATAGAAGAGGTTTGACATACTTACATTTAGATTACAATTTCAATTTAAAACCAACTAAAACATTGTCAACAAAAGAACGTAAGAAATCAAGATTTGGTAATGCATTTCATTTAGTCAGGGAAATTTTAAGAATGATTAAAATGCTTGTTGATGCACATATTCAATTTAGGTTAGGTAATATTGATGCTTATCAACTTGCAGATGGATTATATTATGCAATGAATCATATGGGCCAATTAACTGGTATCTATAGGTATAAGTATAAAGTGATGCATCAAATCAGAGCAATTAAGGATTTAAAACATGTTGTTTACAGTAAATTTAATAAAATTATTGGCAAAGGCCCAGGTTGTGGATTTTGGCAGCCTGCCTGGAGAGTTTGGATTTTTTTTATGAGAGGTATTATTCCAATTTTAGAAAGATGGTTAGGTAACCTTTTATCACGTCAATTTGAAGGAAGGCAATCTAAGGAGGTCACAAAGACAATCACCAAGCAACGAGTTGATTCATATTACGACCTAGAGTTAAGAGCTGCTGTTATGAAAGATATTCTTGATATGATTCCAGAAGGTATGAAACAGAATAAATCAAAAACAATTTTACAGCATTTAAGTGAAGCATGGAGATGTTGGAAGGCCAACATTCCATGGAAAGTTCCCGGATTACCTGAACCTATTGTTAACATTATTGAAAGATACATTAAAGCTAAAGCCGATGGATGGATATCTGTTGCACATTATAATAGAGAAAGAATTCAACGTGGTGCAAATATTGAGAAAACAGTAGTTAATAAAAATTTAGGTAGATTAACAAGGCTATGGATTAAAAATGAACAAGATAGACAATTAGAATTTCAAAAGGAGGGATCATTTGTTTCTCCAGATGAAGGTGTTGAGATTTATATGAATATGGTAAATTGGCTTGAAAGCAGAAATTTCGTCCCTATTCCATTTCCACCTATTAACTATAAGCATGATAGCAAGATATTGATTCTTGCATTAGAAAATTTAAAAGAAGCATATCAAGGTAATAGTAGATTAAATTCTCAAGAAAGACAAGAGCTATCAATTATTGAACAAGCATATGATAATCCACATGAGTTTTTAGCTAATATTAAAAGAACAATTTTGACACAAAGAAATTTTAAAGAAGTTAAGATTGAAATGATGGATAATTATAGTAATATTTCACCGGTTTATGACATTGAACCATTAGAAAAAATTGTTGATGCTTACCTTGATCAATATTTGTGGTATGAAGCAGAAAAAAGAGGACTATTTCCAAATTGGGTTAAACCAAATGATGCCGAAATTCCACAATTATTAACTTACAAATGGTGTCAAGGTGTTAATAATTTAAATGATGTCTGGAATGTTTCCGAACATCAAAATAATGTAATTTTACAAACAACTCTAGATAAATTAGGTGAAAATATAGATTTCACATTATTAAATCAATTATTAAGATTAATTGTAGATCCAAATATTGCTGATTATATTACATCCAAGAATAATATTAGTTTGAATTATAAAGATATGAGTCATATTAACCAGTTTGGTTTAGTGAAAGGCTTACAATTTGCATCATTTGTTTATCAATATTATGCATTATCTACTGATTTAATGATTTTAGGTCTTGACAGAGCAACAGATTTAGAAGGTTCCCCATCTAATCCAAATGAATTTCTAGAGTTTGAAAACTTAGATAAACAAGTCTCACATCCAATTAGACTGTATATGAGGTACAAAGATAAGATTACAATATTTTTTAGATTTAATAAAGAAGATTCTGATGAATTAATGATGGATTATTTATCAGAGAATCCGGATCCTAACTTTGAACAAATTGTTGGTTATAATAATAGGAGATGTTGGCCAAGGGATTCGAGAATGAAGCTTACTAGGCATGATGTTCATCTAGGTCGTGCATGTTTTTGGGAAATATCAAGAAGACTTCCAAGGTCTATTATTGATTTAAAATGGGAAAACACTTTAGCTTCTGTTTATTCAAGGGATAATCCAAATCTACTATTTACAATGTGTGGCTTTGAAATTAGGATTTTACCGAATTGTAGAATGAAGGAGAGTAAACCATCAAAGGAAGGTGTTTGGGATTTGATAGATGATGATTCGAAAGAGATTACGGCTAAAGCATACTTACAAGTTACTCAGGAAGATATTGATAAGTTTCAAAATGTAATTAGGCGTCTACTAATGAGCGCCGGTTCAAGTCCATTTACCAAAATTGCTTCAAGATGGAATTCTGCCTTATTAGCTTTATTTGTGTATTATAGAGAAGCTATTGTTGCAACTGAACCATTATTAGATATTATTGTCAAATCTGAAACAAAAGTTCAAAATAAAGTCAAGCTTGGTTTAAACTCAAAAATGCCAACTCGTTTTCCTCCAGCGGTGTTCTATACTCCAAAAGAGTTAGGTGGTTTAGGCATGTTAAGTGCTTCCCATATTTTAATTCCGTCTTCTGATTTAAGATGGTCACAGCAAACTGAAACAGGTGTCACCCACTTCCGTGCTGGTATGACGCATGATGATGAAAGATTAATTCCAACCATTTATAGATATATTACAACTTGGGAAAATGAATTTTTAGATTCCCAAAGGGTTTGGTCTGAATTTTCAACGAAAAGAAGTGAAGCAGAGCAATTGAAGAAGAGGTTGACGTTTGAAGATTTAGAAGATTGCTGGGATAGAGGTTTACCAAGAGTTAGTACTTTGTTCCAAAAGGATAGACAAACTTTAGCAGTTGATAAAGGTTATCGTATTCGTAAAGAGTTTAAACAATATTCTATTGCTAGAAATAATGCTTTTTGGTGGTTATCTGATAGACATGATGGTAAGTTGTGGAATTTGAATGCTTATCGTACTGATGTAATACAAGCTCTTGGTGGTATTGAAACTATTCTTGAGCATACTTTATTCAAGGGAACAGGTTTTGAATCTTGGGAAGGTCTTTTTTGGGAAAAGGCTTCTGGTTTTGAAGATACATTGAAATTCAAAAGTTTAACCAACGCACAAAGATCTGGTTTATCTCAAATTCCAAATAGAAGATTCACATTATGGTGGTCTCCAACAATTAATAGAGCAAATGTTTATGTTGGGTTCCTAGTTCAATTAGATTTGACTGGTATTTTCTTACACGGTAAAATTCCAACGTTAAAGATTTCTTTGATTCAAATTTTCAGGGCCCATTTATGGCAAAAAATTCATGAAAGTTTGGTTGTTGATTTATGTCAAGTTTTTGATAGTCATTTAGAGGAGTTACTAATTGATAATGTTTCCAAATTAGCAATACATCCACGTAAATCCTACAAGATGAACTCATCAACAGCCGATATTTTGTTAAACGGTGTTACTCAATGGTGTTGTTCAAAGCCTTCATTATTATATGACCATAATGACTCTGACATTATTAAAAGTGATAAATTTTGGATTGACGTTCAAGTTAGATATGGTGATTACGATTCTCATGATATTTCACGTTATGCAAGAGCTAAATTTTTAGATTATACTTCGGATAATTCTAGTGTTTATCCCTCGTCAACTGGTTTGTTAATAGCTGTTGATCTATCATATAATATGTACGATGCATATGGTAATTGGTTTCCGGGGTTGAAAGAACTTGTTCAAAAAGCAATGAAAACAATTATGAAAGCTAATCCCGCATTATATGTCTTGAGGGAAAGAATTAGAAAAGGTTTACAACTTTACCAAGCTCAACCACAAGAGACATTTTTAAGTTCAAGTAATTATGCTGAGTTATTTAATACTGACAATAAATTAATAGTTGACGATAGTAATGTTTATAGAGTTGTTACACATAGTACATACGAAGGAAATTCTGCTGTTAAAGTTTTAAATGGTGCGTTATTCATGATTAATCCTAAGACTGGTCAACTATTTTTGAAGGTTATGCATAGTTCAATTTTTCAAGGTCAAAAACACAGAAGTAAAATGTCCAAATGGAAATCAGCTGAAGAAGTTGCAGCATTAGTCAGATCTTTACCAAAAGAAGAACAGCCCAAACAAATTATTATTACAAGCAAGGGTATTTTGGATCCATTAGAAGTCCATATGCTTGATTTTCCTAATACCTCATTGAGACCAACGGAATTAAATTTACCATTTGATTCTGCACTGAAAATTGACAAGTTAAGTAATTTAATTAATACTGCAAAGGAACCTCAAATGATGTTATTCAATATTTACGATGATTGGATGGAAACGTGTTCCTCATTTACATCTTTTAATAGACTAATTGTTTTAATGAGAGCTTTACAAGTTAATGCAGATAAAACCAAAATGATATTAAGACCAAATAGCACAATTATATCAAAGGAACACCATCTATGGCCAACATTAACAGTTGATCAGTGGAGAAATGTTGAATCTCAACTAGCAGATTTAATTTTAAATGATTACTCAGAAAAATTTAGTGTTAATATTGATTCTTTAACAGATAATGAAATTAGGGATATTATTTTGGGTCAAAGAATGGATGCACCATCAGTTAAAAATCAAAAGATTACTGAAATTGAAGGTAGTAAAACCGTTAGCCTTAAGAAAGAAGATGGGAAACAAGAAGAAGACGAGGAAGAAGGTCAAGTTATATCCACAAAGGTTAAGACTGTTAATGTTCATGGTGAAGAAATTGTTACCGTCACAACCAGTTCTATAGGCACAGAAAAGTTTGAAAGCAAATCCAGTTGGAGAAAGAGAGCTATTTTATCGAGTATGTTAGAATTGCAAAAAAGTAAAGTCTTTGTTACATCTGGTAACTTTGCAGATGAAGCTAGTTATGCGATTGTTTTTCCGAAAAACATCTTATCAAGTTTTTTGTCATGCTGTGATTCACGTGTTCAAGTCGGTGGTTATATTTATGGTAAATCGCCAGAAGATAATGACCAGGTTAAAGAAATCAAATGTATTGTTATGGTTCCTCAATTAGGTGAACATAATCAAGTTAATTTTCCAGATTCTGCCCCATCAAGTGAATATTTAGAAGGATTGGAGCCGCTAGGTTGGATTCACACCATTCCATCAGGAAAGGAACTTGACATTGATGGATGTTACGAGATTATTAATCATGCTAGAATGAAAAATGACTATGAATGGAATGAAAGAGCATCAATAATTTCAGTTGCAATTAACAGTGGTAGCGTCACAATTACAAGTAATAGAGTCACTGAAAACGGTTTACGTTGGGGTGTTAAGTATGCTAAATATTTAAATCAGGCCGATAGATTGATTCATTATTCTGATGATTATAGGGTCAATACACCACTAATTTTAACTGAAAAGTTTAAAGGTTTTATAACTGTTCCAGAATCTGATATTTGGAATTATTCTTTCATGTCTAATTCCTGGGATAAAGAACAACAATATGAGTTGAAGATTGATCAACCATTAGGATTTTTCCATGAACGCCATCGTCCAATTCATTTTGATGCGTTTAATAATTTGGAAAAGAACCGTTACGATGAAGAAATTGAGGTTGAAGCTGATCAAGAAGATGTTTTTATGTAAATTTTTTTGATTTAAGTTACATACATTACATTAAATTTATAATAATAATTTTTTTTAATTATTGATATTTTTAGGTCTCAAAGACCCGAGGTTTTAATTAGCTTGTCTTGTAAAATATCCGCAGTTTCATGGAAAACCACATTAATGTTATTATTGGTAAATAAATGTTTTTGAGCTTTTTTTAGCATCACTTAAAATATAAATGAGGAAAAAAAAAGCTGAAAACAGAAAACAAAGTTAACACAATCAAAACCTTCACATACAAATATAGTATAAAAATTCTATGAAACATAGAAAGCTTTACGATGCTGAATCACTGAAACAAAAGTACTACACAAAAAACTCAATTAATTATTACTGTTTATTTACTTCATCAAATTAATTATTTTTTATATAACATCACATCAAATATCATTCAACTCATATACTTCCTCAGTTTTCTTGTTATCAGTAGGAGAATGGTTTCCACGCTCATCTAACAATGCATCCCTCAGTTTTGCCTTAATTACAGCTTTAGATTGATTAAACATCGCATTTCCAACACTTAACATAGGACCCAACATTTGCGCATTATATGCGAAATATAAGGATGTTGTAACTATTATCGCAAGGACACATAAAATTGGATTTCTTAAGATAGTCATAAATTCATTCCAACCAAGAATAAGCAATAAAATATAAATATATGTTGGAATAGAAGTTTTATTTGCAACCATAGCTCTTTTTGCGTCAAGATAGATTGCATCAGTCTCTCTTTTAAATCTTTGTATAATCTTTGCTTGTTGTTTAATACTTAACAATTTAACAAACCTTTTATCAACACCGGATTCAGAAGCGGGATCATCATCATCATCACCACCATTATCAGATCCATCATCTGAATCTGAATTGTAGTCCTGCTCGGAATCAATCTCATCAACAATATTAAACTTTGGTTTTTGTATACTTTTACCATTTGATAATTTCATGCAGGCTAAAATAGGCAATAGCTTCAAAGTTTCATTTTTGGCCTTGTTGAATTGTGAATCTAATTGGTTAAAATCCTTCCATATCAATGGTAAACCAGTTGAATCAAACTTAAAGGAATCTTCAAAAATATTTCTTAAAATCCTTGCGGCAGAATCATCATTAACGAAATCATGAACAACAAGATCAAACTTGTACCAAAAACTTTTTTCGATTTTAGCATGTAACGTTTCATTACCAGTTACAGTCAAACCAAGTTTAAAATCATAATAAGTATCATTTTTAAAAGGCTTCAATAATTTTTCTGAGATGTCTTGCAATTTTTTATGGATTCTATCCCATGATTCCGAGTCCGGTTGTGATAACTCTCCAACAATATAATCTTTAAACTTAGTTTGAAATTTTTTACCCAATTTATTAGCTAACATATTGGATTCTTTAACTCGCAGACTACTAGTAAATTCGAACAAACTTGTTTCTAAATATTTGAGCTCCACTAAATAACCGTTTAAGAAGATTTCATTTTCTTCAGAAACTTCGTTTAATAAATACTTACTTGATTCATCCTTAAATGCTTGTACAGTTTCTAAGTTGATATCGTCTATTACCTCTTCAAATGACCTTTTAGGATTTGCCTTTTTTAATGATGGAAATGAAATTTCTGATTTCAGAACTAAACTGTCAGCTAAATTTTTCAAAATATTAGATTGAAATTCCTTCAACTTTAGATCAATTTGATTAACTAAATTGTTTCTTATATCCAAATAAACTGTGTTTTTGTAACGTGAGGCTTGTGAATCATATGATCCTATGCTTGTATTTCTCAAATTTTTAAAGTATTCACATGATTCGACCGGATTTGATTCCGGATCTTCCAATTTATTATATTCAAGAATAAAAAATTCATTGTAAACCTGATTTAATATTTCATTACATTTAAATTTAGAAACTAATATTTGCTGTGTAGGTAAATCTAGATCCTTATTACTTTCAATTTGATCCCAAATTTGTTTTGAGTAGAGTGACCAAGCATCAATTGGAATTTGTTTATGATATTTATTATTTTCAAATAACAAGTCGTTTGCAAAATCATCACCCAATTCTTTGATGTCACGTTCAAATTTTTCAGCTTGATAGTGTTTATGGGAAATTGCGAAAAATTTAAGATCAAAAAAATCTTCAAGCTTCGAATCACTACATTCTTCGGGTTTGCTTAAATCGTCCCAAATCTTATTCATGTCAGATTGTAATGAGTTACCTAAATTAGACAAGGGTGTTAAACCAGTAAAATCTCTGACAACAAATAGCAGTAAACATTTTTCAGCCTGCTTATGGAATAATGAAAGATTAACTTCCATCACAGTTTTTAGCAATTCCATATTTGCACCCTGATATAAACCAACTTGATGTTCAAAAATATTAACAATCAAAATTTCAGAAGTTGCCAGTGCAAATAAGGCAGATTTTCTTTCAAAATCTTTATCATCAGCTCTTTCCCTACCATCAACACCTTCAACATCAAGAACATAAATATTAGCATTATTTGGTACGTGTCCGTTTGAATCTTCATTTGTTGAAGCAATATAATTTGCGTGTGAAAACCAAATACCCTTTGTCGTTTGTTGTCTCTTTTCTTCATCCATAACATCAAAATGTGTACCAAATAATCTATTTAAAAGTGTTGATTTACCAGTAGACTGAGAACCAAAAACAGAAATAACATGGTAATTTAACCCTTTATCATCATTAGATTTTCCATGATAACACTTATCAATGTATGCATCCAATCCGTTTGCAAAATGCTTTTCTTCATCAATAAGATGAACAGATGCAATTGCTAAATCAGAATTTCCAAAATCCATGTTAGTATATGCAATACTGGTTCAATTGTCTGGAAACAAAGAGGTCTATCCAAGAAATACACACGGGCTTTCTCACTTGCCTTTACACAAACTAAAACTAGGTCACCTATAATTTCTTAGCGACTTTTCTACATGAATTTTGTATAATTTTCCCAAAGCGGAAGGTATAGTTATTTTTCTCCCAATGTGGATCAATCCAAGAAGCAATATAAAATAGTATCCTTGTAAGTGAACTAAAAAGCCTAAAAATTAAGTGTAAACAAATATATATAGTTGGTGTATCGACTTTTATACTAGAAATTATGAATATTTTCTTAACATAATTTCATGCTTTAAAGAAAATCACACAAATTTATAGCATTAACGCTTCCTTCTGCCCTTTGGCTTTGTTCTATTGTCCACCTTACAGACATTCAATGGAATACCCCATTGCGTACTTAACACGTCAAGTATAGCAGTTTCGTGTCTACCTTGGACCGCAAGGACTTTCCCGTCCTTTGGATCTTTTGCATCGGTGATTGTGGCAGAACCGCTACATTTCACTTTAAGAATGGTTGAAAGTTTATCAATATCAATATGGTATCTTTCGCATCCACTAATACGGGTGACAACTCTATTTCCCACTTTTAAGCTTTCAATAACAATGCTTATTGTTGGTAGTTGACCTCTTTTCGGTGTAAGCCTTTTCCTAACAAGAACATCTTCACTGTTTTCATCGTCTTCCCTATAAATTGCATAATATGGTGAAAATTTAGATAAAAATTTCTGCGTGAGATCTGCTCTTCTAACTGGCTTTTTAATACCAAATTCTTGTAAAAGATTATTAGGCTCAATCATTTGTGCGTTTGATTTTGAAACAATAGAAGGTGTTTGTCTGATATACTTTTGAAGTAACTCCTTAACTTCTTTTTCAGAATAATATTTATCATATACTTCATCCAATTTATTAAACAACATTCTTACAGGTGATGTTGGTTTTAGGTATGTTTTGACAATTAGCTCACCAGAAGCATTTGAATTTTGTGCGCTAGAGGCAGATGTAGGTTGAGCTTTTTTGATTCTATATGGTACAAAATTTGAGACTCTTGGATCATCACGAGTTGCAACAGATACCACACTTAAGCTGTCGTCTTTACCTTTTAATTTAATAAAGGCTTCCTTTTCCATGGCTTTTAAAAATTTAGTTGTTTTCTTCCATGATGTTTTTTTCATATTAACAACATTTGAATCAACAGGCGGAAGGTTTTTTAGAACATATGATGAGATAAATTGACTCGCAAGGATTGGAAACTCAAGATCTTCTTGACTTAGTGTGTATAAGACAGATCGTCTGAACATTTCATCAATATCTTCAGTTATCATGACATATTCTTCGACATGCATTTCTTCATTTTCATCTTGTTGTTCAGACGTTTCATTTCCATGTCCGTCTTCTATACTAACATGTTCAACAGATTCACTCACAATATCAGCATTTACTCTAAAAACTTCTCTGTTAGTATCTTCAATATTTTCGTCGGTACTTTTTTCAATATTTTCTTCAATATTTTCTTCAATATTCTCTTCAATATTCTCTTCAGCTTTATTTTCCACTAAATTTTCCTCAATTTCTTTAATTACATCACTCATTGGTCTACCTAGCAATGCTAATTTATCACCAACAACAGTGTAAATTTCAACAGAGACACCACTTTGAGGTGCTGTGTCGTTTGTTTTACCTTCCAAATCCATCATACATTGTCCAATAGCAACTGCAACGTTTGGCCGTGTGTAATTTACAACCGCAACTATGACACCTTTTCGTAAACCTTTAGCAAAAGGTCCATGACAACCTCTAATCATTAAATTTGCTCCATTGATTAAACGATCGATAACTGCGTCATGTGTAAAAATGACAGGTAGCCCAACAAGTTTAGTTGATTTAGAACCAATGGACCCCCACAGAGCATGTAATGTTGGAATCATTGTGGTTCCATCTCTTTTCTGAAAAAAAAATGGATCATCGGAATCAGCATCAAAATACAATGTACCTTTTGTGATATCAGGAGTATTGAAAACAGCTTTGGATAATTTATTTGGAACCTTGATTCCTTCATTCTGAGATTCCAACAATTGTTGAAGTTTTCTTTTCTCAGATGACTTGATGTTTGAACTTGCCTTAACTGTTATTTCTTTTTTAAACATCCTGGCAATGGAAAAAACCTGTCTTCAATGTGTGAATAATATGAATGAAACGTAAAATATGGAATCATGAACTGACAAAGTTTTTGAGACCTCCGGCGTGAAACTTTTTCCAGTATTTCTTTGTTTGTTTACTTATTTAATATTTAGTATCTAAAATTATTTTTTTGAAACTTATCACAGTTATAGTGATTGGAACCTCTTTTTGAGATACAAAATAAATGACTCAATATCCATGGTGTGATAATGTGGAGTATAATGAATTACCACATGCATTGCAATCATCATCGTGCTTTTCCCTATCACCCACTATGGAGTTGGTATCTTTTCAATTAAGTGATACAGTTGTCTGGTTGTATAGAAAAGGGAATGAACGTGTTTGGGATATAGAATCATCAGACCCAGAAAATAAAATTATCAATCTAGAATGGAAACCTGATGGAAAACAGTTTGCAATTTTATATACAAATGGATCAATCGAATTATATGATGCAATGAATGGGTCATTAATTAGAACTTTAGAGTTCAAAACTAGTACTTTTAATTTAAAATGGTTTAAAAAGACCTTTGATTCAACTCTACGGCGAAAAGGAATTACTGGAATTTTAGATGATATTAATATAGTAAAATCTTTACCGTTATTAAATTTAAATAATGAGACAAATTCTGATGGTAATTTAGAAATAAATAATTTGGATGTTTTATTAGCATGTTCAAACAACGGGAGCTTAGACTGTATATTTGCTGGAATTTTCATCATTGAAAATATTGTTCTAAAAGAGCTTTCAGATTGTAAATTTCTTAATATCACATCTAATGAAACCATGTCACATCAATTCTTACTAGTAGAGAATAATAACAACAATAATATCAAATTATGCAAACTAAATACTCTATTTTTATCGAATAATAAACAATTTACAAATATATTAACAACTTGTTCAAAGATATCAAACCTTATTGATTATTTTAAAACATCAATAAATAAAATAAATAGCCATTATAAACCATACATCGACTATACCATTCGAATAATTGAGTTACTTAGAGGTGAAATTAAAGATATTGGTGAAAACACTGAAAATTTAAATGATGAAAATCATGATAGTAATAATGATAGTAACAATAATGACCCAATTTATGACTTATATGATCTTTTGCTTACAGGATCATTATCCAATGCTACTAAAAAATGGCTGACTGAATATTTAAGTGACAGAGGTGTTAAAAGATGGACGAAATTAGGACGTGCATATTTTGATAATGCAAGAAGTTCGATTTTCAATGATCTTATATCAACATTGCACCATTTAATTATCCACCTTACTGATTTGAAAGGTGTAAATCAATGGAATCTTAACGATAGTTCTGTTTACCAAGCTGATATAAATGAATGTATTAAAATTTCTGAAAATTACTTGAAATACTCATACAAGTTTATGATGCAATTAAATGACAATCAAAGATATTTTGAACAGACAATTATTTGGATATCAAGTATTTTGGCGGAGATTACAGCAGATGAAAAAATTACTGTTACATTCAAGACCAATGATATCACAAAATACTTAATGTTTATTAGTACTAAGTTGAATTCGATTGATAACAGTGAAAATACAAATAATATGTTTACCAATGATGATTCAAAAATCAATGACTTTGCTAAAGTTTTAGAAACAGTATTAAATAAGTTATTTAACAAAATTAAAAATGATATTAGATCAAATTTTAAAGTTGATTGCCATGCAATAATAGCCAATGACGCGTCATCATTTAAGTTCATCAACACAATTATTGAAAAAAAGTCTGGGTATATTTATGCATTCAATCAAAATATATCAAAAATCAATGTTAAAAAATATGATCCAACAACATTAGATTATATAGAATTGAATATTCCTTTGTTCACAGATGAAGACGTGCTTGATATGAAACCAATTTCTACTAGCAAAATTTTAATTTTATACCCCAATAAAGTTGTTATTTATAAAATAAGTTTTAGTACCGAAGCGTTACAAGAGCTTGTACGTTATGAGTTAAGTTCTTTTTCCAAGGAGCAGGAAGATTCTGAATTTCAAGCTGGACATTTGACAGTTAATGAAACAAAAAACCTATTTTGTGTGCTAGATAAAACTAAAAAAAACTATATTTGGGTAAATTATGGGAAACAACTATAGTATAACTTTAGTGTATAGATCTTCTATTTTTGGTGAATTTGCTAGCCTTTTCTCAAATATACGTGATTTTTTTATAGATCCATCATCTTCAATAATAAACGCAGCTTGCAAAAAAAGTACATAAGCCTCTCTTGTAGTATCATTCAATGAATTTAAAACTATTTTGTCTAATTCATCCATATCTTCTTTAGAAATTGCTGGATTCTTTTTGAAGTAGTTTTGAAGTCTAAATAATCTATTGAGTCTCATATTAAAAATCCTAATTGGAGGGGGAGGATGCCCAAATTTATCAGGAAAGATATTAATTGTCAGTTCAGGAGGTTTTATTTTATTTCTAGTGACAGATGCATATTGATGTCTTAATTCGATAAATTTATTCGAATCTGGATTTTTAAAGAAATTCAAAGACATAAAATCATTAGTTTTAAAATCTATATTAACTGGAAGTATTTCTTCATAAAACTCTGCTTGTTTTGTATTCCAAGATTTTATATATCTTTCATTTAAGTGATTTTCATTATCATCACTAAAATTAGTAATCAAATGTTTAAAATTTAGCATAGATCCATAATTGTTGACAAATTCAATTTTTTCGTCTTTATTTGATGGTGAGAATTGAACAAAATTATATAACCATTTCGGAAAATATTTGTAAGATAAGTTTCGATTATGATATACAAAATCTAAAGTGTTTAAAATATTCCTTGAAGTACTATTTTTATTTGTGAGAAGTGTCAATTTTGCAGCTTGATTTGAATTTGCAAGCAACTTTTCCAATAAATGAGTTGTACGGGTGTCCAAATGCAATCCTCCTTTCGACATTATGTAATCCAGCATTAAGAGACATTTACAAAGCGAAACCTAAGTGTTCTGAGAATTAAATGGAAAAAGTTATGAATTATGAATTATGAATTATCATTAATTCGCCCAAAAAGGAAACTGGCAGGCCAAAAAATTGTTTTCGTTTTTGTTTTTTGGTTTTTGTTTTTGTGGAGGGCCTTCTGGTTCCATTATCTGGTTTGATTTCCCTCCTTCTTCTTTTTTTGCTTCTTCTATATAGTTAATTTTTTTGCATTGCTAGAATGGTTCACCACACTAGAAAAGCACGCTTGGAGGCGATTGATCATGTGGCCAAACAAAAAGAAAATGCAGATGATCAGACTCTAGCAAATACAAAAAAGTCCCTTCTTTCAAATCAGCCGTTGATTCCAAACCATATACCTGCAGACAGAACCATTTTACGTACCAAATCTGCAAATGGATTGAAGGTTCAATCCACAACAAATGTGCCATCTAATAAATTAGCTCAACATAGACAACAAAAGGAACAAAAGGACATGCTGTTTGGCAATGCAAATAAAGCTAGGAAAGTCATGAAACAATTTGTTCCTTTATTTAATGAAAAAGAAATTAAAACTAAAACTGAATTTAAAAATACTTATGATGAAAATGATCAATCACAAACACAGTCAAATATTAAATTACACGATAAAACATCATTACAAAGGTCACAATCACAGTCACAACTACAGCATCAAACACTAAAAAAGCATACATTATCTAGATCATCTTCAGCGTTTGATTCAAATTTTGGACCTTCAGCCAGTTTAAAACCAACAGAAAATATTCAATCTCAATTAACACTGGGTGCAAATAATGATGTTGCTGAATTTTTCAAAAAATCAAAAGAACAAGAACGAAAACAGTTAGGTATATCCGAACCAGAACCACAAACTAAACATGTCAAAATCAATAAAGAAAGTAATTCAGATATGAATATAAGTGAAGTAACCTTTGAAGAAGATGCGGATGATATCACGACGATGAAAAGATTGTCAACATTAAGAGACTCACCAGTTTTTCATAGAACTCATAAAGTTAGTCTGCATTCAATTTTGTCCTCATCGAACGATAGTGATGGTATTGAAGAAACTACTTTTGAATATAAGGAGAGAACAAAAAATTCAACAGATTCCAAAATAGGCGATTTAGAAAGCTTGATTAATAGGCCGTTTTCCATATCCGATAAAACGGATGATTTGGAAATTGAATTTGTAAGTCATAACAATAATGGGAAATACGATGATTCTATACCCGATATTGTACTTGAAGGTACACATCAAACTTTGACTGCCGATGTTCTAGTGAATCTTTGGGATAAACCCACTGAAGATTCAATCAATGCCGCAAAAATTTTCAAAGATCCACTAAACTTGAAAAACCAATGGAGAAGTAACAAGCTTCGTATTAAAGATTGTGAAAATAGTGTAAAATACAAGGAAGTTTTTGATGTGAGGTTAGATGAAATTGAAAAACCTGCTGAATTGCAACTTGAATTGTCAGATCTAGAAGAAGAACCTGAATTTTCAGATATGCCAACTCCTACTGAATTAAATGATCCTATCATTGCTAATAAAAATAATGATAATAATGAGGAAGACAACTCAAGTTACGACCGTGAAGTTTTAAATCTTATGGATTTGTATAGTTAACGTGTTTTATGAAAATTTAATTCTAAATCTATATACAGCTACTAAAACATCAAAGTGTATTTCTACTTTCTACCTTAATAATTTTAGTTTAATTTTATGTAATATCTAACATATATTGTTTAATCAACTCATCTTTACCAACCAAACCAACCGAACCAACCGGATTTATTTTCATCAGTTCCAAAAGTTTTAATTTCAGTATCATTAACATAAGTATTAAATGATTTTGGAACAGAACCTTTATCTTTGATTTGGAAAACTGTTGGGGTAGTATAGTCAAGATCATCGTTATCATCATCATTAACACGGTTTTCATTACTTTTATCATTAGCATTAACATTAACATTATTTTTATTAGTTTCATCTTTTCTTTCGATATGTCCAAGAACATCTTTTAACCTTTCTTTATCATTTCTTTCTAACATCCAACCATCTTTTGGAAATTTAATTTCAATACCAACATATAAATCACCAAATGAATTAAGCATTGAATTTAAAACAGGCATACCTTCACCTTTAATGACAATACTGTCATTTGGTTTTATAACTTTACCCATTGGAACTTTAATATTTAACCATCTATTATCTAATGTTTGAATCAATTTTTTATTTTCAAAACCACAAAGTGCATCGACTAAATGAATTGAAATTTTAGTATATAAATTATCCCCATTTCTAGATAATTTATTTTCTATACTATTTATATCTGTATCTTCCACATAATTAAAGTTCAAAACTGCATTACCGGATTTCTTGACTATTGGATCAACATTGCCCATTTCATTAATTGTAACAGAACCAACATTTGAAGAACCTCTCTTAATTTCAAATTCACATGTACACTCTTCTTTATTAATACCTTTACCCTTACATTTACGACATTTATCATCAGAAGAAGTATATATACCTTTACCTTCACATTTTTTACATGGAACACGTTGAAGGAATGCCATACCGCCCATACCGGCCACCCGTTTATACTCTTCAACAGTACCATTACCATTACATGAGGGACATGTTATTTGAACTGCATTCTTCTTTAATCCAATACCTTTACATTTCACACATAAAATATCTCTTTTGTAAGTTTTCTTTATTAGTTTACCAAAATATAAATCTTTTAACGTAACAGTGACTGAAAACACAACATCTAATTTTAATTGTTGTTTCTGCTGTTGTTTGTTGGAATTTGAATTACCGTTAAATCCCGATCCAAAGAAATTTGCAAAATCATCAGGATTAAAATCGCCACCAAATCCTCCTCCACCACCTTGACCAAAATCAAATTGGAAATCAAAATCTGGTTCATAACCGCCTCTATTAGGTCTTGAGCCACCTAAATCATAATCCCTTCGTTTATCTTCATCACATAAAGTTTCATAAGCTTCTGTAATTTCTTTAAATTTAATTTCACTTATTTCTCGATCATCCGGATGAACTTTATCAGGATGATATTTGAGTGCCAGTTTTCTATAAGCCTTTCTAATTTCTCCATCGCCGGCTGAACTTTCAACACCTAGCACTTCATAATATGTAGACATAGTTATGTTGACAAGGGGTATAGAAGTATGATGTACAGAATGCTATCTGAAGAATGTAGCTACAGAAGTGAAGAACGTTGGAAAAAAGTTTATTAACAAAAAGAGAAAAAAAGATGATCCCGCATTTGAAAATTTCACACCCCCAATAAAACCAAGCTGAATAAGTTTTGAACATGTTTTGAATATAGTGTTGTAATGTGTAATATAGATGATACCGTCTTGCCGGGATCTGGCATCTTATGTGTCTATATTGACAACGATTTGATTGGTTATAACAAGTCTATACAACTATACAACTTACAGTACGAAACCCTGACGAGGTTTTCATCCTCGACTGAGAATCTACCTCGGTAACTATCCACCTCACGCAATCCTAGCCACCTAGTATATTACAATAAATATTAATATGTAATATCTTTGCCGGAATGATGATAGTTTCCTAGTATTGTACATAATATTCTTTTTCATATTTCACACATTCAAGCATCTCCCAGTTGTTCATAAGAACCACCTTCTTGATCATCAGCAGACACCTTTTTCCATTCAGTAACAACAATTCCATCATCCAAGGTGACGTGTTGTTTGACAAGCTCATATTTGAAAACTTTAGGTAAAACTATATACATGATTAACCAGTAAAACATGCATAAAAGTAAAATAAAAATGGATGTATATGCATAATTAGGTAATCCTTTGAATTCATCATTATCTGGGCTAACTAAAGGACCCAAAAACATAAATAATGAAAATAATACCATAAATCCAATATCAAAATAGGATGCTTTAATTCCAGGAATAATTTCAGGAGATCTATATCTTAAAATAAGGATACCAAAACATGCAAGGCCAAAAAAAATTTGAGTTGGATAACTTTCTAAATTGATTGCATAATTAAAGATATTTGAGTTTGTTGGAATAATTAAGAATGTAGAGGTAATAATAAATGGAACTAATAATGATGCCATTGGTGAACCAAATGGATAATTCGATGCAAAAAATTTAGAATATGGCATGAACCCCTCTCTGAAAATTTCCTGATTCATTCTTGAAATATGATAAAGAACTGTTATGATGTTACCACCAACAGAAAATGCAATCAATGAACTTAAAATAATTTTACCAAATGAATCACCAAAGAATTTTTCAAACAGTACCAAACCAACCATTTCATTAATTTCCAATAATTCATCCGATGGAATAACAATTAAATAAGTTAAATTAATTAAAAAATAACATAAATTAATTAATAAAATTGCCGTTGGAGCAGCAGTTTTAATTGTTCTAACAGGATTTTTAATTTCACCCAAAACATTATGAGTTGTATGCCAACCATTAAATGAGAAAATACCTTTCAAAATTGCTGATGTTAAAGAAGATATAGTAACTTGAGTTTTAATTTTGAAAAAATCAGATGCATGTAAATTGTTCGGAATTTTAGTGACCGAAGTAGGTAAAAGTAAAACAAATAAACCCATTAAAGAAACTGCTGATAATAAAATGATTTTTAAAATACCTGTAACAGTTTGTAATTTAATAACAAATTTTGTGGAAATAATTAACATGACTGAAACAATTGTTAAGAATGCAAAACCAATTGGCTTAAACCATTCATCCATAAAGTCACCATCTGGGTAACCAAATGCATACAGTATATACTCACCAAAAATCATGACATTTGCAATAATTGAACCAAAGATAACAATAAAAATACCGAAAACGACATTAATCATCATAAAAGGTTTATTGTAAATGACTTGCAAAAAAACTTTTAAACCGCCAGAACGAGGTATGACAGATCCTAGTTCTGAAAAGCACATAATACCTGCATAACTTGAATACCCTGCAATTGACCAAACAAGGAAAAACAAAGCTGGTGATCCACCAACATCTCTATACATCATTGAAGGGACTGCAAAGATACCTGATCCTATAATTCTCTGTACAATCATCATGACTACATCAGTGACACCCATGTGACGACCATGTGGAGTTTCTTCTGGGGCCAAATGCATTCTTCAGTAAATTGATCGATAAAATAGAGATTACAAATACATATAACCATAAAAAGAAGCAACAACAAAAGATAAATGGAAATTGCTTTTTTGGTTTTCGTTTTCTCGAAAAACGTACTAAGGGCTCAGCTGTTTTAAGTTTTAAGTTTATCACTATCACTTATCATTTACGTATCACTTTTAAGAGTATTTAGAATTTAATCAAACATACCAAATAAAACACTCAAGGTTGTTTGTTTTCAGTCAACAGTGAAATTAAAATAATTGCAAAAAGTTTAACAAAGTAAGTAAACCCCTTGAAGTAAAAACGGCACATCAATGATTACAATACTCGGAGTGTACAATGCAAACACGGGATCATGGTGTACATATAAAGATCAACAAATTGAATTTAAATTAAGAAAAGAACCACTTAGTATTACGGTTTCAACATCATCAATGGCATTATTAATTGAACATTCAGTTGGAAAACCGTTTAAGATATATGTTAGAAACTTAGATATTGCTATAAAATATTGGGATTATAGATTGAATAGTTGGGGGAGATTACAAATCACTTTTGCAAATGAACATGATGTTAATTTTTATAAAAATGTTTTTAAAGATATGAAGATTTTGATTATCGAAAAAGATAAGGAAATTGACAATCAATTACATATTCAGTCACAAGTTCAACCATTAGAACAACAAATTAAACCAAATGTTATTATACAACAAAAGTCCATTGATGATTATACAGATGAAGAGTTAGTTGAGTTTTTGAAATCAAAAATAAACGATGAAAAGTTTAGAAAAGTAGTAAGTATTAATATTGTCAATCAAATAGTTTGATCAGATACTAACATACAATAATAATTTTTTTTTATTTTGCTAGATGGATAGAGTTGATAAAGTTTTATAACATAAAAAAACGTGGATGCGTTATAAATATGTAGTGAATTATAAGGAAAGAATATATATTTTAAATAATCACTTGTTGAATTAAATCACATTAATAAAGTAACAAAAGCAATTAAAAAATGTGGTAAATAACCAACATTTAATAGTTCATTACCTTGATTTTGTGATGTTGTAGAAATTGAAGAAACAGGGGAAGACAAAGAAGAAGAAGAAGAAACAGAGGAGGATGATAAAGAACGTGTGAAGGCAGATGATGTATTTTCAGGTGTTGAAACTCTTGAAATTTGTGAGGAAGAAGAAGAAAAATATGATGATGAGGATGGGAAAGTGAATGAGGCATTAGGTAAAGTGGATTCAACAATAGAACTGATCGAGCTTGGTAATTCAGTACTTGTAATCGATGGTGATTCATTACTATTTTCAGTTATAATCATCGTTTGATAATCACTTGGAACTTTAAATTGGGTTAAACCATTTTCTTGTAAAAACGTAGCCACCCAAGGGAAATTTGAGACAAAAGTTTTAAATTGAGTAAATGGGAAATCTTTAATGTATAAACTTGTAGGAAATGCAGTTTTATCATCTTGATTTAACTCTAAAATAAACTGAACTAATTCAGGTGGTATATCAATACCTTTCGAAATCATAACTGATGTATATCTTGCATTTGTTAAGACTGCATCTAATAAAACTTCATGTATAAATGATGCTTGTTCAACAATTGCAACTGATCTTTGATCGTATGAATTCAGTGTTGTTGTAATTGTATTTGCAAATACAAGGTTTATGAGACTTAGAATATAAACAAAACTTACGGATTTCATCTTTGCAAAATCAAGAAGAGTGAAAAGACAAATCAAATCATTATAGCTTTTGAAAGAAGAGGGAAATGAAGGTTATTTAAAAACCGAAAGAAACAAAACGAAAAACAGTGGAAAAATTCGAAATCTAGGAAAATTATTTCCTAATTGGGAAGCCAAAGGTGAACTTTTGAAACACGAAAAACGAAAAACGAAAAACATGTTGATGAGCATAAATTGGCACATACGGATATTATTCTATTGTGTAAAAAAGCAATCTTTCAAAGTAATTATCGGGCTACAGATATATGGATATTATTATAAATGGATAAAAAGATATATTTATAAATGAGCTTATAACTAACCACGTAAGAAACCCTTTCTAGCCTTTGAAGGTTGTTGTTGTGGAGGAATTGGTGAAGAAATATTGGTGGTGCCAGCATTACTGCTAGTAGTGATATGATTTTGATTTTGATTTGAATTTGATGATTGTTGATTTAATTCTAAATCTTTTTTCTTTTCTTCTAATAATTTAATTTGTTTTAATAACTTATCCCTCATTTCTTTATGTTTACTAAATAAATCAGCCTCAGTTTCTTGTAATTTTTTTTCTTCTCTTGCAACCTTTTGTTGGAAAATCTGTTTCATTTGACTTTCCAAGTTTGATAGTTTTGCTTCATGTAATTTTTTTTCTTCTTCTTGCTTGACAATTGGATCAAACTCTTTAAAAACCGAATCATCTTGAGTTATACCCATTTTAATTAATTTATTATGTCTATAATTTTCATATAAGTTTTTATTTGTTATATCCTTTAATTCTTCCATATAATTTCTAATCAATAATTGTCTTAACTTAATAAAATCATTATGATCTTCGTTATCAATTTCAATTATACCCCAAGGATAATTTCTACCTCTAACTAATTTACCATCGTTTAATTTGATTAATTGAGTTGAACCAACAATTGCATATGGAATTTTTGATATGATATCATTATTAATTTTTAAAGTTTCATTATCATCGTTTTCATAATTGACAGGTTTGAAAATTTTAATGTTTTGATTTTTCAAATCTTGATTAATTTTCAATTTTAAATTTTCAGTTTCAAACTCATTTAAAATGTCAGATTTTGAAATAATTGGAATTAAGTTAACCTTTTCATGAATTGATTTCATAAAATTGATATCTAAAGGTTTAAGACAATGACCAGTTGGTTCGATGAAATATAATAAAGCGTGAATTCTATTATCATTAATATTAATTGAAGGTCTATTAATTTTAGTTTCTGATTCAAGATAAGAATTAAATCTTGAATCAATTTCATCAACAATTGGTTTAAAACTTTTGGAATGATCGATTGAATCACCAAAACCTGTACAGTTAATAATTGATAAGTTCAATTTAACATTGTTTTCTTCGATTGAGGTATTAAGAGTTTCAATTTTGATTTGATCTTCTAATTCATCCAAGTTGATTTCATGGCTATTATTGATATCATTATTTAGATCATATAAATCTTTATTGAACAAAGTATTAATCAAAGTTCTTTTACCTAAGCCTTTTTCACCAACAATCATTAAGTTGAAATTGAACCCTCTTCTAATGGATTTTCTATGCCATTGTTTTGGTAAATTGGCAAATCCGACATAACCATTCAACGCTCTAC
Source organism: Pichia sp. NRRL Y-12830 (assembly GCA_030564565.1). Taxonomy (NCBI): domain Eukaryota; kingdom Fungi; phylum Ascomycota; class Pichiomycetes; order Pichiales; family Pichiaceae; genus Pichia; species Pichia sp. NRRL Y-12830. The sequence continues at coordinate 36,995 of JAJLVO010000033.1, forward strand.
GAATGACGGTTGAATTTGGACCTGCATTCAAACCAGTTGGAGGAATTAAAGTCTGTGGAGATGGTTCAAGAATGGAATCGGATACAACAGGATGTATAATGGCGGTATCAGACATTGGCGTTTTGCGTGTTTAACAGAAGAAATTCCACAAAGGGGGTACGTCTGGATGGATTCAAAAGCAAAACAACAAAATAAACAAGAGGCAAGTTTGGAAAGTGGAAAACGCAGACTGAAAACACAAAAAATAAATGCGAAAATGCGAAAATGCGAAAATCAGAAAAACGCGTAAAAGAAATTTGAAATTTGAAATATTTTCTATTTTCAATTTTCTATTTTTCTATTTTCAATTTATTGTGATTTCATCAGATGGAACTACTGTTTCGGCTTACTACACTACCACCACAAACCGCTTCTTTCTTTGGCAATGTCGTTACAAGATCTTCTTGCAGATGGTGCCCGTGCAATGGGCGAAGTACGGTACGAAGATGCCGTGAATATCTACTCGGAAGCTTGCCAGGTGGCTAATTTGGAAACCGGTAAGGATGATCCAGATTTGATGTTTCTTTACGCAAAGGCGTTGTTTGAAAATGGGGTTGTCAGTAATGATGTGCTAGGTAGTGGGGTTGGAGGGGAGAATAAGAACGATCAGAAAGAACAGGATGACGGGAAAGAAGAGGACGGTGATGAAGATAGCAGGTTTCAATTTACAGAAAATGTTGCGTTAGAAGAGGAGGAAGAGGAGGAGGAAGAGGAAGAGGAGGAGGTGGTAGAGGAGGAAGAGGAAGAGGAAGAGGAAGAGGAAGAGGAAGAGGAAGAGGAAGAGGAAGAGGAAGAGGAAGAGGAAGAGGAAGAGGAAGAGGAAGAGGAAGAGGAAGAGGAAGAGGAAGAGGAAGAGGAAGAGGAAGAGGAAGACCCTGAAGAACCGATACAAAGTGATTTTGAAATTGCATGGGAAATTCTTGAGTTGACTCGTGTTTTGTACGAGGAAGCCCATGAACAAGACAAGTCCCGTGAAATCACAGGGAAACTTGTGGATGTTTATTTGTTACAAGGAGACATTTCTCTTGAAACAGAACAGTTCCCACAGGCAGTAGCCGATTTTGAAAGAGGTGTTCACCTGGCAGAGAAAGAGTTTGGAACCACCAGTGGACGGACACATGAAGCATTGTTCAAGCTGGCGTTAGGGAAGGAAGTTTCTGGCGATGTGGAGGGTGCGTTCGAAGAGATGAAGAAGCTGTTGGAGATGTTGGGACGGGAGAGTGTCTTGTGGGAAGAGGTTGGTGGACGGGTGAAGGACCTGGAGGGGGTTGTTAGCGGGCGGGCCCAGGAAAGAGAGCTGCTACGCGGGGTTTTGATGGGGAACCCAGCGGGCACCGTGGGCGCCGTGGGAGCGCCCGTGGGAGCGCCCGTGGGAAATCCCAAACGCCCAGCAACGGATTTGAATGCGCTGGTGAAGAGGAAAAAAAAGAAGAACGCGTAGAAAAAAGAACCCTCATCGAGTTTCAGTCAGTTGCAGTAGTACGTGTAGTTTACGAGTTGGGCTGTTTACCCAGTCACCCGACCCACCAACCAACCAACCAACCAGCCATGTCTTTCCCCCTCGATCTACAACTCCCCTGGGTCGAAAAGTACCGTCCTCTTTATCTTTCCGACGTTGTTGGTAACGATAACACCATATCTGCCCTCAAACGTATTGCACATGACGGCAATCTACCAAATTTAATCATATCTGGTCTGCCAGGTATTGGTAAAACAACCTCCATTTTAGCATTGGCACGTGAACTATTCAATAACGACCCTAAATTATTAAAAGAAGCAGTACTAGAACTGAATGCCTCCGATGATCGAGGTATTGATATAGTCAGAAATTTAATTAAATCATTTGCCCAGAAAAAGGTCATTTTACCCTATAATAGACATAAAATTGTTATCTTGGATGAAGCAGACTCAATTACTTCCGGTGCTCAGCAAGCTTTAAGAAGAACAATGGAGATTTATTCGAATTCAACAAGGTTTGTGTTTTCTTGTAATCAATCAAATAAAATTATTGAACCATTACAATCAAGATGTTCAATTTTAAGATTCAATAAATTAAATGATGAAGATTTACTCAAAACCCTGAAAAAAATCCTTGATAATGAAAATATTTCAACTTTCACAGATGATGGTTTAAGTGCCATCATTTTCACATCCGATGGTGATATGAGACAAGCAATTAATAATCTACAAAGTGTTTATTATGGGTTCAAGCTTATAAATAGTGAAAATGTATTCAAATTGGTTGATATACCAAATCCTCTAATTATACGTAAAATGATTAATTTATCAATTAAGGGACAAATAGACCAATCTTTATTGATTTTGAATGAGTTATGGAAAAAGGGTTACAGTGCAATTGATATAGTTACTGTTTGTTTCAGAGTGAGTAAAACGTTAGATTTTGATAACGAAATTATCTTACGTGTATTGAAAAAAATCGGTGAATGCCAATTGCGCGTTGTTGAAGGTGTTGCCACACATCTACAGTTAGCATCTATGATTTCCAATCTGAGTGTCTAGCCAATCTATACTTCTGTTTGCATGTATATATACTGTGTAAATCAATCAACCAATCAACCAATCAACCAATCAAGTAATGGAAAACCAGCAAGAAAATGATGGTTTGAAGAAATTGCAAAAATCGCAAAAATCGCAAAAATCGCAGAAATCTCAACAATCACAAAAGTTACAGGTGAAAACCTTCAGACAATTGATTGAAGGAAAGAAACAGAATGATGATGATACGCATAGGATTTCCAAACTATCAACTCAGAATAAATCAGGCACGGTATTAGAGAGAATACGAAAGAAGGAATTACAGAATAATAAACTGAGAAAACAATTAAATCTTCAACATCCCTTAGTTGATAAAAGACAAACACGAATCGAGGAAGTTGTTTTGTTAGTTCAACAAATACTCAAAGAGAACAAAAACAGTGTGTTTTCCAACAGGAAACTAGTTCAGCTTGTCATCGACTCTTCCAACCACGTTGAACAGGACCTTGTGGAAGCAGCAGTTGGTATAGTACGAAGCAAGAGCAGAGAGTGACGGGTGGGAGGCAGCAACGAGGGCTGGAAACCCCCTGTGCCACCCACGTGACCGTTTTCCCACTTTTCCCACTTTTCCCGTTTTTTCTCGAAACTTCCACGAATTTCGCATTTTCCACGAATTTTCCAATTCCGATCCGATTTTCCAAATTGCATCGTCGGTTTTTTTTATATTAAGTCACTCATTTGCTCACTGGCCACCTGTGTATTCTCTTTCAGGATCTACTCATTTCGTCTCTGTATTTTGTTTACTTTGGTATTTCCTTTCTTTAATCACAGCATTCCATCATGTTAGCTAACGTTTCAAAGACAGTCAAACCAGTATGTATACTACCATCATTGTTACCCACCATCAATCCATCCATTCAATGAATAACTTTATACTAACATTCTTAACATCTTTTCTTTTTTTTCATCTAGGCAAAATTCGTTAGATACAATTCTAATAAAGTCCAAGGTACCGTTATTGGTATCGATTTAGGTACCACCAACTCTGCTGTTGCAGTTATGGAAGGTAAGACCCCAAAAATTATTGAAAATGCTGAAGGTTCAAGAACTACCCCATCTGTTGTTGCTTTCACCAAAGATGGTGAAAGATTAGTTGGTATTCCAGCAAAGAGACAAGCTGTTGTTAACCCTGAAAATACCCTTTTCGCAACCAAGAGATTAATTGGTAGAAGATTTGAAGATGCTGAAGTCCAAAGAGATATTAAACAAGTTCCTTACAAGATTGTTAAACATTCAAATGGTGATGCTTGGGTTGAAGCAAGAGGTGAAAAATACTCCCCAGCTCAAGTTGGTGGTTTCGTTTTAAACAAAATGAAGGAAACCGCTGAAGCTTATTTAGGTAAGTCCGTTACTTCTGCTGTCGTTACCGTTCCAGCTTATTTCAATGATTCTCAAAGACAAGCAACTAAAGATGCTGGTGCAATTGTTGGTTTAAATGTTGCAAGAGTTGTTAACGAACCAACTGCTGCTGCTTTAGCTTATGGTCTGGAAAAGGATGAATCTAAAGTTGTCGCTGTCTTCGATTTAGGTGGTGGTACTTTTGATATTTCTATTTTAGATATCGATAATGGTGTTTTCGAAGTTAAGTCAACTAATGGTGATACTCATTTAGGTGGTGAAGATTTTGATATTGCTTTAGTTAGATACATTGTTGATGAATTCAAAAAGGAATCAAACATTAGCTTAGAAAATGATAGAATGGCAATTCAAAGAATTAGAGAAGCTTCTGAAAAGGCTAAGATTGAATTATCTTCTGCTCTGTCAACTGAAATTTCTTTACCTTTCATCACTGCTGATGCAACTGGTCCAAAACATATCAACTTAAAGATGTCTAGAGCTCAATTAGAAAAATTAGTTGAACCTTTAATTAAGAAAACTTATGAACCATGTAAGAAGGCATTAAAGGATGCTAACCTGTCAACTTCTGAAATTGGTGAAGTTATCCTTGTTGGTGGTATGTCAAGAATGCCAAAGGTTATTGAAACCGTTAAAGAAATTTTCGGTAAAGAACCTTCAAAGGCTGTTAATCCTGATGAAGCTGTTGCAATTGGTGCTGCAATTCAAGGTGCTGTTTTATCTGGTGAAGTTAAGGATGTCTTATTATTAGATGTTACTCCATTATCTTTAGGTATTGAAACTTTAGGTGGTGTTTTCACAAGATTAATTCCAAGAAATACTACCATTCCAACTAAGAAATCTCAAGTTTTCTCGACTGCTGCTGATGGTCAAACTTCTGTTGAAATTAGAGTCTTCCAAGGTGAAAGAGAATTAGTTAGAGATAACAAATTAATTGGTAACTTTACTTTATCTGGTATTCCACCAGCTCCAAAGGGTGTTCCACAAATTGAAGTTACTTTCGATATCGATGCTGATGGTATTATCAACGTTTCCGCTAAGGATAAGGCATCTGGTAAAGATTCTTCTATTCAAGTTGCAGGTTCATCTGGTTTAACTGATTCTGAAATTGAAAAGATGGTCAATGACGCAGAAAAATTCAAGGAACAAGATCAAGCAAGAAAGGAAGCAATTGAACAAACTAATAAGGCTGATCAATTATGTAATGATACCGAAAAATCATTAACTGAATTTGGTGATAAGTTAGATAAAGCAGAAGCTGAAAATGTTAAGAAGTTAATCACTGAATTAAGAGATTTAGTTGTTAAGGTTAATGGTGGTGAAACTGTCGAAGTTGCAGATATTAAGGGTAAATATGATGAATTACAACAAGCATCATTAAAGTTATTTGAAAATATGTACAAGAACCAACAATCAAATGAATCATCAAATGAAGAAAAGAAATAAATGATAAATTGTAAAAACTAATGAACTTTTTATGTATTTCTCCCTGTATATATATATACTTATACTTGTTTAAAAAAAAATTTTAAAGAATATTATGATTAATTAGTTATTTAGTATTTTGCGCTGTTTGTGTCTGCAGTGATGCATACGTAAAAGTAATTTGTAATTTGTAATGCAGAAAATAGAAAATAGAAAATAGCAAAAAAAAACTGATAAACCGTGTAGAGTGTAGAGTATAATTTTCTCAACGATTTCTCAAAATGAACATGAAAACTGAAATATACGAATTCTTTATTTCCAATTTTGATCAATTTTCTGATAAATATTTTATTTCTTTCTTGATAAAAACACACCAATAAACACACTGAACTCTCTTACCATACAAAATGAGTAACCCTTTTCTACCGCCACCATCCAAAACCATGCAAGAAATGACACCCGAAGAACAAGGCGAAGAAGGTGCTCGTCAAATCATGGCATTTGTATCATCATGTCCAGGAAAGGCAATGTTAGCAGGTGGTTCAGGTTTTGTTCTTGGGGGTGTTTTCGGGTTTTTCATGGCATCGATGGCATATGATACTCCTATGGGTACAGGATTAGGAGGTGCATCAGCAGCTATGGCGCAAGAAAAATATTTAGAACTGCCATTAAAGCAACAAATGAAAATTCAATTTAGAGATGTTTGGCAACGTACTAAATCAAGTGCACGTAATTTTGGTTATATTGGTCTTATATTTAGTGGAGTTGAATGTTGTATTGAAGGATTACGTGGGAAATCCGATCTGTATAATGGTGCAGCTGCGGGTTGTATAACGGGTGGTGGATTGGCTATAAAGAGTGGACCTGAAGCTGTTCTCATTGGATGTGCTGGTTTTGCTGCATTTTCAACTGCAATTGATATGTACATGAGGAGTGAAAATGGTGCACCTCCAAAGAATGATTATAATGATTAATTTTATGAATTTCATTGCCTTTTTAACTTGTATATATATTTATATTAGACCCTTACACCAATTGTTTGTATAAAAAAAAATAAAAAAGAGAGATTACACTACACAAAGCGTTTAAGCTTACACGCCAGGAATGGCACGACCTTCACGTTCTAAAGGTGGAACAGCTGCATTATAAGTATCTTGACTTGCTGGGTATGAACCAATCATACCTTTACTAGATGCATAATGGTTAGATCTCACTTGAACAGGATCATGTGAATAGTATTCATCAACAATTGGATGCAGTAGCACGTTCAATTTACTAATTGAGATAGTTGAATTTGTTGGTACACTTATCCAATCATTTCTTTCAAATGTTAGAGGTTCACTTGCAATCATAACCAAGTTTTGAGATTTATTCATTCTTTCCATCTTAAATCGACCTGGAGCAAATTCAACAAAATTTGAACCTGTTGAAAAATACAGTGATGCAGCTTCATCGGTTTTAGAATTAACATACCTTGAAACAACAATGTTTTCACCATCAGTTACTGCAAAATTAAGTAACGATGGATCATTACTTATATCTTTAACCCAATTTTTGATATGTTGAATTGAATCAACTATGGATTTTCTTAAAATTGATAAATCACAAACTCCGCCATTATTTGGATCAAAGCCATTTATTTTCAAACAATGTAAAAACAATGCAAAACAACATTCAGAATCTGTTGAACCTTTAATTTGTAGGAAAAATTCCTCATCTATAAAGTTTATCAGTCTGAGTTTAATTTTATTAAAATTTGAGATCCCACCATTATGCATAAACATTAAATTATTGAATGTAAAGGGATGACAATTGGTTTCACTTAAAACACCGTAAGTGCTTGCTCTAACATGTGCAAAGATAAGTTTTGATCTTGTCTTTTCAGATATCCTTTGTAAATTCAGGTTATTCCAGGCAGGTGTGATGGCTTTATATAAACATGGAGAGTTGTCAGAGTAAGAATCTTGACAAAATGATGCATCATCATTGTTTTTCCCATTTTCAATATCATCTTCTAATGTATAATAGCCAACACCGAAACCGTCACCATTAACAGGTTGAGCATCGATACGTAATCTAGAATCATAAGATTGATTAATGATTGAATGTTGAGGTTTTGTAAGCAGATTGGAAAGAGTCATTGGCTCCTTCCCCTTGTATATAAGAAAACGACACATTGATACCAGGATTTTCTTTGTTCTTCAAAGAGATTGAACGAATGAAAGAAGGAACGAAAGAAAGAAATGCCAGATAAGAAACAGAACATGGTGCATCGAACGAAATCAAACGAAATTGTGTGAGTTTTTTCTTTGATTTTTGGTTTTCTTTAACGTCGTGGAATTGGAAGTGGAAAAAAGAAAAACGAAAAAAGAAAAATGGATAACTAGTCGGCTAGCTGTTTTGTGAATTGGAGTGTTTGGGTAACCAACATCTACATTCTTGAATAAAGTGTTGTTTTCAGCTTTTGCAACATGTCAGCGAAGAGCCCCAATGCGTGTTCACGTGAAACCGAGGTCCCGTCATCTCCGGATATCATTCTTACGCAGGACCTTATCGAAGAAGCACAAGAGGAAGAAGCAAACGACGATGTAGATGTATCGATTGAAAAAATATTGTCTGCTTCAGAAAAGAGTTTGCCTAAAGATGTTGGAGAGATCAATGTTAGAGGACATCTTCGATTTGATCAAGAAATGCCACCAGATGAAGAAACGCAAACTAATACAATTCATAATGCACTACTTTATCAATTAAGTGATAGCAAATATACAAGTGATCATATACATCATAGAATTCATGGTAACCATAATGATGAAAAGAAAGTGCTGACTTTTGATACTTATACACCAAATACAGATGTAACACACTATCAAACAACTATGATTCATCAAGATAAACATTTCAGCTATAATAACCATTCTCGTACTTTTATGGTTCCCTTTGATGATGAGAAACCTTCAATAGATGCCATTCATTGGACAATGAGAGATATGCTTGATGCCAATGATATATTGGTTGTTATTAAAGTTGTCTCATTACACTATATAATGAAACATGGGGTTCAACTGCATAGAGAACAATGTAAAGAACTATTTCGTAAAATATGTCATGAAAATAAGCTGAAAAAGAAGATTAAGATAATTGTTGAAGTACGTATTGGGAGTGTTGAATTTGCAATAGCTAGAGCATTTAGAGAATTTGATCCGAATTTCTTAATTATGGGTACTAAGGGTATTAAAAAGACAAAATTAACTAATTTTCTTAGTGAAGATCCATCATTGACAAAACATTTTTTGGATAATGGTAGAATACCAGTGATTGTGGTAAATCCATTATATGAAGAAACAATGTATGCATCATTACCAACAAAAGTTAATAACGAGTATTTTACAAATTATTTGACATCTTATCCATCAGTTTATGATCCTTTAGTAGGCATTCAAACACTAGAAATGGAAAGATCCGCTAGTGGGGATACATCATCAATTGCTAGTGGTAATTCTGGTGGTAACGGTGGTAATAGAACATCAAGATTTCTACGTATATCGAAATCAATATCACGTAGTTCATCAGTTAATTCGAATTCTACAAACACATCAGGATCGATGCTACTATCACCAAGTACATCACACGATTTGTCCCCAGTGGGATCTGCAGGCAGAACATTATCACCTAGAAGGACATTATCGCCATTTAGATTATTTCATAGAAAATAGAAGATGAACATTATTAAATATGTATGTATGTATGTATGTATGTATGTATGTATGTATGTATGTATGTATGTATGTATGTATGTATGTATGTATGTATGTATGTATGTATGTATGTATGTATGTATGTATGTATGTATGTATGTATGTATGCATGTATCTAGACATCTATGTTTTCATTTATACTATATACTTATTCCTTTGTATCATAGACAATCGTGACAGGACCATCATTAACAATACCCACATCCATCATTGCACCAAATTCACCATCCTTAACTGCAGTTTGATCGTGCATACCCTTCTTCAATAGGTCCAGAAACTCGTTATACAATCCAATAGCAACTGGTCCCTTTTGAGCTTTGTGAAAGTCTGGTTTTGTACCTTTCTTAACGGTTCCATACAGGGTAAATTGCGAAACAGAGAGGATTTCCCCCTTGATGTCGACAACGCTCTTCATCCATGGCTTTCCCACCCATTTGGTTGACGTGTCTGCATCTTGCTGGGTGTCTTCAAACAAACGCATCTTCAATATCTTGTTGGCCAGCTTGGAAACGTCGTCACTGGTGTCGTCGTTGGTGATTCCGACCAGCAAACAAAGGCCCTTGCTGATTTGAGAAACAACCTCGTTGTCGACAGTAACGTTGGCACTCTTTACTCTTTGGATGACCACCTTCATGGGCTGCAAGTCAGCGTTTCACACGGTTGTTCCACAACCGTTTACTCCACTTCCCACACTATCTGTTCACCAGTTTCTGTGAAAAATCTCGTTTCCCGTGTTTCCCAAATTTCAACATGTCGTTTTTGCTTTTGCGTTTGCGTGTTTTATTTTTCACCAAACAAAGCACAGACCATAAAGAAAAATTTTCGTTTCCTTTGTTTTGTTTCTTATCAGTTGGTTATTTCTATATATACGTTATCATCCCTCCCTATAATATTCCATACCCCATTTACTTTGTTCCAGTTTTAAGTAATGACTTCATTTACAGATCGTCGTCCTTCCATTGTTGAACGCAGACCTTCTTCGGTCTCCGCTTTTTCTTCAAGAAGACCGTCAGTGATACCACAGTTGGAAGGTATTGAAAAGCCAAATATCGAATCATTGCCTGATGATTTAGAATGTGATGTCCTTATCTGTGGTACTGGTTTAATGGAAAGTATATTGGCCGCTGCTTTATCTTGGCAAGGTACTAAAGTTTTACATATCGACTCAAATGGTTATTATGGTGATAATTTTGCAACTTTAACAATTGAACAAATTAAAAACTGGTTTATAAACTCCAAATTAAATAACATTGGATTCAAAAATTATAAGAATATCAATTTAGAAATTAATGATTCGGATTTTAAAATTGTTTCAAGAGATTATGGTATTGATTTAAGTCCTAAAATCTTGTTTGCTAAATCAAACTTATTAGATTTTTTAATCAAATCAAGAGTCTACCATTATTTAGAATTTCAAAGTCTGAGTAACTTTCATACCTTTGAAGATAATTCCTTTGGTAAATTAAGTAGTTCAAAGGAAGACATTTTCACCAATGATTCATTAAACTTATTATCAAAGAGAAAACTAATGAAATTTTTAAAATTTGTTACAGATGATGATTATTTGAGTTTAATTGATCAGAATGATTGGGAATCATCTTTAAAGGATTATTTAAGTGAAAATTTCAAATTAGAAGATAAATATTTGAATGAATTAGTTTTCACTTTAGGTTTAATTAATAACCCAAATATTAAATTACTTGCTGGATTGAAATTAATCAGAAGATATTTATTATCTTTTAAAATTTACGGTAATTTCCCTACTTTATATTCAAAATTTGGAGGACCTGGTGAAATATCTCAAGGATTTTGTAGATCTGCTGCAGTTGCTGGTACAATTTACAAATTAAATACAAAATTATTAGATTATGATTCAGATACCAAATATGCAAATTTAAATGATGGTTCCAAAATTAAAGTTAATGAGAAAATCGTTTCTTCCTTAAATCAATCACAGAATAAACCAGAAAATTGTAAATATTATGAAATTTCAAGATTGATTGTTATCGTTGATAAATCTTGTAATGAATGGTTCGATGAAGGTGAATCCTCTTCAATTGTTATTTTCCCTCCAATGACATTAAACTCCATGAATAAATATCCTGTTCAATGTTTAATTATGGGTTCAGGCACAGGTTGTTGTCCAAAGGATAAATCAATTTGGTATTTACATACAATTGCCCCAACGATTCATAATGTTGCAACAAATGATCTTAATTCTGCATTACAGAAAATGGAAGAAAGCTTATTAACTGAAAGCAATTTTGATTTCGATAAATTCGATGAAACTGATATAAAAATTGATACTAATAATAATAGTAAATTTGATTTCACACCGTCTGGTAAAATGAAGCTAAGTCAAAGTTTAAAAGAATTTACTATTAAAAATCAAAATACTAAGATTAATCATCTAATGAAATTAGAATTTACTCAGTTAACAATGATTGATCAATCAAATATTGATAATGAGTTTGGATTCAATTCGGATATTAAAAAGACCAAAGATGGGATTATAATCTCAAATATGCCATCTTGCGAGTTATCTTATGATGGAATAATTGAAGAATCCAAAAAAATATATAAAGAAATTGTTGGTGATGATGTTGATTTTTTCGACGTAGATTTTGAAGATGATGAAGAAGAAAAAGAACTAAATGAGTTTCAAATGAATATGCAATTGGAAATGACTGAAAACGCAATTGAAACTGAAACTGAAACCGAAAGTGAACTTGGTACAACTAAAAGTTCATTTTTAAATCAAGAATCTACACCTGAAGGTCAAACTGATGATATAGAATTTGAATTATAATTGAAAACGGAAATATACTTATATGTATGTTATTAATACTAGATTGCTTTTAAAAATGATGAATGTAAAATACATAAAAAAATTGAATAAAAAAGAAAAAAAAAATATGAAATAATTTAAAACTATTGTATAGATTAAAATTTTATAAAAATAAATGACTTGAGAAAAAAGAACTTAAAACGATTTAACATTTAATTTTACATTACTGTAGCATAAAGTATTATAATTTTATATTAAAAGGTAATTTCTATAAATAAATTATTTAAAATATTAAATTAACAACACATTTATTGGGAAAGGGATTCTAAAAGAATGGATCTTTCTTCAGAGTCTGCACCCCATTTAGTAACAACGACACATGAAGCACCAACAACCTTTCTTGCGTTACCTTCTCTGTCAACTTGGCATAAACCAGCCCATTCACCTAATTGCTTAGCATCAGAAACCTTGATTAATGGGATTTTGTTTTCACCTTCGTTACATAAAGCTTCAACTAAAGTAGAGATAGCTTCTTCAGTAACTGCATCACAAAGAACACATAATTGTGCTTCACCTCTGGTTAAAGCCTTGGTTGCTTCTCTTAAACCTCTTGCTAAACCATCATGAACTAATGCGGTTCTTAAAACCTTCTTGATACAATCTTCAAGGGTAACGGAAGCTTCTTCTTCAACGACGACGACTTCTTCTTCAACGACAGCTGGTTGTTCTTCAATATCAGACATTGTTATTAATACTTCTTCCTCAGATAATATCCGGTCAGTGGGTTATAGAAGAAAACAAAAGGATAATTATGTGTAATTTTCCAAAATATTATTCCATCAACGAAAAATGTTCAAATTCATGTTAGACCTCCAAGGTGGGAATTGAAAAAAAGACGCGAAAAAAAACACAGTCACATTCAGTAAAAACATCTCGTGCGTCCTAAAAGGGTTTGTATTTTATGCTGAACCCTCTTTTTGACTCAGCGACGACCGACCGCATCTACAACATCTCTAATCTCAACATGAATATTACCTGTCGACTATTGTTTACATTAGATAGAGCTACTTTGGAATTGTTTTCGATTTAATCAGCCAGACAATATTTTAGAATGACAAAGGTCACTATTAGACATTCTATAATTCCACCTTCATTCAAAAATAAACCTATATTCAGATACTGGTGTGATACATTATTTGGTATGATATATTTCTCATCCGGTGAGTATATTCTAACTAAATTTGAAGGGTGTGTCTACGGTCTTTTCCTCTTGCTCTTGTTTGTATTGGTTATCGTTGGCTGTAAAAATTATATATTGCCATTGTTCTCACTCCTTGAAAACCTATTTAATTAATTGCTTAACTCTTTATTCATTAATATTCACTTCATTTCTCATCATGCTTGTGCATTTGTTGCTATTTTATCAAATTGATATCACTTTGAAAAATCTGAACTGACTACTCAATCTTCAAGACCAATCTTACAATATATGTAATAACATGATTCTACGTAAATCATTGTCATATATTCAATGGCTTCAAATATATCACTCTTTCTTTCTATTCATTGTTTATACTTTACAACTCATAGATCTATATATACCACTAAATAAATCACAAAAGAATATGTACCTTTCAACCAGCATTTGTTCAAAGTTTTTTGAATGCAAGCTATTATTATTTTTTGTCTACAGCTTGAAATTGATCCTTATAAGTATATTTTTACTTCAAGACAAATATTCTGAGCTGTACGGCTAATAAGTCAACAAGAAGATTTTGATGTTTATTGGAATGATTGCTTATATTATCATAGACATGGTTGACATATGTGATGAATGCTTCAAAGTCTGAAGTAGCTGTACAAAATTGACTATTTATTAATAGCTTCATTATTTCGTGAGTTACGAATGAATATTTTACATGTACATTTTAGATTCTAAAAAATTAAAAACTAAACTGTTTAGTTATAAATGTTAAATGATATAAAATCTCATCTAAAACAAGATTTATATACTGTTTAAAATACTTGCTAGTGCTTGTTTATCATCTTCTGCTAAACTACCAAACACGAAATTATATTTATCAGCTTCGTTATTTTGCATATTAACAATAAATGTTTGGAATTGTGAAAAAATATTAATCTTATCTAAACTTGTATTGGAATATGGATCTTCTTCTAAATCATCATCGCTATTATCAAAACTGAATTTTTGATCACCGTTGAAATATTGACTATAGTCTTCTTCATCGTCATCAAATTCATCACCTTCACCACCTTCATTAGCATCTTCATCATCACCAACTTGATTAATATTGTAAGTTAGTTCATTTTCCCAACTTTTATCAGTATATTCTAATCTTTTCTTTTCTAAATCTTTAATGGCTTGTGGTATCGTCACGATTAACTTTGAAAGATTATTACCACATGGTGGTAAAATATTTGTTAACATCATTGAATTTAATGACCCTAAATCAATACTTAATAGTGAAATGTAACCCAAAATTGATAATTTTAAATCAAAAACTCTCTTCAAGTGTGAATTATTTTCAAACCATTGAGTTAGGAAATACTCTAATTGATTGATTTCAATTAATGTTTTGATTGTAATATTAGGATTAATGACTAATGATGAAATTATATTATTTAATAGAATAACCTTATGAGTTTTACCCTTTGATTTAAATTGTTTTTCAACATCAATTAAATGTTTTATTGAATAATTAATCAATGTTAATAAATAATTTTCACTTGTGTTTGAATTTAATGATAAAATAAATGTAGTACATAAATCACTAATTGAATCGATATCATTAAAACCAATATCTTCCTCTGCTAAGTCAAGTGAAAAAACACTTAAAATTATTTTATTATATAGGCTTTGTAATTCAACACTTTGTTGAATTGTTTCACTTCCATAAATTAAATAATTTTTTAACGCAGGTAATGAATCTTCTAAATATAATGTAATATCATCATCATTGAATAAACAATTGATAAAATCATTCAGTAATGACCACATAATTGGCGAAACTTTTCTTGTTAAAAACAAAGTATTTTCAATTAATTCTCCAGCTTCTGCATAAAAATCTTCAATTTTTTCATTAAAAATCAATTTAATAACTTTCGAATATGAAATTTCTAATTTATCAATAATGGCAGTTGAATTTTCAAAATATAACAATATTGTGATCATTGTGTTTAAAATTCCTAAAGCAGCAGAAGTTTTGTCACTTGCAATGTTTTCTAAATCGTCCAAGTCATCAACATTTGAATTTGCAATCTCATTAATTGATGTTAATAAAGTAATTAATTTCATACTCAACTGCTCCATTAACTGATCTGCAAAAGGTTCTAATTTTTCTGGGAATGATTCAACTAATTCTTGCATAACAGCAGGTAGAATATCAGAATCAAATTTATTTGATAAATCCATTAATTTTTCCATTGATTGTAAAATCAAATCTTGTAACAACTGTTTAAAGTTTTCATCAATTATAAATGATTGAATTGCCAATGCTGCTTGAATTTGAATTGGTAAACTATTGGAATATAAAAAACATGAAATTATTCCATTATATAAGTTTTGGATTGTAACTGGTTGTTTTATTTCAAAATTATCAAATTTTGAAACTAAGTTGCAAGTTCTTGCCCTTATGAATTCAAAATTTGATTGGAAATTTGGTATTATAATATTGTTCAAAAATGGTTCAACATCATTTATAACGGGATTTTTTCTATCTGATAATTTATAGGAAATTGGAGATACAAACTTCATTAAAGATTCCTTTTGTTTTGCAACTTCTAAAGTTTCTTGTTGATTATTTAAAGCATTAAACTTTTCAACAATAAGTTGAAACATTGGAGCTAAATAATCAATTCTCTTTTCGACTAGTGTAAATAAAAATGAATGTAATGAATCTTCACCTGTATTTTCATCTAAAATTTCAAAAATCTTATGAATATACTCTTCCGGTTCATCTTCATATAATTCTAAATCTTCATCCTTTGGCACAAAAAGTTTGGATGATACGTCAACAATAATGAAATTAAAATGTGGTTCAAGTAATTTAAAAGATTCTTTCTTTAATAAGGATTGTTCTAATAGTTGAATCAAGTGATACAAACATGAATCAGATAAATATTTAGAGTTATTGACCCAATTTTTCAAATTTTCCATATAAACATTAATTAATTGTGGTAAAACATTTGAGTTGAAATTTACTCTAAACTCATCATACTTGAATTTTGATGATAAAGACTTTGTACCATATCTTTGAAATAATCTATCTAAATTATGATAGCACCACTTTTGAGATTTAATCCAACCAGTTAGTGATTCCTCATTATAGTTCATATTGATAACCTGAACATGAAAAGTAAACCAATTGACTAATAATTGGTTATCTTGTAATGGTAATGGGAAATCAAGATAAGTAACAAATTTATAACATTTAATAATCAGTTTTAAAATTTCAGAAGCTTCAAATGAATTAATGAATTTTGAGTCTGAAATTAATTGATTACCAATGTTAAGTAAACTTGGGAAAAAATTAATAATAATTGGGTCTAACAAGTTTGATCTTTCGCCATTATTTTTCCATCTGAAATTTCTGCATAATTCAGTAAATGAATAGATACCAACATATAAAGAGTTTAAATCATCATTTGAATGAGTAATCAAATTCAAAATATGCTCTAATAGGTTATGCCATGAATCAGGGTAATCATATTTGATTATTATGGACAATGCAGGTAATAACTGATTTCTAAAAATTTTGTCTAGTTTTGTAATAGATAACAATAATCTCTCCCTAATTATTGGTCTTTCGTCATTATCAATTAATTTACCAATTGTCCAATTTTTCAAAATGATGTTTTTAAAATAAATGGAACATGATTGTTTAACAACTGGTTGAACACTTTCGTTTAATAGGATGTCTAAACATGCTGCTAAAAAACCAACTGAGTGAGAAAATGTGTTTAATTGGGATTCTGCATGTTTTCTGACATCAGGATCGGCTTGAAGAGAGCCCAAGAAGCAGTCGTGTAGCTGAGAGACGTCCATTTTTGAAACTCGTTGGATTTTGAATAGAATCTAATGGATTTTACTAGGTTTTAACGGTCAAATAAAGATATTTGATGAAAATAGTGAAAAATTTCAAATTTATTTAAAAAAAACGTCGACCGTCGCAAACAAAACTCTGTGCACCAGAAAATTTTAAATTCTCGTTTTCCCCTCTCAATTCCAACATGAACTGAAGAGTTGTTAATACAAATTGTTAATTGATACACTTTATTATATTTTCTGGTAAACAACTAACTAAACACACAATGCCTTTCTTAGTTACATATAGACCAGCGGTTCTTCTCTTTTTTTTTATTAGACAACCAATTGCAGCTGCATCACTTGTTGGTATGTTTGCTCTTTGGGAAGCTGACAGAAACTTTGAATTAGGTATCAGAGATTCTTTCAATTCATGGAGACAAAATGCTCTGGGATTTTCAACTGTTCAAACCCAATATGAAGCTTTCAAAAAAATTGATGAAGAAAAAAGACATGAGTTAATATTAAAACAATGATTGACGATAATAATCAATATACAAACATAAATCACATAACATCTTATACATTATAAACTATCAGCTTAGTTTATTATATCCCGCTTTCATATATTCTGTTTACTAATGAAAAAATACAAACAAGCAAACAAAAAAAAACAAAGTTTCTTTATTTATTTATTTTTATAACTATTCTATATCTTAATAATAGATCACCCATTCATATTCGAAATTTAACTAAATATTTTATATACTCTACAATCTTTAAAAATCATGGACATGGCCCCCTCACTTACGGCTTATACGATATAACTCAAAAATTGCTGCTGGTGTCATACCTTCAATTCTTCTTGCTTGTCCAATTGTTTCAGGCCTGTTTTCATTCAATTTATAAATAACTTCATTTGATAATGAGGAAATTGAACTGTAATTAAAATCCAATGGTAACTTCAAATTTTCATCAGCTTTAAATGCACGAATATATTCCTTTTCTTTCTTGATATATCCACTGTATGTACTTTCCACAGTAACTTTCATTTTAATTCTTTCATTAATATCTTTATTTAATTGTTCATCTCCAACAGTTTCTAAAACGTCATTAATATTTGAACCTTTATATTTTAAAATTTCATATCCAGATTTTAATTTTGAATCATTTCCAATTGAAACGTTGGGTAATTTTGAATTCCATTTGATACTGCTTAGTTTAAAATCTTTCAGTCTATTTGTGGTGTCGTCTAAAATCAATTTATCCTTACTAAATTTTTCCCATCTTTCATCTCTAACACATCCAATTTTTCTACCCATTTCAGTCAATCTTAAATCTGCATTATCAGCTCTTACACTAACTCTAAATTCAGACCTTGATGTGAACATTCTATATGGTTCTTCGACACCTTTGGTAATTAAATCATCAATTAAAACTCCAATATATCCATCAGATCTGTCTAAAATTAAATCGTTTTCACTATTTTGTTGTTTTAATCCTGCATTGATACCTGCAATTATACCTTGAGATGCAGCTTCTTCGTATCCTGTAGTACCGTTAATTTGACCAGCTAAATATAATCCGGAAATCAACTTTGTTTCTAATGTTTTAGTTAATTCTCTTGGATCGATATAATCGTATTCGACCCCGTATGCAGGGCTTAACATCTTAACATTTTCTAATCCAATGATATTTTTCAAAATTTCAAGCTGAATATCTTCAGGCATCGTCATTGAAATACCGTTTGGATAAATTATATCATTCTCTGGATTTATACTTTCAGGTTCTAACCAAACTCTATGCTGCAATTTATCTGAAAATCTTTTAACTTTACTTTCTAATGATGGACAATATCTTGGACCTTTAACTGATTCTCTAATATGAATAGATTTGTCTAAATTATTTAATATGATTTCGTTAATTTTTGGTGTAGTATAAGTTCCATAACATAAAATTTGATTTTCAATTTTTGGTCGTTCATTCAGAAAACTCATTGGTTCAGGTGGATCATCACCATACTCTTTTGAAACTATATCATAATTAATACTCTTATTACTGATTCTAGGAGGTGTTCCAGTTTTTAATCTACCCATCATAAATCCAATCTTTTTGAAAGTTTTACTCAATCCTAAACTTGCGATTTCATCAATTCTGCCAGCGGGCCAAAATTTCAATCCAATATGAATTTCACCACCTAAAAATGTACCAGTTGTAATAACCACCTTATCTGATTTTAAAAATGTACCATTTTTTAAAACAACACCTTTTATTGTACCACGACTTCGTCCTAACTGATCAACTTCATTGAAATCAATAATTAAATCTTCAATCTTATCTTCAAGAACATTTAAATTTTTGTAGTTTTTTATATACTTTTGCATTTCCTCTAAATATAAATCTCTATCAATCTGAGCTCTATATCCCCAAACAGCAGCACCTCTGGATCTATTTAAAACTTTAAATTGTATACCTGCTTCATCAACAATTCTTGGACATACACCATCAAGGGCATCAATTTCTTTTAATAATGTACCTTTTCCGATGCCTCCCAAAAGCAGGATTACAACTAGTTGTACCAATATTTTTCCATTCTGGTGTAATTAATGTTGTTTTAACACCTGTACGTGCTGATCCAGTTGCAGCTTCAATACCTGCATGCCCACCACCGACAACAATAACAGGATGATATGGAGAGCTAGCTAATTTGCTAGAGACTTCAGCATCATAATGTAATAAACGTTTAGATATTCTAGTTAACATGATGATTATTTGAATGATTCTTGAAGAAAAGACTGATAATTTAATTAACTTTGAAGTGAAAAAAATCCTAAAAAAATAATTTCTCAATTTGAAAAAAAAACCAAAAAAAAATGTTGAAATCACGACAAACCAAATGTCGTATTCAGTTGTTGTTTCACCAACACTAGAGTCGCTTGATATTTCATTATTGATCAGCTAGAAGATGGTAGGAAATGTTAAAAAGAACAGAAAGCTAAGAAAGCCTAAAATGATACAATCTACTCTTCCAGGAATCAAGACATTAATTACAAAATGTGTAGATTGTAATTTTGTTTACGAGAAGACAAGAAAGGATTTGGTTTTGAAGCACGATGAATTTCACGCTGATTTTCTGTACGGCAAGAAATTATCTAAATCAGTCATATTAAAGCTAACTGAAGGTAAGAATGTTGTTGCTACTGTTAACAGAAAGATTAAGGATCAAAATGTTAAAGTTTCAGTTATTTTTATATCATGTAATGAAAAAATCATTGTTGACTTAGTTTCTGATATACTTGAAATCGTTGATAAGCAATGGCTAAACACTACAGTAAGTTCGAATAGCTGGAAAACAAGACCGTTAGAATGTAAAGTTGTTTTGCTGCTTGCTGAATCAAAAACGGATAACAAAATAAATATTAGAGTTATTGGTATTACCATTCTCGATGTTCCCAAAATAAAGACATCATTTTTGGTTGGACATCACATGAATGTAAAAGATTCGGTAATTGACGTCAGCAAACCAAAACTCAAACTACGAATAGGCGTCTCACGTATTTATGTACATGAATATTATAGAAGAAAAGGATTATCTATTTTAATGCTAAATTCTATTCTGAAACACAGTATTTACGGAACGGTCATGTCTCAATGGCAAATTGGCTTCAGCCAACCTAGTGGTTCCGGCCTTCTCTTACTGCAGAACTGGTATAAAACCCCCACTGTACCTGTGTATCATGAAGAGTAAATGAGAAAGAGTTAGGGAAAAAGTATCATGAATTTGCAAAAATAATAAAACTGCCCAAAGAGGAAAAACAAAATTTTGATTTTCTCACTATTTCAAAAATCACTTTGTTTTCATTTCTAGGTTCAGGTTGTTTTTATTTGTTTTGTACGTGTTTTTTAAAGCTTTAGGGATAAAATAAAGTTGTTATATAGTCTAATACAATGTCTTTGGAATATACAACTACAACGAACAATCCAGGCTCAGAAATGATACAGGCTATACGGTCTGAAGACGTGTATCTATCTGAAAATGCTATAACGGCGTTTAAACAATACATTAAGAGAAATTTAGTTGATTTAAATCACGTATCTGACTACACACATGCATTAATTTCTGTTTTTGCTGTTTATAAGTTATCCATTCTATCATTTAGTACATTATGCCATTTAATCAAAAGAGTTAGTATTCAAGATCCTTTTTATTTACAAAATATTTATGATCCAATACTACCATTTATGTTAAAACGTTTGAATGATGAAAAGGAATCAATAAGACTAACTGCAATGAAATCAATTAAAATCTGTATTGAATCTTCTCCTAATGGTGAAATCGATCCAATTATCCATTATTTGGTATCTGATGGGTTACAGAATTATAACTATGGTGAACAATCAATTTTGTCAGTATTGGATTTATTATATCAAATTATTGAATCGTCAGGTAACTTTTCATTTTCATTTAAATTTATTCTAGATAATATTATTATTTTACTATCATCCTCAAATCAAATAATCGTTGACAAAGTTTCACATATATTAATTTTTTATTTTACCAGAATCAACCCGACAAATAATTTAGCTAAAAATGATTTACTAAATACCTTGGTTTCAAAAGAAATCTCCCCAAATATTATTTATAATTTGTTAAATTCGATAGATAAAAATCTATTAGGGAAATATCAAAATCAACATGAAAGTCAATTGCATTCACAAAATGTTGAAGCTAACACTGATGTACTTAAAAATCAACTAGATGAGTTATTAAGTAATACGCCAAACTGGAATATAGATGACTCTTTGCTCTTACCAATAAATGTTGATCCCTCGTCATATGAGTCATTATTCAATGAATTTACAATACATTTTGATGGTAAAGAAAGTGAGAAAAATTGGAAAAATAGACAGTTGCTAATAATTAAATTAAGACAACTCATCCGTGGTAATTTTTTAATTAATTTGAGTTATTTTGTTGATTTATTAAAATCCATCAAAGAACCGATTTGTAAAGGTATGTCATCATTAAGAACTACTTTATCTAATCACTCATGCCAGTTATCAAAAGAACTAGCAATTTTTGTTGGTAAAGAGCTAGATTTTTCATTTTTTGAATATTTACTAATTACTTTATTAAAGTTAACCTCTGCAAGAAAGGTTACCCAGCATCAAAATGCTAGTGTTGCAACCATTTCAATTTTATTAAACTCAAATTTAAATGCAAAAGTTTTCAATTTATTATTGTTGACAATTCAAGATAAAAACATTCAGCCAAGAATTTATACTGGTAACTGGATTCAATTAATATTATTAAAATACTATAATGATGATAATTTTAGTTACATCGTTGAAAATGTTGTAAATATAATTATTAAAGGTTTATCAGATCCTTTGCCTACTGTTAAAGATGCAATGAGAAATGCATTCTCGACATTATGTGAAATTGATCCATCTTACGAAGTGAAAATAATGAAGCAATTGGATACTTCGACTGTTAAAGCGCTGGAAAGGTCTAAAAAAATATTGCTTCATTCAACACAACATCTAGTATCATCCAAGAAACAGCCAATAAAGGACTTCATTAAAGAAAGGGAAAGAGAACGGAAAAGATCAATGGAACCCGAAATCCCTAATTTAGTTTACGAACCTATAAGAAAAAACCACCGTAGTGAATCTGTTGGAGTTAAAAGTTCTTTGAATAATGAAAAGAAAAAACCAAGTGTTAGACATCATACAATTGCAACATCATCCGAGGTACAACAGCAGGTGCATATGCCTAATATATCTACCGACGAATTTGATGATTTTACAGATAGGTTGAAAAGAGAAAATATAATATATGACGAAATTACGTCTGAGTCAAAAGAAATACAAGAATTAGGGTTCAAGAAAATATTAAAGGAAAATGATTCAACCTTAACGGTTAAGTTTCATAGTGCTTTAAACAATTTAACGATTTTAAACCCAAAACTATTTAACATTTTATTTGAATCTGGTAATGAGCTACATTTCAAGAAAATCTCAAGTTATATATCAACCGAAAATACAGTTAGATTATTTTGTTTATATTTAATTGAAAGTAAGGATTATGATAGAGTTGAATTTATCATTAATCAACTATCATTGGAAGATTTATGTTTATCCATTATTAATATATTGAACTTTTCAATTGATACATCTAAAATTAATAACATTATTTTAACAATGCAATTTATCAAAAACAGATTTCAAATAATTAGTTCAATTTTAAAAATCTTAATTGAATTGATCGGTATTAAAAAGGACATAATTAAATCATATCTGTTAACAAGTATGTTTGAATGTTTGCTTTCAAGTTTTAGTTTAATCAAAAATGATGAAGTAATTAGGAAGGAATATTTGGAGGTTTTTAAATTTTGTTCAGATGAATATAATGATTTATTTCGAAGATCATTAGAAGAAATTAAAGATTCAAAAGTTAAAAATGAATTATTTAAAGAGTTAGCAATAGGACTAGATAGTAAAGTGGTAGGAGAAGAAGATGATGATGAAGAAAATTTAAGTAATGATTCTGTTTTTGCAAAATTATTATCACCAATTAAAATAAAAGATGAAGAAATAGATGAAAATGTTGATCAAATGACGAGGATCATACCAAGGATCAAAAATGAGAATAAAGATCATTTGTTTAGTGATAAAAGGGAAATAGTTTCTGATATGACTATGATATTACCCAAACCCAAAGGTAATGGAATTTTTGACTTTGATAACATTGAGTTAAGGTATGATGACGAGAATATAAACGATGATATTGATTCAATGAGTGTACTTGAAAATAATGAAGAAGATGAAGCAGTTACTAAAAACGAAGAAAATGAGGCACTTATGCTTGATGATAATGATGTAATCGTTGATGAAGGAACTGATATTTTAATGTTTGATAAAAATGAAGATTTTATTAAGGATGATAAATCATGTACTGGATTGACGCCTGTTTTGAATCTGTTAAGTGCTGATAATAGCGTTGAAAAAATTGAACATGAAAAAACTAATAAGCACGTTGAACCAGTTTATGAATCAAATGAAAAACATTTTGAACCAGCAAAAGATATAAGTAGAGAAAACATTGAAAAATTTACAGCTGATTCTTACCTGACCCAAGGATACTTGAATATCATTATTAACGACTTACCGAGTGAATCTAAAGTTAACGATCTTTTCAGTCTTGTTGAATTAGGAGAATTTCAATACATAATAAATCATCCATTGGAATTTAATCGAGATGACATTTGTTCAAGTATGATTAATAATTTTAAAAATGAGAAATTTGTAATTGAAAGTTTATCAATTTTAAAATTTTTTAAAATACGTAATATTGAAATTATCAAGTTGTTTAATGACAATAAACTTATCCGGGACGATGAAGATAATGAAGTTTTTTTTGGATTTCAAGAATATATTGAATGTTTTTCATTGAAGGAAGTTATTTCACTCAAAATTGAAAAATTTGAGAACAGGATTCAAGAAACTTTACTTAATTGTATAGTTAATAAGTTAGAAGTTCGTGAAACCGACGGAGAAGATATCTTCATGATCGAAAGGATAGTTAAAATAAACTTAAAAAATGAAGGTGATAATTATTTAAGAATGTTGAGCTATGAAATCTGTAAAAAATTGATTGAACTCCATAAATTAAACATAATTGATTCAAATGGTATCGAACTAGTAGATGAAATTATAATTGATAATATGAACGAAAAGGTCCTAAAATACTGTAATTTTTAGATTTATATAGAATTTTTTTATATATACAAGTAAATACATAGAGACTAAAAGAATTTTTCACCTTGATCAATGAATAAACCGGTAAAATTTTCATCACTTGGTAATTTAACATCTAAAGGTTTATATAGATACCAAGCTTTTAAAGCTTTACCGAATGATTTAATTCTTGCTTCTTTCAAAGAGTTACCTTCAGCAGTTGCTAATAAATTGTCACCTGAAAAACAACCAACGACATACACTGGAGTTGAGGATAATCTACCAGTTTCGGATATTAATCTAACTGTTGGGGGATCCATATTATTTGTTTTCAATAACCTTGTTAATAATTTACCAGCTTCTTTAAATGAAAATAATGAGGATATATCAGTTTGTCTTGATAATATATGATCACTAATAAATTTTTTAGTTTCTAATTCACCAGAATAAATGTATAAACCGGCAATTATTGAACGCACAGAACTTGCATAAGCTTCAGATTTAGATAATTCAAAAGGATTAGATGACTTATTTGAATATTTAACAACATTTGATTCAGGTAAGGAAACTTTACGACTATATCTAAGTGTACCAAATCTAAATAATTCAGGTTCATTTGATAAATATTTATCTAATTTTGATGTTGAATCTTCATTTATACCCCAAGAATTTTTAGCCAAATCGTACAAGGAATAATTACCAATATAGGAATCAATTGCAGATTTTAAAATTGAAATGGGAAGTCTTGGATAATTTGATATTAAGTGTTCAGAAATATAAAATGATAAAATATGAGAACCTAAAATTGATAATTGTTGGTTATTTAAACTTGGATTAGAATTTTCCAATGTTGGACAAGTTAAAGATTTAACTAAAGTTGAATATTTATAATCACTTGATAATTTAAGTCTTGCGTGTAATGCAACAATTGAAGGTATTAATTTAGCATTTTCATCATCAACCAACGTAGCTGTTGTATTTGCGGATAAAGATTTGATATTATAATTATTGAAATCTAACTTATTTTCAGGCAAGTTGATTTCCTTTTCATTAACAAATTGATTTTTTGCAGTTTCATAAGAATATCTAAATTTTTTTGCATCAATTGAAGTGGTAGGTGAAGCTGCTGGAGATACAGATATCGATCTGACAGCAATTTTAGCTGCAGAATTAGCAACAACATGTCCCTGTCTACGGGAAATATGGGCAAGCATTGTGGTAAATAAGATTAGGTGACTGTATATTCTTTAAGCAAAAAATTCGTTTTAACATCTTGTGTGTTATTCATGTTGAAAAATTCCAAAAAAGGTGGAAAATTGGAAAAAGACGGCACGAGCGCGTGGACCGTGTGCATTTGCATGATGCGTCGGTCGACGTCCTTTTATTTTTTTGAGGGGAGCTTTTTCTCAACATGAATTATCAATTGGTTTGTGTAGATTTTAGGATGGTTCTATTAAAATTTTGTCTTGTTTTGTCAAACATGTCTCACGGCGCCTTCAATCCTAAGTGGGTCACCCCACCAACTGGTGGTTGGTACCACACCCCTAAGAATCATCATGTCAACGGTGTAATTGCGTTTGCTGGTTTTTTTGCCGTTATGTACGCTTTTTACAGACAAAGTGAAACAGATACCATCAATCCAAAAGAAGCTTATTCTTTAGAAACAGTTGCTAAATGGGATGCTGCTGCAAAGAAATAATTGATAATCTGTTTTGTTTATCAATTAACTTATTTATTTATTTATCTATTTATATACATATACATATATACAATTATAATATATTATTATTCTTCCATTTATTCTAGTTTAATAAACATACACTTTAAGTTCAGGATTCGCATCCTTTAATTTCTTTAACAATTCAAATGTTTCAAAGTCATCCATTACACCACGTAATTTAGGATCCACATAATTATCTAAAATAACAGTATCAATTTCTTCAATTTTAATACTAAATCCATCATCAAAATTTCTTTCATTATCTGCTTTACTAATTTCAATAATCTTACTGAGTCTTTCAGGCGTTGCATTCAAAACTCTACTCCATGTTGTCTTTAGCATTTTCAAATCTTGTCCAATTGGATTTTTTTGAATAATTTTAATTGAACCACCTTCTAAATCTCTTGTTGCTCTATGAACATCACATGCTCTAATTGCTGAAATTGATAATACAGCTATAAATTTTCTTGGTGGAATTTCAACTGTTTTGGTAAATTTCTTATTGAATTTCTTTTTAGTCTCAAATTTCTTAATCTTATTTCTAATTCTTTTATACTCTTTAATTGATGGAATCAAGTCTTTCAAATAAAATGTAATATATTCTGAAAAATTTGCCAAATTTCTTTCTTTAGAAAATTCACTTGAATCAACAACATTCTTTTTGTTCAAGTAATAGTCAGTTAGTTCTAATGCTGACAATTGTGGATAAAGTTCACGAATTTTACTACTGATTTTTTCAACAATAATATCATTCTGTTCACTACTTAATGATTTTTTACTTTCCTTTTCAAATTCCATCTTTTGCTTCTTTTTACTTTTTTGTGTTTCATTGTTTCTTCTTTTCTTACCAACACTAATGACCTCTTCTTTACAGTCTTCTTTAACTTCTTCTTTTACGTCTGCGGTTTCATTTTCAATTGCAAAACCTTCTTCATTATCACTTAATTCGTAATTAATGTCTAAACCATCATCTAATCCCTCAACGTCTTCGTCTCTTTGTCTCTTTTCACTACCCATTATGTATACTTGTAGAATCGATCAAAAAATGAAATGTTTTACGTTATGTATTAAGTTGAAGAATAAATAAAATTTTCATCGCTTTAAATTTTTTTTTTCAGTTTCAATAAGTTTCCTATTTGAGATAGTGATTAAACAAAAAATTCATGATAGTTCTATGATTAAACAATAACAAATTATTATTCTTTTTCCATTTAACAATCCAATGTCTTTGGAGAATACACCCCAGCGGCCAAAAACACCGACCACGGGGACACGATCTCCTAGATCTCCCAGATCTCCTCGTTCTCCTCGAACACCAAAGAAATCTCTCACTCCATTAACAAAACATGCTTTACAAATGTCAACAACCCCAATTAGAAATAGGTTATTACTTACACCTACAAAGAATAAACAGACACATATATATGACCCATTGAATGATTTAATTGCGCTAGGAAAAATCTTTCATAAACAAATAAATCCAGATTTACCACCTCAGCATGAAATACAACAAGAACACAAAACACAGCTAGACGTAAGTATGAATGTTGTTTCCGATTCACCATCAAAACAAACTACATCACCAATTAATAAATCATCACCAAACCAAATGACATTTGACTCCTTTAACTCGATATATCATATTGAGAAACCTCCATTTATAAGTGAATCACCAACACCTCAGGTATCTAATCCTGTACCTAGTTTTGTGAAAAAAGATGTTAGAGCATTTGCAAAATTATTAAACGAGTCAAGTAGTTTTCAAACTCATATAACTTCTGATGATTTATCTTTATCATCATCGTTTATTGAAGATACATTGCCAATAACGCAAAGTCAAAGTCAATCACAATCACAATCTCAACCTCAACCACAACTACTGAGTCATTCACAACCACCGCTATCACCTTCAGCAACAACTAATGGTTTACCTGATTTTACATATAACACTACGTTTGAATCATATGCAGATACTTCAAATGTTGCATTACCAGAAGCTATATTGAGAGATGGATCAGGGATATTAGGTGTGTCTGAGGATGAAGGTGAAGACGATGAAGATGATAATGATCATTTACAACAACCCTATGATAATAATGACCTTACAAATGATGAATTAGCCGAATACAATCTAAGCATTAGTAGAATTGAAGAGTCCTCGTCTTCAGAAGACGAGGAAGCAGGAGAAGGTGTTGAAAAAAATGATGATCTTGATAATGATTTTGATAGCATAAGCAATTTATCCTTAGTTCGTGAACATTTAGAATTTGTTACAATTCGGAAACGATCAAGATTAGGAAAATTCAAATCGATTAACAAAAATAGTACTTTGCCATCTATACCACAATTTAGTAATTTATTGATTAGAAAACTTTTTCAAACGCTGAAAATCCCACCATCAAACTCAATAAAACCAGAACTATTCAATATCTTAACAAACAAGTTTTTGGACTTAGAAATAAATAAAAGTTTAAACATGTCATATCATAACGGATTGAAAGATAGAATTGTTTATACTGATGTATTTGATGATACCAATTTGAATTTAAATGATGAAGAAATCATGATTAATATAATAAATCAATCAGACATTGAGTTAATTAAAGATTTTGAATCTGTGTTATATAGTAATCAATCATTACGTAAAAGAAGGAAAAAAGATCATAAATTGTTTAAGGATAGTGAGAATACTACGACCGCCATTGCTAACACTACTACTAATGATAGCAATAGTACTCGTAATGACATTACTATGGATGATGATACGAGTGAAATGCAAAGTAATGTAGATGTTGAAACTGATGGAATTTTCAAAAATAATAGTTCTTCAAGTGAATCAGGTGAAGATACCGAAGAAAATGCTGATAGTGTCGGAGAAGGTGAAAGAGTAGCCAAAAGCTATGAAAGATTTAAAACTAAAGATGAAGATGAAGATGAAGATGAAGATAGTGATGGTGGTGGTGATGGAGATGACGGAAACGACAATGTTGATGTTATTGATCTTAATAAATTAAATACAGAAATTTCATTAAGCATACAGCAAGAAAGTGATATTTCAGATTATGAAATTCCAGTTGCCGAAGAAGAAGAAGAAGAAGAAGAAGAAGAAGAAGAAGAAGAAGAAGAAGAATAATAATAGAATAATGTATCCAATTGATGTATAATAGTTATAATTTGTAACTTAGAAACTAGCAATATATGAACCTACTTACTTTTTTGTGGGGAGGAACTTTTTTCCCACCAAAATGAAACACTCCGCCCACAAAAAGTGCTCTGTTTTCATTCCAGACCTCGCTTTTTCCCCAGTCATTTTTTTTTCTGCTGCTGCCCATGAAAACCCACGGCGGGATCTGAACATTTTCCTCCAAGAAACACTCTCACCAAAAAAGGTGATATTTCCCTGCAAGTGCCTTATCAGACACTCAAGGCCAAAATAGCAGCATCCCACAACCCCCCTCACAAGTAATCTGTACATGGATCCTGTGATGACGCTCTGCATCAAAGATAGGGAATTTGCAACCCCTGCAGTGTATATAGGGCCATCCCGTGTGTGTGCAGATATCGTTATCAACTGGATGTCAAAAGGGGATTCCACCCATTTATTTCCCAAAACGGATTCCGTACGCATTGGATTGAGAAAGCACTGTTTGCGGACTTTGTCGGGTTGGCCACTTTCGTTCGATAAGAATGGTTCTGAACACGGAGCGGACATCTTATCTTGTTTTGTCTCTGCTTGCGAGTTGATGATCATATCTCTTATCTGCTTTAATCTGTTTGATCTATTTTATATAACACCTACTTCGTCCTTGTAACTCCATACATTAAGAAAGGATGCAATCATTTTTTATTTTTTCTTTTTTTAACGCCAAAGCACAATGAAGTTCTTTGGTACTAGTTCTAGTGCTCAAGTTAATGATTCAACCATAGAAGTTCTTGATCAGGCTCCAGGTTCTTCAACTGCTTCAAATGAAAAAAAATTGTATGAGACAAAAGTTTATGATTCTGCATCATTATCAGATCACGAAGACCTCCCTGATGATGAAGAACCGAAAAGTTTTTGGTCAAAAATGAATCCGTTTGATTCAAAAGTGGATCCTACTGCTCATACCGAAAGAAAATTAAAACAAAGACACATTGATCTTATTGCAATTGGTGGTTCTATTGGAACTGCCCTTTTTGTTACCATCGGTTCTTCTCTAATGCACGGTGGTCCAGGTAATTTGCTTATTGCATTTTTCCTTCATGGGATTCTTGTTATTTATGTGGTTACTTTGACAATTGGTGAATTAATTTGTTATTTACCTGTTGATTCTCCATTCATTACTCACGCAGGTAGGTTTGTTGATCCGGCATTTGAAGCAGTGTGTGGTTATAATTTTTATATTATGGTGTCACTTTATATCCCTTTTGAAATTACTTCTGTTAATTCAATGATTCATTTTTGGAGAAAAGATTATAATCCAGCTGATTCATTTGTTCCTCAAATTGTTATTTATTTATTCTTAAATATTTTTGCGGTTAATTGGTATGGTGAATCTGAATTTTGCTTGGCAATTGGTAAATTAGTTTTAGTTATAGGTTTGTTATTTTTCACATTTGTCACCATGGTTGGTGGTAACCCACAACACTGGGCTTTTGGATTTCACAATTTTAAAGGTTTGGATAATGCATTCCCGCAATATCTTGGTTCAGGAGCATCTGCATTTTGGGCCGCATATTTAAAGGCAGTTTTCACTGAAGTTGCTCCTGAATATTTAGGTATGGTTGCAGGTGAAGCTCAAAATCCTAGAGTAACATTACCGAGAGCTTTTACAGGTATTATTTATAGATTATCATTCTTCTATATTGGTGGTGCATTATCTGTTGGTATTTTATTAAACCACAAAGATCCAGCATTAGTTGCTGCTGTCACAAATGGTGCCGCTGGTGCAAATGTTTCACCTTATGTTATTGCAATGAAAAACATGAATATTAAAGTATTACCTCATATCATTAATGTTTTATGTATTACTTCGTCATTTTCAGCAGGTAATTCATATATTTATTGTTCAAGTAGAGCTTTATATGCAATGGCAAAAAGAGGTATAGCTCCAAAACTTTTCACTCTCTGTACAAAAAATGGTATTCCAATTTTTGGTATTATTATGGCAGTAGGTTGGTCATGTTTATCGTTATTACAATTAGGTGATTCGGCAAGTGTTGCATTAGATTGGATGGTGAATTTATGTACCGGATGTCAAGTTATGAATTATTTCTTTATGATGATCACTTATTTATTCTTTTACAGGGCATGTAAAGCTCAAGGTATTGATAGATTTAAAATGCCTTTACAATCATGGGCTACTAAGTTACAACCATATCCTGCAATTTTTGCCTTGATTTTAACAGGCATAATTATTACATTCCTTGGTTGTCAAGCTTTCCTTCCATCATTTGATGTTAATTCATTCTTATACTATTATTTAATGGTTTTCGTTGATATTGGAATTTTCATTCTTTATAAACTCATCAATAAAACTAAATTTGTTAAACCTGAAGAAGCTGATTTAATTAGTGGTTTAGCTGAGGTTGATGAGCATGAAGCACGTTTTTATGCAACTCAACAAGATGCAGTTGAAAAGAGTGGTTTCACTAAATTTATGAACTGGATTTTATAAAAATGCTTTAGTTTGTATACTATATATTTATTTACTTTATGTTGCCTTTAGAACTATTAAAAAAAAAATATCATTGCTTTACAGGGAGGAGAGGAAAGTAAACTAAATTAATAATATTTTATTATATTCCAAGAATGTT
Source organism: Pichia sp. NRRL Y-12830 (assembly GCA_030564565.1). NCBI lineage: Eukaryota > Fungi > Ascomycota > Pichiomycetes > Pichiales > Pichiaceae > Pichia > Pichia sp. NRRL Y-12830. The sequence goes on from JAJLVO010000033.1 coordinate 69,214, forward strand.
CAATTTCTCAAATACAATTATAATTAATAATATTTAGAGTTGCACTTTTTTGCCATAAAATCTAGGATGCACAAGGTGTCAAAATCATTCTCAATTTTACCAACATGAGAAGCAAAATAAAGTCGTGTTGCCGAAAAATCATTAACTTAATTGCAACTCATACATAATTCAATGAATATTGCATTGAGTGGGCCAAAATTATGAGTAACAAGTAAAAGTAAAAAGTAAAAAGTAAAAACCAATCACTTTGAAATTTTTTGGTGGAAGAAGTAAGTTGTCGCTTCTAAGTTATTGCATGATTAATAAATAATATGTATAAATAAGTGTAAGTTTTCCAAAAAAAGCTTTTGAGCAATTAAACAGTCCTATTATCAAGATCATGTCATATAGTCATTTATTACCAGTTTCAACTCGCTGGAAACAACAAATCACCGATTTTTTATCAGAAGATATACCATCCTTTGATTATGGAGGATTTGTCGTTGGAAATGAAACCAAACATGCTAAATTGTATATGAAATCAGATGGTATTGTTTGTGGTATTCCATTTTTAGAAGAAGTTTATAAACAATGTGAAGTTACAGTTAAATGGAACTATCAAGAGGGGGAATATTTAAATCCGAAAGGTGATAAACTTGTAGTTGCTGAAATAAGTGGCCCAGCAAAGAATATTTTACAAGCTGAAAGAGTTGGATTAAATTTATTATCAAGATTATCAGGTATTGCAACAAAGACCAATGAAATTATTAAATTAGCTGAAAAATCAGGTTATAGTGGTATTATTGCAGGTACTAGAAAGACAACACCTGGATTAAGAATTATGGAAAAATATGCAATGTTAGTTGGTGGTGCAGATATGCATAGATTTGATTTATCAAGTATGATTATGCTTAAGGATAATCATATTTGGTCAACTGGATCCATTACCGAAGCCATTAATAATGCTAAAAAAGTGGGTGGATTTTCCATTAAGATTGAAATTGAAGTTCAAAGTTATGAAGAAGCAGTTGAAGCTATTAATGCAGGCGGTGATATTATTATGTTAGATAATTTCGAAGGTTTAGAATTACAACAAGTTGCTAGAAGTCTAAAGGATAAATTTTCTAATAAATCATTTTTATTGGAATGTAGTGGTGGATTAACGAAGGATAATTTAAATGAATATCTATGTAATGATATTGATATTTATTCAACAAGTAGTATCCATCAAGGTACATCAATTGTTGATTTCAGTTTAAAAATTAATAAATAATAAATAGAATAGAAAAGAAAAATGAAAAAAGAAAAAATCAAAATAGGAATAAGAATACGTAATGTTTTGTTTTTGTATGTATACTATATATAATATAAGCTTATGATTGATTAAACTTTTTTTTCTCAATTTAATTATTTTGGTAATTGTTCTTGCTTTGCTTGTTCTTCCTTTTGCTTTTGCTTTGCAACAACATAAACTAAACCTGCAGCAAAACCAACAAAAATTGAAGAAATTGAGAAGAAGTTAATTGGAGCATCAAAGAAAACCAAACCAGATAAAGCAATTGGTAATTTATTTAAAGCACCAACCATCGAATAAGTAGTTGATGAAGTAACTCTAATACACCAACCTGAACAATAAGAGATACCAACAGAAGTTGCACCAGAAATAATCATTGCTAACCAAACACTGTTTCTTGCTTCAGGAGGGAAATTTAAGTTAATATTTTCAGCAGACCAATCTTCTAATAACAAAGAAGAAACTAATAGAATTGGAATTGATAATAAGTTATTATAATACATGGTATCAAAATCTTTAAAGTTAGTTAACTTAATTCTCTTTCTCATAAATAAGACAAAAGAAGCAGATGAGAAACAATTAAGTGCCATCCATAAATAACCAACATTTAAGTTAGAATCACCAGTAGTTGCATCAGTATCACCGTAAGTTGCAATAACAGATGAGAAAACCATTAAAACGAAAGAGCCCAAAGCCATTGAAGTAACTTCACCACCAAACCATAAAACTTCACCATAAGCAATTAAAATAATTGTTAAATTTTTAAAAATTGTATAGACTGGGATAGCTAAATATTTAAGAGCCTTTGAAGATGTATAAATCATGATAACTAAAAGGAAAGCAATTGGAGACCATTTTTTAGCTTCATTGGTATTGAATTTTCTATAAGTAATAACACCAAAAAATTTTAGGGTTGCAATAGCAATAATACAAACGATGGATTGAATAGCTAAAAGAAAAAAGTTCAGGTTAAAGTGATGACCTGAAACAACATACTTATTAGTTGTGGTCATTAGGATTGAAGAAGCACAATAACATAAGATAGAAACAGGACCAGAATTGACCAGTCTAGCTAATTGAGAAGGAGCCGATGCTGAAGCGGCAGAACCGTTGACAGACTCTGCAACAGGAGACGAGGTATCTTTCTTTTCTTGTGACATCTGTGGGTATTGGAAAGAGAAAAGAAGAAAGTGAAGGATTAAGAAACCGAGTAAGAAACAAGAAGAACCAAGTCATAAACAAACACCAAAAAAGAGCAAACATCCAAAAACAACAACACCAACAACGTGAAAAATGTGGACAACGCTCGAAAAATGAAAAACAAAAAACAAAAAACAAATCGCGTTGTGGTACTCGGAGGTCCATCAGAACCAACGCCGATCGACGCGCCCGAGCTCAGGGATGCCAGTCGCTGGAATCCCTCTCCCGTCGTATAAAAAGCTAAAAACTAGATCCAATATTTTGCCCTCCCTTTTTGGTTGCCCCCTTTGCCCCCTTCTGGTTGCCTCCTCCATTTAGAAGCATCTTACTCCTCTTCCAGAACCCCCCAACTCCGCTTTTGTGGTTCTGTTTTCCCCAAAATGGAAACTACCCGGAATTAGGCCATGTCTTGATCTTTGAGGCTCATCAGAACATCATTTCCTTTTTTTGGATAAATGTGAGGGTATTCGCCCTTTCGGTTATGCTGTTTTCTTTCAGTTTAATCTTGTCGGTTCTTTCCACATCAAACACCTTAACATATAATTTACTCCTTTATCAACCCACTATGTCTGAACTTGACCGTTATTTAGATGATAGAATTGAAGTTCCAGATGACCTTTTCCAAAATGATTTTGGTATCGCTCCTCCAACCCAAAACTCTAGGAGAGAGATCAAAATTTTCAGTGCAGCATTGAAACAAAGCAAAGATGCATTGAAACAAAGGAAAGATGCTATTGAGGTAAAAGAAGCAGAAGTCAAAGATTCAGTTGATGCGAGTGGACGCGATGTCCAAGTTCGTATTTTAGAGAGATTGGATCAAATTTCAAATAATATGCGTGTCCTTGGTGATAATATAGGTGGTCTTGTTGAATCAAATAACCATATTCTCAGAGTTGTTGCTGAAGTCTCTTTTTTGAGTAAAATTTCTGAAAACCAAAGAAGAAGAAGAATAATAGGAATTCAGCAATTAAATTTACCATTAATAAGACCCGAGGTAGTTCCACGAGACGTACATCTTCTTCAAATATTATCCGTTGCCGATATCAATGCACTCGATGAAGAGGCTATTAGATTATACTTAGATGGCTATGCGATTGGACATGCTGGTATCACTGACTTACCAACATTAAAAAGATTATTGCGTGACGGTTTGGGATTCAGTTCAGCAAGCGACTTAGCCTTTCCATTGACATAATTCAAATCTTACTTTGCTGCTCATATTTTTTGCTATTCATTGTTTTTACCATCCATTTCTTTGCTTTACCAGTCATATCTTTGCTTTCATTATATATTTTATATATATGGTCTTTTCATTTTTTAATTTAATCCAGGTTGTTTAACAATTGTAAATATTATGTTGTAAGCGCATCGTGTAAATCATTTTTATGATCTAACCAATTAAGTAACGTTACCGGTTTTGGATATTTTCATAACTAACAATAATTAGATATTACTACTTTAAATGAAGATATTGGTATTACTGAATATACAAACTTAACAAAATAAACCTACACATTATTTACTCATAAACACACCTTCATTTCATTTCATCTCATTTGCAATGCTGATAGCTGTCTACCGTAACGTCTCATATATAAATCAGATTAAATTAGTATGACTGCTGAATGCTGAACTTATACACGGTACGCCTAGAGGATTGCAAAATGAAATAAAGAAAAATGAACAAACATAAATGATAAATATTGTTGTAAATTGTATTTTTTTTAAATGGATAGAATATATATATTAAATTAATTAATTAGCTATTTGCCCATTTAAACGGAAACAGTAACTTCAACATCGACACCTGGTTCAATGGTTAATGAAGTGATGTTCTTGATTTGAGCAGATGGAGCTTCTAAATCAATGTATCTCTTGTGGATTCTCATTTCATAATGTTCCCAAGTCTTGGAACCTTCACCATTTGGAGTCTTTCTGGTTGCAATAGAAAGTGCCTTGGTTGGCATTCTAACTGGACCCTTCTTCTTGATACCTTCCTTTGCAGCGTTTCTTAAAACTAAAGTAGACACTTTTTCTAATGATTTAACTGAAGTAGAGGTGAAAGTGATTCTGATCTTGTTGATCTTTTGTGGTTCTTCAATATCCTTCTTTTCTGCAGACATGTTTATTTAATGAGACGTTGTCAAGTTGTTAAAAGGGAGGGAAAAAAAACTGTAAAGGGTAAGAAATGAAGTATGTTAGTTTCCAAAAAAATTGTGAAAGACTGAAAAATGGAAAAATGAGAAATTCAAACAAAAGTGCGTGAAAACAACAAAAACAGGGTTTGGTTCTGCTGTTTTGCCCTTTTGTTCCGCACGTGATGCCATGGAACAATCAACACCTACTATGTACTATTTACTTTGTTTGCTTCCAAGAAGTACCTGTAGTTGTACGAATTCACGTTTCTCTCCTTTATCTGTAGATTGTAACGTAAAACTAATACAACAAAGAACCTTTTGACAGAAAAATGCTGTTTAAGTTTTGGAGAAAACCTAAGGAAAGATATTCTTAAGAAGTACACAAATACACAAGAATTACAAAACACTATTAAAACACTGTACCATCAGCAAGAAGTTCAATTGGTGGTCCACCATTAGCTCTCTTCTCAGCTGCTACTAATCTACCACTTTTCCAACTACCTGCCTCAATTAATTGTGGCAATTTCAACTCATACGGGGTGTCTTCGATACACATTTTCTTGTTAACTAATTCTAATAGTGCATCTAATAAACCAATGGTACATGATCTCCATTCAACAATAACATCATCATCCGGCTTATATGTAGGTAATGAATTTCCAACCTCATTTGCTAATTTCATACCTTGCTTATAAACTTCTGGTTTTAATTTTAATACATCAAAATCAACAAATAATCCCCCATTCCTGTATTCTGGTAATCCAGTCATAAGATCAGCATTCAAAATTGTAAATCCACCGTATTCAATCAATGGTTTGAATAATGAATATGTTAGCCACTGTGTTAATTTATGAAATGTGACTATTCCTTGTTTGCTTTTCAATTCCCATGCATCGCCAAGAACATATCCATCAACTTGAATTCTACCTTCTGTAGGCCAAATTGGTAATAATCCCTTCATCAATGCATTCCATAAAATTTCAATGTCAACTTCTTTAGCTTCATTGCTATTTAATAATAAATAGTCAACGATTCCCCCTGGTCTACCATTTTGAAAAATATCAGAATTATTTAATAATGTCTCACCCAACTTGTTTAGTAATCTTAATCTACCATCAAATCCAGAAATTGGATTACTATCACTAATTTGAAATCCTTTAGCTAATTCGTCCTCTGATAATTTGGACAGCTTTTCACCATTCACAAGAAACTTATCATTCTTTGGATCATTGGAAAAATCTCCATTTAAAAACATATAATAACTTGCAACCGCAATACCTTCACTTCTATTAATATCCAATCCTGTAGATTCTTCATGAAATTTCCATTCATTACCTGCACCCGCATCTAACAAAACACTAATAATAAACAAATCAATTAATCTTCTACAAATTTCCAAATTTGATAAACTCATATCTTTCTTGAAAATTTCATTAATTAATCTTGGTAATCTTGTATCATCACCTTTACCAAAATGTTGATATCTACCATGAATGGGAATCTTTAATAATGATTCGTTGGTTGGGAAATCAGTACGTATAGTTTTAATAACAAAATCAACAACTGATGGCATCTTACTTAAATCAACGTCAAAATTAGTTAACTTATCATCGTGAATCAAAGTAACTGTGTTCAAGTTTGTTTCTCTAACAGACTTGATGCTGTATAAGTATTGGATGTTTTCTGGAATGGTCATTTAGAATGCTTATCGATCATCATTATAATATTGGTATCCAGTAAATATTTGGGAATTCGTGTTTCTTTTATAGATAAAAGATAGGAACGGACTTGATCGGAAATGTTTCGGATTTCGTGTTTCCCATGAAAATCGAGAAATCTACTGGGAAAATCGCCGATTTTAATTTTTTTTCCCACGGATTGCAGAGTTCCCATAATTCCACTATTTTTTTCATTTTTTATTTATATATCTGATAAATCAACATTCATTTGTTATCTGTCCTTTGCAGATCAAACATCTCACAATGATCAGATCACTTCCCTTGTTATCCAAACAATCTACTTCACCCACAAATTTGGTTGGCTTTACTCGTTATAACTTGCAATCTTTGAAATCATCTAAATTGAAAAGTTCGTATGATCATGATCATGACCTTAAATTGAAAGATTTTATTAACTCATCGTTATCTTCATATCCATTAAATCTAATTTTAACCAATAGAATGCTTACAAATAGTTTTTATTTAAAATCAATGGTTGGTGTCATTCAAAGTATCCATGAAAAATATGCACAAGAAATGAATCCTAATAAATCTAAAGAGTTGTTAGATCCAAATGATTCACCGATTTTGATTGATTATAAAGTTATTGATGGTAAATTGAATCCCTCATTACACTCAATCTTTAAAGAAATGTTTAATCCACTATTAGAGTTAAAGGATAAAGAAAGTGAAATATTGATTATTTCATTCACGGAGGAAGGTTTGAATACTGATATTTCATTTTTACAAGATTTCAGGGTACAGTTTAATGATTTTTTTGAAATTAAAGGATGTGTGTTAAATACTCAAACATTCCCATTTTTAAGAGGCATTAAAAAGACAAAGGAGAATATTTTAAGTACCAATATGTATAATGTTGCCAAGTGTGGGCTTGTCAAAGTTAATAAACAAGAAAATGGTTCCCTTATTCTAACTTATAAAATTCAAGAACCAAGTGTGTAAATTTTGAATTAGTTATATATTATCTTAAAGAAATTCTTCATTATTTATTTACTATTTACTTAATTACCACTGATATATTTTGCTATATCTTCTGCAACACTACTCGAAGCAGTTTTTGCATTTGATTCAAAAGCTTTTTGATATCTGTCCTGTATACTTTTCGCAACATCTGTTGAAGTTGGTTCATCTCTAATTTCTCCATTTCTATCATCTTGAAATGTGTATTCTCTTTCAGAACTTTCTAAATCCAAATCTATTAATCCATGTTCGTAACCTGCCTTTTCATCCTTTTCTAATTCGTCCTCGATATCAGATAAAACTTCAACGTCTTCTGCTTTCTTATCCTTTAATCCTAAATCTTTCATTAAATGTGTTAGTTGCTTATCCTTTTCCTTCTTTTCTTTATCTTTCTTTTCTTGAATAATTATGTCTCTTTCAGATTGATAAAATTCATTATATTCATCAACTTTTTTATCCACTGCAGTCATAAAATCATCAAAACCTTCACCTGTATATGATGAGCATCCAACAACATCCAAAGTTGAATAAAATTCTTCCAACATTAAACTCATGGAATTAATCAAGGATCCCATATAACCTGAACTATTAGAAGTTTCATCATTTAATTCAGAATTATTCTTTAACGCTTCTTGAAATGATTCAAAATCAGTCATCCATTCCTTTGCAAAATCCTCCTTACGTATATCGGTTTTATTGAAAACAACAATCATTGGTAATTTAGTCTTATAAAGTATTGAACAAGCATATAACATATTCGACATAAAAGTTGAAGGATTTGAAGAACGTGGAGTATCGATTATATAAGCAATAACAGTTGGAAATTCCGTTGCAAATGCCTCAGTTATAATGGAACCAGACGCACTCCAAACAAAACATTCAATTTGACCAGGTGTATCGATGATACAGTTTTCGAAGCTTTCACTTCTCTTTGAAACAATTTGTAAAACTTGATCTATTTTGGTACTAAATAAATTAAGAGATGTAACGATTGCACCATTCGGTCCTAAATTGTAATTCTCCATCACTTTTTTATAATTGATTGAATCTCTTATATCAATATTGCAACCAAATGGAACTTTTAAAACTGCAGGATCAAGATTTATTAAATATGGTGGAGATTTCTTTTCATGAAGGTACGAGTTGAGTCTTTGGACAAAAGTGGTCTTTCCAGACCCTGCCATTCCTATGCAAATAACTGTAGCTGGCATGTTTTTGTAAGTACGGATGCTTGTTTAAAAAGAAAAAAAGATGATTTTGATCAGAAATATTTCCATTAATAATAAAAATGACAAAATTCATGTTTGAAAAAAAAAAAAAAAATCCGTCGACCGACGCAAAAAGAATGTTCTGAAAGTGTTTAGATTGCACCGATATTTCCCGTCTGTGTTTTTTTCTGCTTACTTTGGTTTATTTCTGTAAATATTCTGAGCTCTTTTTTTTCTTTCCAAGGACCATAATTTTCCCTGAATTTTCCCAGCAAATCACCATGGATGATTCGATACACATACCTGTTTCCCATTACTACCAACAGCAAGATTTTATAACAGACCCAGCTCATCTGCAAAACCTAACTTCTGCTTTGGAAAACATCAACACACTGATAGATCCTTCAAATACTCAACAAAGCAATAATATAAACAGTATAAACGGCATAAGCGGTATAAATGGCAGAAGTAATATTCATGGAACTGATGCACACGAGGACAATGATGACGATGATAATGATGATCTTCAATCTTCAAAAAACTACAACACTACATCGAATCATGATCTCAATAAGTCACGTTTAAGTTTGGGAAGTATACATCAACAACATCAACATTTATACAATGAACAAGATGAACAGATAAGCAACATAGATACCAGTTCACAATTACAACAACAAGAAGTTCAACAGGATTTTCACCTATCGCAATCACAACCGCAATTACAACAAGGAACCGATCAACCTTATTATGTCAATGCTAAACAATATCATAGAATTCTGAAACGACGCATTGCTCGTGCAAAACTAGAAGAACATTTGAAAATTCAAAGAGTTCGTAAACCGTATCTTCATGAATCAAGACATAAACATGCAATGCGTAGACCAAGAGGTCAAGGTGGTAGATTTTTAACAGCTGCTGAAATTGCAGAATTGGATAAACAAGAAGCACGACAAAATGATAGCACTTTGTCAAATGATTCTACTCATAGCAGTAAAGACAACACCAACACCAACACCAACAACAATAATAATATACCTGAGGCTATTAAACCTCAACTTACTGCTTAATTTACCGTTTTTTCATGAATGTATGCTAGTTGACCTTGTTTTCCCCAGATTTTTCCAATTTCTCAATTTTTTTTCACTTTGACTTTTTGACTTTCTTTCCTTTCGTAATTGTTTTTCACAGTATATAACTAGAAATATTTAATTTTAATATAACTTCTTTTACATGACTATACATATATATATAGCATATATCTATAAATTTACTTAAATACCTAATGAGTTCATAATTTCTCTACATTCAGGTTCAAGTTGTTGAATCAATTGATACAAGAATTGATTATTGATTGTTTGAATTTTTAGTTTGAAAAATTCAATCAATTGGGCTTTATCTTTGATATTGTTAATTGGATCAAATGGTTTAATTTGGATTATATTTAATTTGTTAAAGCTTGATCCAAATGTTAATTCATCATTTTCGATTTCTAATAAAATTTCAGAATTTTCATTGATATCTTTATAATTTTTAATTGATTCGCTACTTAATAATTTTATCAACTCGTTTAAAATTTTTGTAGTCGATTCATTGTTTAATTTTTCATAGTTTTCAGCAACTAAATTGGTCAATCCGACAACTAAAAGTTTTTTATCAACTAAGTTGTTGAATTTATTAATCATTGATAAAATGAAGTTGTTTAAAATTTGTTCAAATAATCCTGTTTGAATTGATTCAAATATACTGATAACAGTTGAACTATTCCATTTATTTTTATTTAACTCATCATTTAATTCTAAACATGATAATTTACCTAAAAATATAATAAATCTTTTAACAAACTTATCAGTTTTGAAATTTTTTAATCTTGTTAAAAGAATAATGAAAATCTCATTTAAAAATGGTGTTAAGTTAGTAATATTGAAATTAATCAAAATACATTCTAAAAATTCAAATCCTAAAGTATCATTGACTTTACTTGAAATTAATTTTTGATAAATACCCAATATAGGTGTAATGGTTTCATTATTTGAAAATATTATTGGTTTAAATTTAATAATTGCACTTAACAATCTTTTAATTGCCGGTATATTACCTTTAAATTCCCAAACTTGTGGTGAACACAATGGTTTAATTAATTGTTCATATTCTAGTGGTAAGTCCTCATTAGTTGGATAACTTTCTAAAATAAATGACAAAATTTGAAATGAATATGGTATAAATTCTTGAATATCTTGACCTAGAATTGAAAATAATGGATTTTTCAAAATTTCAAAAAAGTTCTTAATGTTAATTTGATAGTTTTTCAGAATAATACAAACTGATTCGAATGAGTAGTGTGAAAATTTTGGATTTGATGGATTTTTGCTAATAATTTCAATAATTTTAATCAATTCTTGTAAAATTTCAGCTATTAAATTATAATTTAACAAATCTTCACTAATTAGTAAAATCCTCATTATACATCTCATTAAAAATTCATTTTCTGATAATTTTTCTGGTGTTGTACCCATTTTGAAAATTAATTTAAATAAGTTCATTAACAAGTTATTAATGACTTCGGTTGATAAGTCATTTTTATTGAATAATAACTCATGATGATTTAATGGATTTCTTAGTGATAAAATTTTCTCAATTGTTATTGATGTGTATGTGTAAACAACATAGTTATTATCATTAAAATTGTTTGTCAATAACGATAAAGTTTCCAATAGTTGTTCCTTTGTTAATTGATTTCTAAAAATATAAATATACTTGATTGAATCAACTTTCAAAATTGGACTTGAAACATTACCAACTAAATCTGGATAAATGTATTCACCAAAGAACTTAATAACATCAACTAATAAATTTGTACTTGAAATGCCTGATGAACTTGTAATTGAACCCTTTGATGCAATGGAACAAAATAAATAAATTGAAATATCTTTATATTTCCAATTATTGACAGGACTTTCTGCATATGTTAATAAATAATGGTTGACATAACCCATAATAATGTTGGTAACTAAAATTTCATTCGATTCCTTTAATGATTTTAAGAAATCAGTCGCAGATCTCCTACGTGAATCAATATCCGAACCTTCCAAATCTCTTCTAGTATATTCAATTGGATCATCTTCAAACATTTCTAAGTCACTTTCTCTTAATTTAATGTTTGGTAGAATGATTTTTTCAGTAATCTGTTTAATTGAATTTTCATTATCAAATAAGTGTTTAAAATTTGATAAACTAACAACACATGTCATAAATTTTAAAGATTTTGAAACTAAAATATCATTCTTTGGTTGAGTTGAAGTATTGTTTAATAAATCCCAAATAATTTGAATAGATAATTCAATAAATTTTTTAAATTCTTCTTCGTATCTTGTTGTATACAATTGAATTAATTCACAAATGTTAATTTTAACTTGAATGACTAAATCCATTTCATCATCTTCATCAACATCTTCCAATAACGAATTATGGAACTTTAAATATTTTAATAAAATATTAATACCAACATTAATGTTATCTTCAAAAAATTCAGGTATATCTTGACAATTCAAGTCGTAATAAATCTTGGTTAATAATAATAAATTCTCAAATAATTCTCTTAATTTATTTTTATCTTGTAAATTTTGATCGATTAATGAATCGATATTTTTCAACATTTCCATGAACGGAATAGCAAATTTATCTAAAACCATTTTAATTTCAATAAATAATTCATCACTTCTGAATAATGGTCTCCATCTCTTAAAAATTGAATGTGCAACTTTTAAAACACCTTTATTAACAACCAAGTCATCCAATGTTAACTTAGAAATTAATTCATCAATTAAATTGTTCCATAAATTTGGGAATTCACTTTCAGCAATCAAACTAATTGCTTCACCAATTTGGATTTGTAGTGAATCTGGTAAAATGATCATTAAACTAAGAATTTCATTTTTAATCATTTCCACATCTTGAATAGAGATTTGATATTCTCCATCTTCGTTAATCCATTTTCTTTTAACCAAATTCTTAAAGTATAATGCACCAGCTAATCTAATTGATAGTTGTATATTATTATTTGAAACAACGTGTAATAACGTAATTGGAAATCCAGATTTTGATTCCATGCTTTTCAATACATTCTCTGCATCATTTGCATAATTAGGATCTAGAGATCTTTCTAGAATTTGTGCAATGCCATTCAAGTTTTGCAAATCTGCCATTGTCAATGGTGGGGATATAAAATGTACAATTTCAATTTAACAAAATAAAGAAAAAGATGTAACTATTTGCCAACATGAAAAAAAATCAAATCATAAAAAATTCGTCTCAAAAAAATCAAAAAAAAAGATTAACTCGTCTTTTTTGATGGATCACAATACATTTACAGAATAGTATTAAAGCAATTAAATTAAAACGTACTTCTACAAACTATAAATATATTCTATATCTTAAACTGGACAATCACCAATCATCTTCCTCTTCCTCTTCTTCATCATCACTTTCCCTACGTGCATGTTGTCTAATCGCAGCAGCCAAATCGCTGGCCATGGTGGTTTCTTCTTGCTTCTTTTCAAGTAATGCAGCAGCCAGTCCACCTGCAATATTTCCATTACCGTTAGAGGTGGTACTAGTAGTATTAGCAGCAGCGGCAACAGCAGTCTGTAAAGGTGGAGGTGGGGGTGCATGTGTGGTGGATCCAAATCCTGCAGGTGGATCACATTCTGCAATATAAGCAGTTGGGACCCAACCTTCACTTAATTCATCCAATGTTTTAGCTAACGACCATCCACTTGGTTCAGCTTGTAAAATGTAAATAATATCACCCTTTGTTAATGGCATTGATCCATTTGCACCAGGGTAATCATATTCTGCACTAAATGTTGGCCATTTTGGCTTGGCTGCTGGAGGTGGAGGAGGTGGTGGTGGTATTGAAACTGCTGCTGCTGCATTATTTTTGACTGGAGACGCAACAGGTGCCGTTGATTTTCTAGCTCTTGAAACAGGTGCTACCGGTTTCGGTTTAGAGCTTAACTTTGGTTTATTTGCAGCAGCTGGTGGTGTTGGAACAACATTGGAAGTTGCGGTATTCCTTGACACAGGTGGTGCAAGTGCAGGTTTTCTATGAGTTGCGTTAGTTGCAGCCGATGCAGCGGCAGTAAATGATGACGATGCATTACCACCTCTTGTGTTTTGAATACTTCTTTTGTAAGCCGCAATTTTTTCACCTGTAAATGCAGTTTTAGACTGTGGTAATGTCCTATTTTTTGCATTTGCTTCTTTACCTTGAGAAACTGAAACTGTACTTGATTTATATGAATCACCATTGACATTAGTCGCTAACTTAAATTTGACTGTGTGTTTCTTGCCTGGTTTCTTACAATAGACAATTGTATCGCTGATATTTATATTAATGCTTGGATTTGCCTTTTTAAATCTTGCAACGATTTCTGTTTTGAAGAGACAATTGAGGAATAAATCAGCTTCAGTTTTGGAATTCAAATTGATTGCTAACCAATCATCAGCCAAGTTGGAAACACTGACAGAAGGAATTGAAGATATTGATTTTGTATATTCAATATCATACTTCGCTTTATTATTAACGACAGTTTGTCCAACAACAATGAATTTATTACTACTTGTAATAATGAAAATTTTTGGTAATTTTTGTGATGATCTACCAAACTTTGAATGTAATTGTTCACCCTTTGCAGAAAATTGAACACTTTCATTTAGTCCAATTGCATTCCTTATAAATTTACCAAAACCTCCAGTTTTATCATTACAACCTAAATAATCACCAAAGAAAGCTCTTGATCCTAATATTGATAATCTTCTTCTTTGCTTTCTACCATATACAATTTTATTACCAAAATCTCTTAATTCTGTATATTTATTAGATTCTTGAACACCTTTAGTTCTAATTCTCCATAACCTTTGGATTGTCTTGGCAGCTTCTTCTCTTCTTTTAAGCCATCTTCTACATGCTCTTTGGATAACTTTTGCTTTATTTGCCCAATAATTTTCTCTTAAATCTTCCAGCGCAAATAAAGTTTCTGGTTTTTTGATAAAAACTTTAGAAATACCTAATTGCCACTCTGATGAATCAAATTTAGAATCTTTTAAAATAATTTCAGTTGCAGTTCTTGCATCTCCTGTCCAAATATATTCACCAGCATATGAAGTTTTTGTTGATAATAAATAAAATCTTTCCACAAACTTCTCAAATGTTTGTCTATATGCAAAACCAGCTCTTCTAATTCTAACATTTTCCTTTAAACCTAAATATTTAACTTGATGCAGTACAGCCTTTGTATCATATTCTGAAGGAGATTTATTTTGATTTGGTTTGATTGTTCTAATATATGAGGGAGTTGCTTGTGATAAAGTCTCAACTAACAGATTAGCAGATTTTTTAATTTTATCACCTGCAGTTGGAGGTCTTCTTTTATTACCTTCATCCACTTTGTTTGGGAATAAAAGTTTGATAAAATCATCTTGAGAAGTTTGTAGTAACTCTAGTAAATCTTTTAGTAATTGATCTTTATTTTTATCAGTCATTGCATTAACTTCATAAGTAACATCACCTGCATAATGTTTAACGATAAATTTAGAACCTCTTAAATCAAAATGTTGATTTGATGATAACATATTTAATCTTTGAGCAAACGATTGATCAGCGGCTGAAGAATCTGCATGAGCAGTTGCACATGCATCATTTAAAGCTGCAAAGATTCCTGGAGGTCTATTTGATTCGATTAAATCACAAACAATTTGATTATTGAAAAATTTAATCGGAGTCCATTGAATTTGTTCTTTAACATATTCATCTTGTTCAGATTTCAAAGTTAGTTGAATGAAAATTTGTTGTAATTTTTCATTAACATAGTTAATACATAGTTGTTCAAAAGAATTATGATCAAAAATTTCAAAACCATAAATATCCAAAATACCAATTGATTTAAAAATGTCCAAATCATTACCAGCAAATGATTTATTAACTCTTTCAACAATCCAATCGAATAAATTATTATAAATACCCATTGCTAAAGCATCTTTAACGGCATTTGCTTGTGTTGGATTTAATGGAACATGATAAATTGAACCTCTTTTCATACCATGAGAAGTTTCCATTGTTCTTTCAGTTAAAGCTTTTGATAAAATTGCAGCATCGACCTGTAGAAGATAAGCAACAAAATTAGTAACAGAAGAATCTCTAATTTGGGAATTACCTTCTTCATCTTCAATAAAACTTATATTACCAATCCATAAAATTGCAGATAATAATCTGAAAACATGATCTCTTTCTTCTTGTGGTAAACCAATAACATCCATTGCATGTAAAGTTTCTTTAAAATCATTTATATCATCAATACCTTCAACGGATGTACAACCTGCACCTGCTGTATAAATATATTGTTCAGGCATTTGAACACCAAAAGTTGATCTATATTGTTCATTTGCAGCTTTTGTTAATTGATAGAAAATATGGAAATTTCTTTCATTTTTAATTTGTCCAACAATTCTTTGCTTTTCTAATAAATAATTAGTAATATTTGCAGAAACTGGTTCAAAAATTTTATTAAATTGGATTTCTAAATATTTACCATGTCTTGAAGAATTATTGTTTCTTAAAGTTTTAGCACAACCAAAACTTTCTAATAAGGGATTAGTTGCTAAAACCATATCTTTAATTCTTTGAATTGAAGTTGAAGTAGTTAAAGAACCTGAAACTTCAGCAACATATTGCATGATTCTCTTTGCAGCTTCGGTTTTACCAGCACCAGATTCACCAGAAATGATAACACACTGATTATCATGGTAAGCAATCATATTATGATACATATTTTCAGCAATTGCATAAACATGAGGTGGTACTTCCAATCTATTTTTATTTTTATAACTCATTAAAACATCCAAAGTATAAATACCCAAATCTCTAAATGGATTAACAGAGATTAAAACATGTCCAATATAAGTATAAATGATTGCATTTTCAAATCTTTTCTTTAAATTTTCATTAATTGATTCATCAGAAATGGTTGAAAGTAAAGTTAAATCGGAGACACCGACTTCTTTTTTCTTTGCATGTTCATAAGTTGCCTTTTTAATACCAGTACCATTAGATGATGCGTTATTTGAAACGCCTGCACCACCACCCCTTTTCACAGGAGCGGCAGTTTTCTGACGAGATCTTTTATTAAAGCCCATCATTGTTTGTAGTGGATGGTTATCAATTACGATGGTTATAGAAGTAAAGGATGGAAAGAGACAAAATAAAAGAGTGCAATGCTACTCCGGAACCGATGGCAAAGCCTACAGTTTTTAGGTATATGTAATTGATTGTTGGATGCAAGACGGAATTTAAGAATTTCAGAATTTCAGAAGTTGGAGGTGCACAGAAGAAAATTTGAAACGCTAAGAGACGATCGACGTAACGGGAGATATCGATTTTGTTTTGTTTTGTTTAGTTTAGTTTTGTTTTTTATTTTTTATTTTTATTTCATTTTAAGGGACATGAATCTGATGATCCTTTTTGCTTTACACTTTTTATTAGTTGATAGGAAAGTAAAGATTGTGATTTGAACACACAATTACGTATTAACTTGTCAATTATGGAGTTCGAAGATTATTTTTCAGTGCAAATCTTTTTCATTATTTTAAGAGAGACACTTGAAAGTGCCATTATTGTTTCCGTGTTACTTGCGTTTTTAAGACAAAATTCAATTGATCCAACGAATGGTAAATTTTTAATTGATCCATTGGTTTATAGGAAACTGAAATTACAAGTTTGGTTAGGTGCATTTTCAGGATTTGGTATATGCTTAGTAATTGGATGTGTATTTATAACCTTATTTTATTTTATCGGTACGGATTTATGGTCATATGCAGAAAGAATTTGGGAAGGATTATTTTCAATTCTGAGTAGTATAATAATTGCAATGATGGGGGTTGCACTATTAAGAATCAATGCAATGAAAACGAAATGGAAGGCGAGTTTAGTTGATTCATTTAAATCACATAATCATTTGAATAATTATTCACGAATTGAAGATAATAGATCATCAAATGAGAGTGAAAGTATATCATTGAATGCAGAAGATGGAGAAAATGTTGAAGATATTCAAAGGGTTGTTAAAGATAATGAACCAGCCACACAAAGTTTAAAAGAGAGATATTTTTTAGCATTTTTACCGTTTATTACAACATTAAGGGAGGGATTAGAAGCAGTTGTTTTCATTGGAGGTATTGGGGTTAATCAACCGGTAAGTTCATTCCCATTGGCGGTTTTATGTGGTGGGTCATTAGGATTTTTCATTGGATATTTATTATATAGAGGAGGTAATCATTTACAAATTCAATATTTTTTAATTGGATCAACATGTTTCCTTTATTTAGTTGCAGCTGGATTAATGTCTCGAGGTATTTGGTTTTTGGAATTGGAAAGATTTGTTCAAAAATGTGGACAAGATACAAGTGAAACGGGATCAGGACCTGGTAGTTATGATGTTAGCAATACTATTTGGCATGTTAATTGTTGTAATGGATTAACCGATGGTGGATGGATGATCTTTAATGCACTATTAGGATGGAGTAATACGGCAACTTATGGATCCATAATATCATATTTAGTATTTTGGGTTTTCATTATAGGAATGTTAAAATTACGTACAATCATGGAAAATGAAGGCATAATTGAAATGATACCATATAAATGGCAATTAAAACATATCAAGAAAAGGATTAATATTGATAAAGTGATAGTTAAAGAGATTGAAGAGATTGAAGAAGTAGAGAACGGAAATAGTAACAATGAAGAAGGAAGGACAAGAAATAATGATGATACTACACCCTTATTATAAACAATGAGGATGATGATGATGATGATGATAAATTTTATATATGTATATAAATTTAAATTAAATGAGGGCCCATTATTGTTCTTTTTTTTTTATAACTATAATAAAGCATCAATTGCTGCATCAACTGCGGCAGCATCAACTGCGGCAGCGGGGAAATCGATTGAACCAGTAAGACAAGTAATCATTGTATCATCCTCATTGTAAGCTCTTGCAAAAACGGTATATTTACCAGGGGGAACTTCGTTTGGGATTTCGACTTGTTTAGTCAAAGTATACACACCTTTATTAATTGGACAAGTCATATCGATATTTGGTAATTGTTCACATAAATCATAAGTTTGGGAGATTAGTTTGATGTAACCATAATTGACGACAACATCGACATAAGCACCTTCGGATATATCATGATGAAGGAAACCGGATGCAGTGATGGTTAGATTGGTACCTCTTTCAGGAGGATTTGGAGATAAATCGACAGAATGCAATTTAAGAGTTTGAGAATTGGATATGTCACATTGTTGAAGCGGGGAATCGCCAGGAATTGGTTTTGTGATTGGGAGCAGAGACGCTATGTAGGGAGCAAAGGGGATAGATACCATGGTGCTGGTGGTGTTGAGCAGGATATAGAATAAAGAAATGGAAATGGATGGAAATGTGGGATGTGGAATGTGGGATGTGGCTTTTGTTATCGGGAAACAGTAAATAGTCAAAAATGCCAATGCCAGCTGCCAGCTGCCAGCTGCAGAGTTGACGATTGCCGCGACGCGCGGAGGACGGGGAACGTCGAGCGCGAAGTGGAAAAACAAAACGCAGTGGAAAAACAAAAAAGCCGCGAACGCCGCGAACACGCCGCGCCCCGCGCCCCGCGCCCCGCCCCGCGCCCTGACCACCCGCAGACGCCCGCGCCCGCCCTGACCACCGCGGCCGGGAAAGGCCCACCCCGGCGCGCCACTTGTCTGGTGATTTTGCAGGAAACCGGAAAATCGACGTGATGCTGCAACGGGGGACACTGCTGGGTATTGTTTTGTGGTATTGGCTACCTGGTATTTGTTACTTATATAAAGAGACACCTGTTTCCAACTGTTTATGGTTGGTTGTGCTTCTATGTTTTTTCTTACTTCCTTTCCTTCTCCTTTTTTCTGTTTCCCTTCCCTTTTTTCTTTCTTCTTACCCCAAAGTAATTAATCAATTAATTATCTATTTACCTGCTTAGGAAAAATAAAATCAACTCTCAACTAAAATGTCTACTGTTACCAAGTGTTACGCAAGAACTGTCTACGATTCAAGAGGTAATCCAACTGTCGAAGTCGAATTAACCACCGCTAATGGTTTGTTCAGAACAATTGTCCCATCTGGTGCTTCCACCGGTGTTCATGAAGCTCTAGAATTAAGAGATGGTGATAAATCAAAATGGTTAGGTAAGGGTGTTACCAAGGCTGTTAACAATGTTAATTCCATCATTGCTCCTGCTGTTATTAAGGCTAAAATTCCTGTTACTGAACAAACAAAATTCGATCAATTCCTTATTGATTTAGATGGTACTCCAAACAAGGGTAAATTAGGTGCCAATGCAATCTTAGGTGTCTCAATGGCTGTTGCAAAAGCTGCTGCTTCTTACAAAAACCTCCCACTTTATGCTTACCTTTCTGAATTAGCAGGTTCTAAATCTCCATATGTTTTACCTGTTCCATTCATGAATGTTGTTAATGGTGGTTCCCATGCTGGTGGTTCTTTAGCATTCCAAGAATTCATGATTGCTCCAACTGGTGCTAGTTCCTTTTCTGAAGCTTTAAGAATGGGTTCTGAAGTTTATCACCATCTTAAATCTTTAGCAAAGAAAGAATATGGTCAATCTGCTGGTAATGTCGGTGATGAAGGTGGTGTTGCTCCAGATATTTCAACTCCTCAAGAAGCTTTAGATTTAATCATGGAAGCAATTAGAGCTGCTGGTTACGAAGGTAAAATTGAAATTGCAATGGATTCTGCTTCTTCCGAATTCTACAAGAATGGTAAATATGATTTAGATTACAAGAATCCAAACTCTGATGGCTCAAAGGCAATCACCGGTAATCAATTGGGTGATTTATATGCTGAATTATGTAAGAACTATCCAATTGTCTCCCTTGAAGATCCATTTGCTGAAGATGATTGGGAAACTTGGTCTGGTAATTTCAACAAATTACCAGTTCAAATTGTTGCTGATGATTTAACCGTTACTAACCCATTAAGAATTAAGACCGCCATTGAAAAGAAGGCTGCTTCTGCTTTATTATTAAAGGTTAATCAAATTGGTACTTTAACTGAATCCATCCAAGCTGCAAAGGATTCCTTTGCTGCTGGTTGGGGTGTTATGGTTTCCCATAGATCTGGTGAAACTGAAGATACTTTCATTGCTGATTTAACCGTTGGTTTAAGAACCGGTGAACTTAAGTCTGGTGCTCCAGCAAGATCTGAAAGAATTGCTAAATATAACCAATTGTTAAGAATTGAAGAAGAATTAGGTGATAAGGCAATTTATGCTGGTAAGAACTTCAGAGTTGCTTCTACTTTATAATTTACTATTACTACTACTTTTACTAGTTAAGCTAGTCTTATAATATATCTATATCTTTATGTATTTAACGTTACTTTATCATTATGATATTAAAATTGATTATCATTACTATTACTATTATTATTATTATTATTATTATTATTATTATTATTACTAACTTTTACAAAAAAAATCCACCCATTTCTCTTCTCCCCTTGTACACATTCCCTTTTCTTTTCCAACTATACAGTACTTCTATTAATAAGCTTCCTCTTATACCAATGAATGAAATCTAATAATGTTGATCTAATCTTTCTAAAATTCTTAGATGACAGTGAAATTTCAACATTATTATAAAATTTAACCTTTTCATTATCACTTAAAATTTCATTTGATAAAGAATTCAAAAAAACATTAATTGAATTTAAATTTTGAAATGAATTTTGATAATATGTATTAATTTTGAAAATTTCAATTATTAATTCAATTGAATTATAAATTAAATCTTCATTAAATTTTAAAATTGAATAATTGAAAAATTTACAAATTAATTCACAATTATTATTATCCTTTTCTAATAATCCAAAAATTTTGAATTTTAAAACGTTTGGTATATTATAATAAATTGAAATTGGTGGATTTTCTAAACTCCAACTCAATAAATCTGTTAAAAAATTGATAATTAAATTTAAAACTTCAAATTCATTATATTTTTCAACTATTTCCAATGAAATTTTATAAATCATTTCAATTATTTCAAAATTATTTAATAATTCAATTGGTTTAAACATTAGAATATCATTCATCATTCTATAAAAATCTTCAATTATATCTTCATTTAAATCATTATTCTCATTTTCATAAATATTTATAAATGTTTTGATTTGTTCTAATGAAAATCCCCAAACTTCACTTAAAATATCAGAATCTAATTTAATAAATTCATCAACATCTTCTCCATCTTCTTCACTAAACTCTTTAATTAATGCACCTGAACACCATAAATAACATCCAAATTTGAAATTTTTGAAACCTTCAATTAATAGTGTTTCAATATTTTTAATTGAAGGTATTAAAAATCTTTTAAAATTTTGAATACATTTCCTTAAAAATTTAATGCATTTTTCACTAATTTTCGATGATTTACCAAATTTCTCAATTATGTTAAAAATTAATGGTAAAATTTCATTCATTATAAAATTTGAAATAATATAATTTGGGTTTTTCAATTTTAAAAATTCATTCGGTGGTGATAAATTATCCAAATATAAAGTTAATAATTCAATATTATTTGCAATTTTAACATCAATTAAATCAATTTCTTGTAAATTTGAAATATCTGATTTAATAACAAAACCATTTAATTTATTAATTGTTGGTTCCCAAAACATTTTGATTAATTTTAAACATTGATCTTCATTATTGATTATATTTTTTTCATTAAATTGTTTTAAAACATATGATAATCCTTCAACTATATCATATAATGATTGGAAATCTAAGAAATTTTCAATATTTGAATATAAATTATATAATGGCTCTAAATAATCAATTAATAATTCTTTACAATCCATACAAAAATATTTTAATGCATGACTTGTTGCAATTATAATTTGCATTTTTTCATCATTATTATAATTTGAATTTTCAATTTTAAAACCTTCAATTATATAATTTAATTCAATTTGTAAAAATTCTGGATGTTTATAAGTCCACATTGTATATCTACCTAAAACTAATGTTGCAGCATATCTAATTTTTGGATTCTCAGGTAATTGAACTAAATAATTCATAATTTGTGGTAATATTTTATCTTCATTTTTATTAATTTCCTTTGCCATACTTCTAATTGCAAATAATAAACATTCAATATCTTGCCATTGTGATGATGAATTGGTTTCAATTAATTGTTTTAATTTTAAAAATGGAATATTTAATGCATCATATTGTCCAACAACTAAACAACAATCTTTTAAAACATCACCAATTTCATATCTAAAATCTTTAAATTTATCTTCTGCTTCTTTATTATTATTAAATAAATCTGAAACATTAGTAGAATTTGAAATAGTTGGATATTTTAAATGTTGAATTAAAATTTCAATTAATTTAATATAAATTGGTTTAAAAATTGTTCTTTGTTGTTTAAAATTATTTAATACTAACATGGATTTAATTTCATACCAAAATTTAAAAGTATATTTAACAATATCTAAATCATCATTATAATTAGTTAATTTAAGAATAATTTCAATTAAAATTTGGAAATTTTCAGGATTTTTGATTATTAATGTATGCCATGCTTCACCGGTTGATGAATATAATTCTGTAAATCTTTCAATTATCATTGGATCATCCCAACTTTCATCAATTAAAGGTTTCAAATCAATTAATTGTTTATAAATGATTTCAATAAATTTCAAATTATTATTCAAATTATCAAATATATCAATTTGATTAATGATGGTAATTAATGAATCAATTGAAGTATCAAAAGTTTCATCATCTTTAAAACCTTGAATAATTAAATTCCAAAGTATTGAATTGTTTTCAACTAAAATTAAATTAATTGGAATTTCATTAATCCAGGATTTAATGCAATTAAGAATTAAGATTTCTAAATCATTATCTGGATTTTGAATTAAATTATTCGAACTTTGAATCAGTACATAATAAACATTTTCTGCATTATTAACTAATAATTTTTTATATTGTAATTCAAATTCTTCATTATTTAGAGGTAACTTTTTAAAATCGGACATTTCTTCAGGTAAAATATTTAAAAATTCTAATAAATTAATAGGATTATTCGATAAATAATTCATTGTATCTAGAATTGGATTTTCCCAATGAAAATCTTGAATTATTAAATACGATAAAGCAATTGAAATTTGAATAACTAACAATTTATCATTTTTAAAATTTGTAAAGCTGTTTAAACTTTTTAAAATCGGGATTCTTAATGATTCAACAGTTGATAGATTTGGTAATTGACCAAAATCATATTGAATTTTAGATCTTAAGGTTTGTGCAATAAATAGTTTTAATTCAAAAGATGTTGAGCTATCTTCAAGAATCGGGAAAATTAAATCCCAAGATTCTTGTGATCTTTGAAATTCAAGTAAATACGTATTTGCAACTTTTTTGAGTTGTGAATCTGTATTCCCATATAATGTTTGTAATGCCTCTTGAACTTTTTGGATTGTTTCCATAATTAAGGGGTGTTATTAGACTAAAACAATAAATAAAACTAGCTATGTTTTACACATCTCTACGTTAGATTTATCATTCATCATTAAGGATAATTCATTTGCATGTTCAAAATCGACGCTGGGAAAAAAAAAGATTGAGATATTTTGCGTCGATCGACTGGACTGCTTTTTTTTTCTCATTTTGTTAATTTTTTCAAAGAGCATGAATTTTACAAGAATTTCAAAGATGTTAGAATCATATTATTGTGAAGTGTCAAAGATACTGAAGGTATAAGTTAACACAACCAATCCTTCCTTTTCTTTCTTTTCAAATGCCACCAAAACGTGTAACGAGTGTTGCACCAATCAATCAAATTTTCAAATATTTACAACAAGAAAAACCAGTTTCAATTTGGTTATATCAACAAACACAAGTACGAATTAATGGTATAATTAAAGGATTTGATGAATTCATGAACTTAGTTATTGAAGAAGCAGTTGAAGTAAATGTTAAAGATCCAACTAAGAGGAGAGAATTGGGTATGATTTTGTTAAAGGGTGATAATATTTCACTTATATCAAGTGTATAATAATAATAATAATAATAATAATA
The DNA here is from genome assembly GCA_030564565.1 of Pichia sp. NRRL Y-12830. NCBI lineage: Eukaryota > Fungi > Ascomycota > Pichiomycetes > Pichiales > Pichiaceae > Pichia > Pichia sp. NRRL Y-12830. The sequence continues at coordinate 93,914 of JAJLVO010000033.1, forward strand.
ATAATAATAATAATAATAATAAGCATATAATTTATTTTGTGATGTATCACATTTTTTCAACCAAGTGGCTGGTTTTTAATGATGAGTATTGATGTTTTATATAAGAGGATTAGAAAGTTGATATGTATGAAACATGGTTAATTCTTAACATATATATATATATGTATATATATAAAGTATAGAGGTGATTTTGTAAAGTTAATATAATCAAACCTAGAAATAAGATGAAATTATCAAAAGTACTTACGCTTTTGATTAGCATATTACCCATATATACACAAGATTTAATGAATGTTGAAACTAAGTTGATTACGGAAAGGGAAATATTGTTGTTAATTGAAGATAGACAAGATAAAAGTTGTATGATCAAAGTATTATCAAAATATTTAAATGAATATAATGATGAAGAAGAGTACGAATTTTATGTTAAATTAATATCAATCGAATTAACCAAATGTTTATTTGAAAGTGATTTTAATATGCCAAGATTGAATTTACAATATTGTTATAAAGGAGATGAAAACTGGAATAAAGATAACATTGGTAAATGTATTGGAACATTTGCAGAGAATGCGATAATTTGGACTACATTTAATGGATATTTGAATTCAATTGATGAGATTTACAATCGACATTATTTGAAAGTTAATAATTATCAAATATTAGAAGATTATCAATGTATAGTACATGAATTAAATAAATTTATTAAAGAAGTTGTTGAAGATGGAGATAGGAAAGTTAAAAAGATGGAGATTGAGTTGGATAAACTACGAAATGGATTTGATGTTATAGTTGAAGAAATTAAAGGGAACATTGAATTGGAGCGAGAATTACAATTTGAATACTACGAACAGAAGAAACGGCGAGAAGAGGAGCAGGAGAAGGAGAAGGAGAAGGAGAAGGAGAAGGTCGATACAAGGGAAACAACAAATCCAACAACAAAGGAAAAGTTGATTGGTTATCTGTTGCATGGAAGAATGAACATTGCGAGTATGATTGTTGGTTTAGTTGTTATTCCTGTTATTTTTATAGTTGTAATAATAGGGCTGGTGATGGTTTCAGGGGTCGCGGGATCAATTCCACACGTTGCGGTGGGCGGCTTGTTGTGCGGCGCGGAGACGGCAATTTTACAGCGTGCTGCGGCGTTTTTTTTGGGGGCTGCAGTTTGGAAAGCCGGGGTACGGCTGGTGGGCAGATTGGTTCGGTAATATAATACACGCTGAAGCGTTGAATAGGGCAGGGGAAATGAGAAACGAAGGGAGGAGTGGATGGAGACAACGATAAGAGAAGACTGAAAGGTGTTTGTGAAGGCGATATGCAATTGAATGGATGGTTGGAGGGTGTCTGTGTTCAGCCACTGGACCACTAAAAACATCAAATGCTACACCCTCCCAAATCGAGGCACAGACCCGATCCGGCCAACAACTGTGCTGTGTTCTGAATTTCTGTTTTGTGAATTTAAACTTCTCCCGATGCATGGAACATTTTACATTTCTGTGAGCTATTTAGCATCAATCGCCAGAGCGTTTCTCTAATTCCCTTCCTTTATTTTCCGTAGAGATCTCACATTGCATAAACCAACTTCTGCATCGTTTTTCTTCTCGTAAATTCTACTTTTCTTTAAATTGTCCCCCGGTTCCACCATTTTGGCTTTCAAACTTTTCTTCTTTCTTCTAACCCCGGTTCCTTCTCAACTAAAACATTCTTCTGTCTAAAATATACCTATATACTACAATCTAGGTTTGTCTATATATCTATATATATGATGCTCCCACATGCCCCGTCTGGTATATATCAGATGAGTCCAAATAATCATAGTAATAATAATATTATTATTAATAATATCACTACTAATTCTACTAATTCTACTGATACTAAAACTAAGAACAATACTAATGATCATAACTTTAAGGCAGATGAAATTTTTTTAAATAAACATGCCTTTAATCAATATCAAACTTTCAATAATTTTGCAACCAATAATAGCAACAGTAAGGATAACGGTAATGATAATCATCGTGATGCTAACATCAACAACAACATGAATTATAATAGTATTAATCCAAAATATCCTCTATTGATTAAACCGACATTTTCACAACCCCACCTTCCATTACCACCATCAGAATTTTTGCATCATAATCAACCGCATTATCATCAACAACCATCACCACAACAACAGCAGCAACATCATCATCATCCTCATTATCAATATTCTTCACGATCAAATACTTCAGGTTCTTACAGCCCAATGAACCATTTAAATTATTCTAGTGCAAATCATTCCATTCAAAGCAATCAGTTAAGTGATTATGCATCCCCAATAAATCAACTAATTTATCAAAATCAATCTCAGCCTTCTTCTAATTCAAGTTCGATTGTTCATCCAAATTCATTACCTTTAAAAAATTCAGAACCTAATTCAATAACCCCAATTTCTGTGGTTCCAATGAAAACAGCTTCAACAAGTTTTTATTCAAACCAATCAAATATGACTTCAATTTCAAGTAATAACAACACACCAATTCAAATTAATACCCCTACTCCACCAATTCCAAGTATTTCAAATATGACAAATCCTCAATCCTATCCCAGGCATTTATATCAAGCTGGTCATGTACAAATGAATCTTCCACACCCTCAAGTACATTATATGTATCCATTACCACCACCCCAAGGTAGTTTTGAAATTCAAAATAACAATCATATAAACTATCCAAATGATAGATTTCAATACCAATATGAAAATCACTATCAACAGAAACATCAACAGCAACAGCAACGGCAGCGGCATCAGCATCCGCATGCACCTCAGCAACAACAATCATCACAACAATATCCATATCCAAATAGCATAAATTATCCACCAGTGCAGGCACAAATATATGGAATCCCAGCTACTTCACCTCCAGTTGCACCCCCAATAATACCACAATCGCAATTTCAGACACAACCCCCACATTTAATACAGAATGGTAATTGTATTATAGGTAATACAAATTTAAATAATTCTTCAAATTCTCTCATATCATCATCATCAATAATTGCAGACAAAAATGTTAAAGATAAAATTTTGACTACTACTACTACTTCTACTACTACTACTACTACTACAGCATCACCTTCTTCTTCTACTTCTTCTTCTACTTCTTCTTCTTCGGCGGCGGCATCACCATCTGTATCAACTAAAAAATCAGATAACTTGGTTTTATTAAAGAGGAAACGTAGAAGATATTGTGAAATTAAAAGAATTTACTCTTGTGATTTTGAGAATTGCAAAAAGTCATACGGTACTTTAAACCATTTAAACTTCCATATTCATTTACAGAATCATGGTCCCAAAAGATCACCCTCTGAATTCAAACATTTAAAAAATTAAATTACTTGTATTCAAATTGCTTTATATAATTGTTATGTATCTAGTATACACATTCAATAAATTCTATCTTGTTATTTACATACAAATTTTTTACAGAATTTTTTTTTTCATACAGAAAAGAAGAATTTATTCTCTAGTTTCTTAATGTCGTTTCATAATGGACAACTGGCGATCCTATTTTAGTGAATTTCATTTCTTCGTTTATTCCGAATTTGGAAAGTAATGTTCAACCGCGGATAAATATTTTGTTCTTTGTGCATATCTTCCCAGGAACTGGTAAGTGCATATGCATAATTATACTAAACATTCAAAGAATATGTAATCCGGTTAATCTACGTTCAAAAATATATTAATAGCGAGCAGCATTACCATGCTATTAATTTGTTTCAAGTACGCTTAAGTAAAAAAAAACAGTTGGGTTTTTATTGACAATCAATAAAGTGTAAACCTTAAAATTCAATAATTAGACGATATGACTGAGGTTTTCTTTTTTTTCCTCTCATACGATGGTCACAAACGTCGACAGTTTTTACATTAATGGATTTTTCTTAATTAATATCAAGCCAGAATGGTCTAAACGGAGTTAGAGCCACGTTAACTTAACGTGATTGAGGCCTTGATATATTATATATTATATATCGAGTCTAGCCATGTGTAAGGCAATTTTTAAATAAATTAATTTTTCCTTTCATAACAATTATAACAGATTTAATGACTATAACGCCTGATAGGCACAAGTTTCATGCTACTTTCTGCATTATTTGAAAATACTTCGAATTAATACTTTTTACGCCTTGTGACTAAAAATATGCACGGAATTTCTACTTGTTGAAAGTTCAACGCTTCAGGTTTACATATTAATATACAAGTCGATATTGAAATACAGAAGCAATTGATTCTCCGTTTCGACGCACTACACACGTACATACTGATCTTTTCGATTGTGGATATACACGAAATAAACAATCGGATATCCGTATGCAGAAAGTAATTCACAAAGAAATTTAACTTTGTGTGATTTTCGGAATCAACGAAAAAATCTTTTTTTCAAAAAACAATTGTGCCGCCGACTCTAATAATATCGATCATTTTCAAGCGTATTAAATTCTCAATAGGATTGTCTAAGGGGTATATGCAGTCTAATTTAAAGTAAAAAACTGTAAGCCTACTTTAAAAATAGTTGATATTTCCACTCTGAATTAGTCTATTTCGTGACGTTCCGAGGTGGGCGGACAATCGTGGTTACTCATACAAAGTCAAATCCTTGGTCAAGAAAAAGCTATATATCAGATGAAATGAAGCATTTCGTTTAAGACAACAGATAATAGTACAAGTCATCGTTAGCAAAACTAATGTTGTTTTAGACAATTAACTGTTGCGTATATATATCTGCATGGAATTTGTAAGATGGAAACAACTCGGAAATACAGCTTCACCAAAACGGAAATTTAAATTTTCATCGATTTTTCAACTTGAAATTTGGAGTTTGGAATTTTTATTTTCATTTTCAAATAATTTCCAAATTCGGTTGTTTTCCGCTTTTGGATATCTTTTTCCATTTTTGACAAAGGGGTGCGACAACTTGTTTGTTGTGAAAGATTGGTAGATTTATTGTAGGTTTTATGCCACTTATGCCAAAAGACAAGTAAAAATCACCTCAATGTTTATAATAAGTCTATTAACATTGTTTTGTAAAACTGTATCCTACATTTTTCAACTTTTCACCTTTTGCAAAATTTAATCTGGCATATAAATTATATAGTTTTGTTAGCACCACTCAGGTTTTAGAATTTCAGAAAGTTACAAATCTTTTTACTGATTATAACTTATCCTTTGAAGTAATCGTTGATTAGCTAGAACAAGTCTGTTTAATATCACACTTTTTCTATGTATGCAGTCAAAATATTAATAAAAAAACTATATAAAACGTTCAAAAATCGTTATAAAACGGAACATTATTAGGAAACACCGTTTCGCTCAAAAAACCTTCGCCACTTGACGCCTACTTTCATAGTAGAATTAAAAACATCCAAACAAGAAGTTTGCTACTAGCACTGAAAAGAAACTTTCATGTTTAAAAAAAGAGGTTTGTTCAATAAAAAGAACACTGTCAATAAAGCACTACCAAACACGATTGGTCATAATACTTTGAATGACGATGATGAAATACTTGATTTGCCTGTCTTAAAAAAACAGAAGGCTCACACACTGGTATTTAAAAAATCAATATCTACAGATAAAGAGAAATCCAGTACTAACAGCGATATTCAATCACATGATACTAACCATGATGAAATAAGTAATGAATGGTATAACGAAGATTCACCAAGTTCATATTTAAATCAATTTGATGATGATGAATTTATATCGAAAAAAAAACCAATGAATCAAACTCAGAATCATAAGAGATTTGATAAAATTGATTCAATTATGGTTCACCGTTTAACACCGCCATTCCTTCATTCAGATTCAATTTTATCTACACAGATTCAAATAGTTGATGTCATCAAAGATAAATCTGGTGATTTATATAAGTATTCCAAAAATGGATCAGCCATCATTAACGAAAAGAGAAAACTAAATGATTATTTGAAAAATTCAAAAGAAACCGTTAACGAAAAGAATAAAATTGTTGATTTAGAGAAAAATAAAAATATTCAAGATGATTCAAGTGATGATACCGATAATGAAAATGCCAATGAAGATAGGATTTTGGATAGTTTAGATTCTTCGAAAAATCCACCAGCTTCTTTTAATAGAGAAAATCTACCTGCCTATAAAGTTAAAAACGATCTTTTAAATATAATAAATGAAAATCAAGTTATAATTGTAATTGGTGAAACAGGTTCCGGTAAAACAACTCAATTACCTCAATTTCTTTATGAAAAAGGTTATCATCAAAATGGTATGATTGGTATCACACAACCCAGAAGGATGGCCGCAGTTTCTATTGCCAAACGTGTAAGTGATGAAATGAAAGTCAAGTTAGGTAACGAAGTTGGTTTCACAATTAGATTTAACGATTTAACTTCAAATTTAACAAATATTAAATTTATGACTGATGGTGTTTTGCTAAGAGAAACTTTGAATGATTCCAATTTAGATAAATACTCTTGTATCATAATGGATGAAGCTCATGAAAGATCTTTGAATACTGATATTTTATTTGGAATTTTTAAAAAACTGTTATTAAAAAGAAGAGACTTTAAACTAATTATAACTTCTGCTACAATGAATTCATTGAAATTTTCTAAATTTTTCAATAATGCAGTTCAGTTCAAAATTCCCGGTAAAACTTATCCTGTTGATATAATGTACCAATCTGTTCCATCGGTTGATTATATAGATTCTGCAATAAAACAAGCTCTAAAAATTCATTTATCAAATCCTTTTCAAACTGGTGATAATAGTGACATTTTAATATTTATGACAGGTCAAGAAGATATAGATCTTTCTTGTGAAATCTTAAGGGATGAGTTATCAAAATTGAAAAAAATCAATAATAACATCTTAGACCTAGATGTTTTACCTATATATTCAAGTTTATCATCACATTTACAGTCTCTAATTTTTCAAGAATCAAATAATAGGAAGTGTATTATTGCAACTAATATTGCCGAGACTTCATTAACCTTGCACCATGTTAAATTTGTGATTGATACCGGTTTAATGAAGTTGAAAGTTTTTAATCCGAAATTAAATATGGATTCACTACAAATTGTTCCAATTTCAAAAGCTCAAGCAAATCAAAGATCTGGTAGAGCTGGTAGGGTTTGCCCCGGTACATCTTTCAGATTATTCACATTATCTTCATATGAAGATGAAATGTGGGATGAACCAATTCCTGAAATTCAGAGAAGTAATTTAATGAATACAATTTTATTGTTGAAGAATTTAAATATTAAAGATATTGACAAATTTCCCTTTATTGATAAACCTTCCACAGAATCGTTAGCAACTTCGCAATATGAGTTATGGTCAGTTGGTGCATTGGATAATTTTGGTAATTTAACTAAAATTGGTCAAAAAATGGCTCAATTCCCGATCGATCCTACTTTATCAAAAATGTTAATTACTTCGAATTTCAAAAAATTTAATTGTTGTTCAGAAATTCTAAAAATTGTTGCAATGTTATCAGTTCCTCAAGTATTTATAAGGCCTAAAAAGGACTCAAAGTTACAAAAAAAGGCCGATCAGCTTAGAGAAAATTTTCAAATTGGTGAAAGTGATCACTTAACATTATTGAATATTTTCAATCAATTCACAACTCAAAAAAATAAAAATCCTAGACTTTTAGAGTCTTGGTGTAATAGAAATTATTTCAACTATAAATCGTTGAAGAATGCAGTGGAAATTCATAATCAACTAAGGCAATTATTTGAGAAAACTTTAAAGAAAGATGAGAAAATATCTTCATGTTATGATAGTTGGGATGTAATTAAAGAATGCATATGTGCAAGTTATTTTTCAAATGCAGCTGAATTTTTTAAACATGGACAATATAAACATTGTAGGTCCGGACTAGAAATGGCTTTGTATCCAACATCAACATTAAATGGTGTTGGAGATTTGCCCAAATATGTAGTTTTCCATGAACTTTTATTAACTGGACAGAAACAGCAAATGAATTATATTACATCAGTTAATCCAGAATGGCTCGTCCAATATGGAGGCGTATTTTACAGTAAAAGAATACTTGGAATTAATAGTCGAGAGAACCAAAAATTAAAGGAAGAAAAATTTAATCAATTAATTCAATTTGAAAGATCAAAAAAAATATAGGGTATATTAGACTATAAACTTTATAGTTGCAATTGTATTGACAGATATTTAATCGAAAATCGGGACCTCCCAACTTGGATTATAAAATCTTGTAATACCATGAATCTTGTGTAAATTGCAAGCAATCTCATTATCTTCGTTTGAAAGATCAACATTTTTCAAATTGAAATGATTCTGCCCAGGCGTTGTACACCTTGGAAGTGGAATATCATTTCTCCAGACAGCCGCGGATATACAAGTGTTTGCTGGTGAAAAATCATATTTTTCGGCAAGATCAGCTAATTCCTTAGCTTCCGATCACTCTGGGATTTCTCACCTGTGTTGAGTGGGATTGATTTAATTTTAACAGATATTTCAGTGGTTGATTGTTCAATTTAGTTTACGCAAAAGACAAGAATTACAATTTGGATTAGTAATAGTACTGAACGTCAAATTTCGGATTATATGTATCGGATATTCAAAATAATGTATTTTTGCCGTTTCTAAAACATTTTTTGGTTAATCTTATATAAGAATAACATTATGCATCATTACTATATAAACTTTATTTATATATATCTATGGAGAGAGATAAAAAAATGGTTTTTCATTTGAAAATCATATTATCAATAAGTCTCGTGGTTTCACTCGAGCCAGGGGTATTTGGAACGTAAACTGCTAATGATAAAATACCTCCCCTTGATTTATCAATTGTATTTAAATATTCCAAAGTAACTGGATCATTGAATGATACATAATCAATTTTGAATTCAGAATTTGTTGATGTGATTTTATCTGTTACTATTTTAGTCAATTGTTGAACATTTAAAATAGCATTATTTGAATACTGATCATATGCTAATTTCATACTTTGATATAGGCATGTAACTTGATTTAAAATTTCATTTGATAAGTACTTATTTCTTGAACTTAAAGCTAAACCATTTTCATTTCTAACAATTGGCACAACTTTGATTTGAACATCCATAAGTAAATCTTTCACTAAATTTTGAACAACAACGGTTTGTTGAACATCCTTTTGACCAAAATATGCAACTGTGGGATTTACGGCATTCAATAATTTTGTAACAACAGTTGAAACACCTCTAAAAAAAGTTGGTCTAGTTTTACCTTCTAAAACCTCCGAAACTCCTAATACTTCAATGAATGCACCTTTTTGATTTGAGATATCCGTCGTAAAGCCAGATGGATACATTTCTGAAACTTCGGGTTTAAAAATTGCATCGATGTTTTTAATATTATTTGGAAAATGTTTGCTTAAATAGTTGGTTATAACCGATATATCATGATCTAAATCACGTGGATAAGTATCTAAATCCTCATTTGGTGTAAATTGGGAAGGATTGACAAAAATTGAAATGATAGTATGTTCATTTTCTACTAAAGATTTATGAATCAAAGTCATATGACCTTCATGCAAATATCCCATGGTCGGTACGAACCCAACCGTTTCGTTTTTTTGAAAAAAAGTTTTGCGGAAATGACGCAAGTCTTTAACGGTGGTAATAACAGGAATGTTGGACATGTTTCGAGTGTTGAGGTAAGTTCAGTTGATGATGAAACGTAGTAATAAATGAGTTTATTCAAAGAGCCTTCACTTTTGGTTGAATAAAATAACCGTTGAATCTAATTTTTCATTTTTCAACATGAAACTTTCACTTTTTCGGAACGAAGTAAAAACGAGACTTTGGAATTTAATTTATACAATATTTCTACTATGTTTATTTGGTAATTACTAGTTCGAGTAGCTATTTAGAATCAAAAAGTTGAAAATTAATGTACTTGATGGGTGCTATTCGATTTATCATCATTAACTTTTCAAAAGTTACTTTTATAATAGTAATTTCGTAAAGATATTAAAGTTTTGGCGTATATCTTAACTCATCTATATTTTTTCAAGACCTCACTAACCAGTCTTCACTACATATAATCACAATAATTTATATTCAAATTTACATTAATCTGATCATAAAAAAGACTGATTTTTGTTTAAAACGAAAGCAGTAACAGGTATTGGGAAACGGTACATGAAATTACGGATAACAGCTCTAAATGCGAATAAAGTAGTGTATTAAAATATTTGGATATTTATAAATTTAAAAATGAGGGTTGTTTGATTATTAAAAATCTTGTGGTTTATCTGTTGGTTTAATTTGTTGCTCAATATTATTTGAAGGTTCAGCTGATTTATTATCCATTAATCTAAGTAAATTTCTAAGTAACATTGCAATTGTAACCTTACCAATTGAAGGAACATATAAAGAAGCAACTTTTTCGACTTCTTCATCAATAAAATTCTTTTCACTTGAAAAATTAATACAAATTGCACCTCTTTTAATATATTCAGTTGGAAATTTATAAGTTTTCGTTGGAACACCGGTAATTATAATATCTGAAATTTTAGCACATTCTTCTAAAGATTTACTACAATCTAAGACTTTATGTTGTTTATATCTTAAACCATCACCTCTTTCATATAATTGAACATCATTTATATCAACTGAATAAACAGTTGCACCATCATTTGCTAATAAAGCAGCTAAAGGTCTACCAACGATTTCAGATCTATTAACAATTGTAATTGTTTTACCATATAATCTATCACCAATATCTAAAACTTTATTATAAGCACCAATATATTCTAAAATTTTAACAACCGCTAATGGAGTACAAGGTAAAATTGATTTCATTAAACGTTTATTATCTAAATGTCTAATATTATGATACATATTTGAAATATACTTGAAATTTAAACCTTCAACATCTTTATGAAGTGAAACACATTGCTGCAAATATTGATCTTGTTTATTGCCGAAAACAGGGAAATATACAATCATACCATTGATTTCATCATTATTATTACATTTATAAATTTCTTCTTCTAATTGATCTTTTGAAACTTGAATTAATTCATATTGGAACCCTAAACTATTAGCAGTTTTACCAGTCCAAGTTGCATACATCATTGCAGCTGGATCATCATTTGCTAATAGACCAACAAGTTTTGGTTTTCTATTTAATTTGGAAGTTACATCAGTAACTTCTTGAATATAAGCCTTTGCGATTTTTGAAGCTGGGATAACTTTACAAGCTTTTTGAAGTGTAGACATTTTTTAACTTTGATGGTGATGAAAAAAATCTTTAGGAGACGTTAAGAAAACGAGTGGAATAAAGTGCAAACAACAGATCAAGAAGAAGAAGAACGGAAAAAAAAGGGAGAAAACAACGTGTAATATTTTGGAGTTAATTGGATTTTCAATTATAATTAATTAATTAGTTCATGTCAAATTGATTAAATTTTAAATTTTAAATTTCAAATTTTCACTTGACCGGAGTAAAAAAAATCAAAAAACCAAAAATCAAAACGAAAAAAAAAACGAAAATCAAAAAGAAAAAAAAACACAACCAGAGTCAAAAAAACAAAAAACTGAAAGGAGTCAAAACCAAATCTAAAAAAAAAAAATATTTGAGAGAGAGGGCCGGAGCTAGAGAGGGGGATCGAGAGATCGTTTGATGAGAGCACGTGACCGCAATCGATGATCTCACAGTTTTTGTTTTTTCTATTTTTTCTACTTTTTCATTTCGATTGTTTGTTGGATTTTAGTTCGATCGGAATAACCCCACTTTTTCAGCTTTTTCAGCTGGGAAGATGATCCGTACGTCATTATTCATTTTCCAATCACTTGATACACACAGCCATCTCTGTCTGGCCCAGTCCATTCCCTACCGGGTTGGCAGCTGTCGAATCTCGTTCACCACAATACAGAACCCCCTGTATATGATGCAGAACAGAGACACCAGAAAACTAAGCGGTCAACCCAGCCTCTTTACTGGTACTTCTGTAGTCCCCCAACGACCAGAACACCAACACTAAGATCATCATCTTATTGCTTGTTCTGCAATTCCATCCACTTTTTCGTAGCGAACTATAAATACTTCTCCACATCTCCAGATTATCATGATCATGAAACCTGCTTTGACAGTCATATATTTCTTTCTATCTTTCTTTCTTTCTTTTTTCCTTCTCCTTTGAACAAACACTACTATAGTAGATTTATTACTAAGCCGCCCCTTCCCCCCCCGCTACTTCTCTTAATAAAGAAACAAAATGACTCAACTTAAAGATAAAGTCAATGAAATTGTTCAAAGTTTCGAAATGACTAATGAAACTTTGCAAAATTTAGTCACCCTTTTCAACGAATCTGCAGATTATGGATTATCTCATGATAATGTAGGTAGAAAATCAATGCCAATGATTCCAACTTTTGTTACTTCAATTCCAACTGGTAAGGAAAAGGGTGTTTTACTAGCAGCTGATTTAGGTGGTACTAATTTTAGAGTTTGCTCCGTTACTCTTAATGGTAATCATACTTTCAAATTGGTACAAGCTAAAAATCCAATTCCTGTTGATTTAATGTCTTCTTCGACTGATGAATTATTTTCTTATTTAGCCTCTAAAATTGGTGCCTTTGTTAAGGAACATCATAATGAAAAATTCATGGGTGATGATGGCGAAAAATTGAAGCTGGGTTTCACGTTTAGTTTCCCAGTTGAACAAACCTCAATTAATTCTGGTACTTTAATTAGATGGACTAAAGGTTTTGATATTCCTGATACTGTTGGTAAAGATGTTGTTCAAGTTTTACAATCTCATTTAGATAAAAGAGATATACCTGTCCATATTGCTGCTTTAGCAAATGATACTGTCGGTACTTTATTAGCAAGATCTTATACTGGTGAAAATAAAGAAGGTTTAACTTCAATAGGTTGTATTTTTGGTACTGGTACTAATGGTGCTTATAATGAAAAGCTTGAAAATATTAAAAAATTACCAAAAGAAATTATTGATGATTTAACTTCACAAGGTATTAATCATATGGTTATTAATACTGAATGGGGTTCATTCGATAATGAATTGAAATATTTACCTGTTACTAAATATGATGAGCAAGTTGATAAATTTTCTGTTAATCCTGGTTATCATATGTTTGAAAAAAGAGTTTCTGGTATGTTTTTAGGTGAAATTTTAAGAAATATTATGATTGATTTACATGCCCAAGAATTACTGTTTACTCAATATGCAAAATATGAAGATTTACCTCATAGATTAAGAACTCCTTGGTTGTTATCAAGTGAAGGTCTGTCATTATTTGAAATTGATGATTCAACTAATTTAATTGCAACCGAATTGGAATTGAAAAATATGTTAAGATTACCAACAACTTCTGAAGAACGTTATGCAATCCAAAGTATAACTAGAGCCATTTCTAAAAGAGCTGCACATCTTTCTTCTGTTCCAATTTCCGCTTTAACAATTAAAATTGATGCTTTTAAAGGTCATAATGTTGAAGTTGATGTTGGTGTTGACGGTGCAGTTGTTGAATTCTATCCTGGTTTCAGAACAATGATGAGAGATGCAATTGCTGAAACTCAAATTGGTGCAAAGGGTGAAAGAAGATTACATGTCAATATTTCAAAGGATGGTTCAAGTGTTGGTGCTGCATTATGTGCATTAAGTAATGCTAATATCTAGTTTAATTTATTTAGATTATTTTGGTTTAAATTGATTTATTTTAGTTAATGAATGTTTAATTAACGATTGGGCTTTTTATTTTTTGTATTCTAAGTATTATATTATCTTTATATCTTTTTATTTTTTTACGTTCTAACTTTATATCAAAAGAAAAAAAATTGTGCATAGTTCACCAGTATAAAGTACAGTGTAATTGAGCTTATTTATCAAAGACAGGTGAATAATGAGACAAATAGGTTTTAAAAAATTTAAGGCAGCCACTACCGTACTCTTTTATTTTTTACACCTGATTAAAATAGGGTCAACTATCTCAATAATCATAAAAAAAGTTACTATATTAATTTATCGTAAATGTTTGATATATTAAAAATTCAAATATATTAATTAGATGAATCAGAATATATAAATTATTCTGCAATTTCAGATATTTGCTCCTCCAGAATTTCCAAATCATCTCTTTTGTTTGATTCTCCCTTGATTAACATCAAACCATATTCATTGTTAACATTCATCGTAGTGCCACTTTTTTTTACCGAATTTTTAGCTTCCTTTTCAGTATCTTTGACTTCAGATGACTCACTTATTTGTTCAGTTTTTTTTTTTTCAATATTTGTTCCTTTTGGTTTATCTCTTTTTTCTTCCTTCACCGTTGAAAATTTTCCACACATAATATACCATAATACAAATGCACCAACCATACCACCAACAAGTTTAATTGCAATCTTTTTACCTTCACCTTCATCATCTCTTACGTTTGACTGGTGTGAATATTCTCTATAAATTCCTTTTCTCGGACCATTGCCTGCAATATTTCTTTTATATAAATCACGACTAAACGTATCGACATCTTGATTGATCTTTTGATTGTACATAAATCTTTTCTCTGTTCTTTCATTTCTTGCTTGATGTCTTTTGGAATCAAAATGTGGAACGTCATTAGCCTTTCTTCTTTCATGAAAGTAAAAACTATTACCAGGCCTTTTGAAATAACTATTTGGTGAAGTACCTTGTCTTCTTCTAAACCCAAAATGTAAATCATATTCATCTCTTTTCTTCTCATCTGATAACGTCTCATAACTCTTCTTCACCTTTAAATAATGATCCAACTTGTTTTGTAGTTGCCCTTCACTTAAGTTTTGAGATTTCAACATATCTGGATGAAGCTTCAAGGACAGTTTTTTAAACTTATTTTTGATTTCAGACATCGATGCATCATGTGGCAATTTCAAAATATCATAATGACTTTCTTTCAAACAGCTTATAGCAGAGTAAAAGGTTCTAACGCAATGCTTATTTATCGTATACATGATATCGTTTCTGCTTTGGAAGAGTGATTAAAGTTATTAAGGGAAAGTTTAGATCCGATATAAGCTGAAACTCAGTCTCCAATTTTTCAAATCGCTATAAGTTTTACTCTCTAATCTCCATTAAAAACTAAATTTATGTATGAATATACCATTCATTTAGTATTACAGTCTATAATGTTTTATAATACACTTATATAAATCCCAATTACTCTTCATCGCTAGTAAAATAACTATCAGTAGAGTATAAGGAAGAATCGTCATTGTAGATGTCAGGACGACGACCCGTTCTACTCGCCCTACTACTCATTCTTCTGTATGCATGTGACGGAGTTGGTTTGATAGTACCCTTGTTTTCAATTATTGTCTCGTTATAACTGCTATCATTTGCATTGTTACCGTCATGAGAAACAAAATTATCATTAGTTGTTTGATTAGATAATTGGTTGAAATCCGTTTCATTTCTTTCAACTGCTTCGTCATTGTCAACATTATCATCGTCTTCTTCGTCATCTTCCTCGCCTTCAAAATCATTGAAATCAAGTTCAATCCACCCAGGCCATGCAAGTTCATCGATTATCAAACCTCTAAATGCTTCAATTAAAAACCTTTCAATTTTCCCAATATTCTTCAAAACCAAACTATTTCCGTCAAAATATTCTTCAGATGGTAACACCCCATTAATTCCAGTTGGTCCCATATTATTACTAACATTTTTGTTGTTAATAATGAATGGCAAGTTATATTCACTGTAATTACCGTCCATTGAATTACCAATTTCTCCTTCAATCTTCATGTCTTGTAAAATATCAATTCTTTCTTTACCCCTTGCAGGAAAATGTCGAGTATTACTAGTTGTATTTGATTTTTTTGAATTTTGTCTGGATTCACTGTTATTGCCACTTGTTGAATCATTTGTTGATTCCTTGCTTTCGTTCATATTATCGTCATTATCAATATCACATAAAAATGAAATGAAAACCTTCTTCTCGATATATGCAATAATCATCAATGAATGTATTTTCAAATCTGTTATTTTTAATCGAACGGGTAATCTTATAAATTCTGGTGCTGGATAATTAACCAATAAATCACAGGTTATTTCTATATACAAGTCAGAGTCCCAAGAAACATCTACTGATAACTGGATATCTAAACCTTTATTTTTATCATTCGAAGTTTTGGATACATTCTTTCCATTATCACTTTCAATAAATAAATCGTTTCTATTGATATTGACATTTGACATTTGGTCAACTAAGTTGCTAAATTCTTTTCCACTATTTTGCGGAGTTTCACGATTACTATTTGGTTGAAAATAATCGCTTTTAGTATCCATATTACTACTTATGCTATCACTGCTCTGACTTATTATTCCTGGAGTGCTGTTTCCGTTAACCATTCGAAGGCCTCCCAAACCAATACCAAAATTTCCAATGGTTTGCGTTAATCCTGAACTTGTTCTGGGTATTAATAAAGGATTAGGTCCATTGATGAATGGATGCGGAGATGGAGGCCTTGAATGAGTAAAACTGCTTTGATTATTCATAAAAGGTCTTGGTGTCATTGGCGTTGATATCTGTGGTAAATTAAATTTATTATTTTTTTTAATGTTATTGTTTTTACTAAGATTCACATTTCTATCTTTATTGATGTAGCCAATGTTTTGATCTTTAAAATCTTTAACATCATTAAAATCTTTGGTATCTTTAAAATCTTTGGTATCTTTAAAGTCCTTGATATCTTTGAAATCTTTGAAATCTTTGAAATCTTTAAAATTATTTATATCAATTTCGTAAAACTCATCAAAGGGCACATCTATGTCTTTAATGGTTATATTTGGCCCGGTATGCCCAAATTTAAAATCAACGACTTGCAAATTTGCTAGATAATGTGGTAGTTCTACAGACGTCAATTTCAAGTTCAAAAACTCTCGCAGGGAAACAGCCAACTCTGTGTCATTACATATGGTATCCCATTGAATGTTGAAAGACATGATGTTATTTTACAAAATCTTTTTGAAACAACACAACTTTTCCGGAATCTAATTCATGGAACGATCTTTCACAAATTCATGCTCGAAAAAAAAAAGAAACACGCATACTTCTAAATTTGCCCGTCAATTGGTACACGTCCCCACATAATGCATACTGTTTCTTTCAATTGTACAAGTATACCTAACTCAAAATGTTGCTAAATTTTGTAAGAGGTTTATCAACATCATCTAAACCAAAATTTAATGGAACTGCAATTGTATTTATGAATATGGGAGGACCATCCACCGTTCCCGAAACAAGAGATTTCTTATTCCGATTATTTTCAGATGGTGATTTAATTCCACTAGGACCTTTTCAAGAGACACTTGCTAAGTTCATTACTTGGAGAAGAACTCCAATGATTGAAAAGTATTATAAAAGAATTGGTGGTGGTTCTCCAATTCGTAAATGGTCTGAATTTCAAGCCACTAAAGCTTGTGAACGTTTAGATAAAATATCACCAGAAACTGCACCACATAAACCATATGTTGCCTTTCGTTATGCAAATCCTTTAACTGAAGAAACTTTGAAAAAAATGTTGGCTGATGGTGTTACAAGAGCGGTTGCATTTTCGCAATATCCACAATTTAGTTACTCAACAACTGCTTCTTCAATTAACGATCTCTATAGGTTGTCAAAAATTCATGATAAAGATGGTCAAATAAATTGGTCAATCATTGATCGATGGCCTCAACTTCCAAGTTTAATTCAAACTTTTTCAAATCATATTCAAGATGCACTTGCTAAATTCCCTGAAAATGTAAGAAATGATGTAGTCATTCAATTTTCAGCTCATTCATTACCAATGGATATCATCAATAGAGGTGATTCTTATCCCGCAGAAGTTTCTGCTACTGTTTATGCTGTTATGCAAAAGTTGAATTTTTCAAATCCGTATAGACTTACATGGCAATCACAAGTTGGTCCAAAACCTTGGTTAGGTGCCCAAACTGAGAAAACATGTAAAAAAATAACTGATTTTGATTCTGTTCCTGGTGTTGTTATTGTTCCAATTGCATTTACATCTGATCATATTGAAACATTACATGAAATTGATGTTGAATTAGTTGATGCAATGGATCATCCTGAAAAAGTTGTTAGATGTGAATCTTTAAATGGTGACCCATTGTTTTATGACGGTTTAGCAGATTTAGTCAAGCAACACTTACAATCAGGTCAATTATATTCTAAGCAATTACCTTTAGATTACAAGCTAGGTAGTGTAACTGCAAAGAACGTTTTCAAACATCCAGATGAATTTTTCGGCGATAGATCTAAAAAGTAATTTTATGTGTATATAGACAATTATATAATGTATTTACAAAGTCATGATGAATTAGTTACTATTGTTGTACCATTCTCGATTTTATTAATTCTATCTAAAACTTCTTTGTAATACTTAGCCTTCTCACTTGAGGTATCTTTCTTCGTACCTGGGGAATCCTCCTTTTTGATAAGTTCTTTCAAACAAAAACAAAATCTCACCCTTTCATTGCTGGAACAGGTTTTCAATCTTAAATCTAATTTCTTGATTAATAATCCTCGTTGTCTCTCTTTATTGATAAAGGGAAGAACAAATTTGATGACGTCTTTAAATTTATTAAATGGGAATGGTTCTCCTTTTGGATTTGGGTCATCTAAGTATAAATTCAAACCACTTAACATTTCTATGAAACCATTATAAATAGCATTATCTTTGGTGGCCAACTCTTGGAAAAATAATCTAGACATTTCCCTTAAACCTTTATCTTCATGAACTAGTAATTTTGCGAGTTGTGATAACTGACCTTTAACTTTGATTTGACCTGCTAGAATTAAAAATGTAACCGTCATCAAACATGTTCTTTGAACTGCTAAATCCTTGTCTTGCAACTGACTGTATAAAGCACTTCTATTTTCATCAATGATGTTAGTGAAACAAACAGAAATATCACCTAAACCTAGAACTAAATTACTCCTAATGATAGAATCTGTTGATCTTTTTAATATGTTAAGATACAATCCCAAGTTATGTTCACAAAATAAAGATGACAAACACATAAATTTTGCAAAACATAATGTTGCCTGTCTTTGTACAATTGGATTATTATACTGTTTAGGTTTTTTTATGATTTCAACGACTAGTGGATGAAACTTTGCAAGGATTGAGTTTGATCCATACAATAGCTCTTTTTCTTTGATATTTTGGACAACATCAGCAATTTCATCTTCATTTGTACCACCAATTAAATCCAGTTCCATTTCTTGTTCATTCTTTTTACTCTCATAATCTTGTTTCTTTCTTTTGAAATCTGCTTCACATTTTTCAAGATAAATAATGGTTTTTATTGCTATGTGTCCCAGCAAGAACAGAAATTGACTTAACGATGCAGTTTTATTAATATTGCAGTCATCGTTTTCACTGAATACAGTTAATGCTTTTGCTTTTAAAATTTCAGTTGCTACCTCATCTGAATTGTTATCAATTTCATACAAAGTATTTAGTGTCTCTTCTGCTAAATTGTACCAATCGCCATCAACAGTTTCAATCAATAAAATACGCTTCAGTTTATTGATTGCCGGCTTAAAATCTGGATAAATATAACTTGAAGGTAATTTTTTAGGTATAACTCTTCTCAATGCAATACAGGTAAATGTACCAATTTGATAATTTAAATCATTCAAATTTAAGCCATACTTTAATAATAAATCTATGTTTCCATGAACACTTTTATAATCGTGCAATGCAATCATACTAATCATAATAATTGCCCCCTTCTTCTCCTTGAAATGTTTGAATTTCACAAAGCTATGCCAAATAGCACCAATCACTTGTGGTGTGATCCAATGTGTATGTCTAATTACATAGTTTTTGGATTCTTTCTCTTTTTTGGAAACCTCAACTTCCCTTCCTTTACAAAGTTCGATGATCATTTTTTCTAAAGATATTAAATCAGTCATATTACAATCATATGTTAGCTTAATTAATGAGGTAGCCACATAAACAATTTTGTTTGCTTCTGATTCTTCTACATATGGTGTCAAAAACATTGAAACATATGAGTCTATTAATTTTTCAACAACCCTATTTCCATCTTCATTTCCACCTTTCCATATCAAATGCAACATTTGCTTAATACCAGGTCTAGCAGAGTCAATTTTATAAGCATCACCGACAGTAAAATACTCAATTGCAGCAATTGAATCACTTTTAAGCTTAGAATTTAATAATGTAGCAACAACGGCAAATGTTTCATCTAATAGTTTAATGAAAATACAAGCATCACGACAATATTTTCTTCTTAGTACATTATTTGTAAACTCTGCGGAAACATTATTATTTGTAATATCATCATCATCCGGGATTGCACCAAGCACCATTGAAAAAACACTTTTATACCTTTCACTTGATTCATCTTCTTCTATTACTTTTCTATAGTCACTACTTGGAAAATTGTCTTCTGTTAGTTCATCTCTTCGAATAAGGTTGTAGTTAATACCATTATTAAAAGATTTAAGAACTTTAGTATATTCAACATAATTATCCCAATAAAACTTCCATGAAAGTTTACTTTCATCGACTGTATATGGATGTTGTCTAATAATTACTTTCAGAAGTCCAATAGCTGCTTTACGGACAAAACTTGATTTATCTTCTAAGTGTCTTAGTCCAAAATTAAGCCAACGAAATCTATACTCTTTGAAGTTTAGTTTTGAATTATCATTTCCATGAATCAACTCAAGTGCTTGAAATGACCTCTGTCGAACAATCTGATGGGTTTCCAGTAATCTTACTTCTAATGTTTCAATCAGTGCATCAATGTCTTCTTGGTAACGGTCTATTAAACTTTGATCGGTGGATAATGAATTTATACAATTACCATAAGAGATCATAAGAGCAGCACGGATAGTTGGTGTTGAATTTTCAAAAGCTTGAAATAAGCTTATAAATTGAACCAAATCAGAGCCCAATAATTCTGATAATTTAATTAACAAAATACTAATATTTTTAGCTAGATTTGTCCTCACCATTTTGATCGAATTACATGAAACTAAAACATCTTGTAACAGGTTTTTATTGTCAAAAGTCTTAACAGAAGTGGATAGGATTTCAGCAATTGGTTCTGCTAAATGTTCAGAAAATGGTAGTAATAAGGTTAGACGTTGAGAGACTTGATCATTTTGTTGAAAGTTTTTAGCGGTTAAACAAAATATATTAACCAACAAAGTTCTATTAGTTTTTTCTTTAATTGATTCTTTTGTACTGATTATCGAGTGTACTGATTTAAGAATCACATCACAAAATTCAATACATTGTTGCTGGCCTTGTAATATTGTTGTTAATTGTTGGTTTAATAACTCACACAAAGTATTTAAAATCGATGACAAAATTGTATTAACTGAATTAAGTCTTTTCTTTTCAGCATCAGCAGATCTTTTTTTGTCATCAGCATGTTCAACTTTACCATTTGATTTTGGAGATAATAGTGGGAGCAAATATTTGACAGATCCATACAGCAAATAAATATAGTAATACAAAACCTGTTTATGTTCTGAAGCGTCGATTTCAAATCCTTCCGCATTTATAATTTCGATTTCAGCTTGAAGTGATTTCGTTAGTGTAAAATATAATGACGAAATTTTGCCCATTTCTTTCATGTTCGGTATGTAATAGATTAGTTGTCTGAAAGATTCAAAAACATCATCGTTCAAAATATTCAATGTTGAAGCCGCCAAGGCCTCTGAAATTTTAGTGAAATAAGGACCAAAGACAAAATCATCACTATTTTGTGCAGAAGATTCAAAGATACTGATTTCTTGATCAAGATCAAAGTCCATTGTAAACAATATGAGGAATGTGAATGCATAGAATGAAAGTATAACAAAAGTAATTCAAAATTCAAAACAAGACGTGTTTTGATTTCATCCAGAGCGCTTACACAAGTTGTTTGCATTATTTTCCGCTAAACTTTTAGTTTTCTGTTTTCTGATTTTAATCCTTTAATTGTAACATGTCAGTTTTTGATCATTCTAAAAAAAAACAGTATTAATGAGTAAAAGAAAAGGCGTTAATACATATTATCCACCCAATGAGGACCCATCCAAGGTAAAGTTTTCAACCAAAAATGTAAAATCTCATAAAAATGAGAAACGAAAATCACAAAGTGTTAGATTAATGATTCCATTTTCAATGAAATGTTTAAAATGTAATGAATACATTGCAAAATCAAGAAAGTTTAATGCAAGAAAAGAACTGACAAATAGAGATTATTTAGGAATTAAAATTATTAAATTCGAAATGCGATGTCCGAGATGTTTCGGAGACTTGATCTTCGAAACTGACCCCAAAAATAGTGATTATCAGTGCATCAGTGGATGTAAGAAAAATTATGAAAGACCAAAGGAAGTGAAAAACAATGAAACTATGGATGAAATGATTGTTAGATTGGAAAAGGAAATGAAAGATGATGAAAAAATGCAAGAGCTAAAGAAAAAAGGAGGAAATAATATTCGCAATGGATTAATAAGTGAAGAGACGGGGATGGAACAACTAGAAAAGAGACTGGTTGAGCAACAACAGGAAAAGGAAAGACTGGAGGAGTTGGAACTATTGCAAGAAAAAATGGAAAATTTAGAAAGTCGAAGGGCTCAGTTGGAGATTAATGAAAATAAGGTAAATGACAATAATATTAAATTATCACTTGAGGCAAAACACGCATTCAAGACATATCAAAAGACCAAAAAAGTTGATAAAACAGTAAGTTTAGTTGATGGATATTCATCTTCAGATTCCGAAGATGATGAAGTAGATGAATCAATTGAAATTTCTGGCTTGAAAAGATCACAAGACTCAATTAAAGGGATTGTTAAACGTAAAAAACCTAAAATTATTACATAGATTATACAAAATTAATATACATATGTATTCGTTATATAACAAATCAATCTCTTAAACGGGCATATGCTTTCAATAAGGCATTAGATGCACCAATTCTCCTATTTTCTAAAGCAGCTATTAAATCTCTTAAAACAACCGCCTGCTCTTCACGAGCTTCTCTGAATCTGATACCATTATCACCACGAGAATGCAAGGAGGATGCCGATGAGGACGTTGATTGCATCCATGAATATTTTTTCTTTTTGGATCCACTCATCATTAATGATGCTGTTAGATTTGTTTGTTTGTGATCTTGACCTAAGTCTTCATCAGTTTTCTCTTCTTCTAATCCTAAGAGCACTCTTCTCCTTATACGTTTTTCTTCACGTTCCTTATGTTTTGATGCTAAATCTCTTAATGCTTTAGATATTTCTGACTTATTATTTATTCCTGATAAGGATTTTGAATTTTTGGATGATTTATTTGAACTTTTATCATTAGTTTTATTAGTATCTGAAGCATGTCTTCTATGTCTCATCATAATAATTGTATCAGTTAATATATGTGACATATAATGTTCACATGCTGCGGACACTATTGTATTGACTTCATTATCTGATTGCACAGATTTAATACCTTGTTCTTCCAAAGCTTTTTGCATAAACCAATTTAACTGGTGTGGCTTTAAAAACGAATTTTGTTCAATTTGTCTTTTAGAGATAGATAATCCAGTCAACATTGCTTCTTCTTCAGCACGAATATTAACACCTGAAGATGCCACTGCATCTGTTAACTGTTCATGATTCTCTGATTGTGAAGGCTTAGTGGGCTTTTTCTTCTGTGTAGACTGTACACCCATAGTGGCAGGTGTCAAAAGATTCTGTGAGGATGTTGGTTTGGCCGACGACATGCCTATATTGTTTTATTAATAGGGTTTTATTCCAAGGCAGTATTATGTACAAAGATCAAGCTAATAGTGGATGAACTTGAAGGGAGTCGGAAAAAAAAAATGCCGTCGGTCGTCGTAGATAGTGGTAGATACATCCGTGCACACGCAAATTTCCGTTTTGGGAAAGTTTGAAATTTTTCATGATTTTGACAATTTTTTTCTATTTCACTCTCTAAACTAAATTAATATTCTTTCACTTTAACAAAAAGATCTACTTAAATAAACAAACAATTTACATCATGTCTGCATCTAAAGAAATAGTTCATTTTTCTACCCATGAGAAGTTCACAACTCGACTTGTTTTGGCAACGCTTTCAGGTAAATCCATCAAAATTTCAAATATTCGTTCTGATGCATTAAATCCAGGTTTGGTTGATTACGAAATTTCATTTTTAAGATTGTTAGAATCGGTTACAAATGGTTCAGTTATTGAAATTTCATATACTGGTACTAGTTTGATTTATCGTCCAGGTTTAATTATTGGTGGTTCATTTTCTCACGATTGTCCAACTTCAAAATCCTTATCATATTTTATTATACCAATGCTTATGTTAGCTCCATTTTCTAAAGAGAAATTTTCCATTATTTTTAAGGGATTAACATCAAATAAAAATGAAGTTGGTCTCGACTTTATAAAATGGGGGTTTATACCATTAATGGATAAATTTGGTATCCGTGATGTTGAATTGCATACTTTAAAAAGGGGATCATACCCAAATGCAGGTGGTGAAGTTCATTTATTAGTCAACTCACGTATTCCACAACCAATAACGATTCATGTGTTGGATATTCCAAATATTTCATCAATTAGAGGTATTGCATGGTGTACACGTGTTTCTCCTTCTGTTGTCAATCGTTTAGTGGATGCTGCCCGTAATGTTCTAAGACAAACAGGTTGTGAAGTTAATATAACAACCGATGTTTGGAGAGGTGAAAATTCTGGTAAGTCACCAGGTTTTGGTATAACGTTATTCACAGAATCAAAGAAATCTCAATTACGATATATTTTGGATGATGTTGCTGAAGCTGGGGAAACCCCAGAAGATTTAGCTGAACAATTATCATATAGATTTTTAGAGTTAATTGAAAATAGTGCATGTGCTCCAAGATTTTTGTTAGAAATGGCATTTATTTTTATGGTTATTGGTAAGGAAGATATTGGTAGATTTATAATTAATAAAAATCAAATAGATGCCAGTCTTGTACAATTGATGAGAGATATTAAATCATTATTTAATACCGAATTTTATTTTCAAGACGATGATACATATGATGATGCACTAATTGCAACATGCAAAGGTGTTGGCTTCACTAATGCTTCAAAAAAAATTGCATGATTATATACTATTTAATAACAATGTACACTTATATAACTAATTTCCTAATGGCATATCCTTTAAGTCGTTTAATAATCTTTGAATAGAATCGTTTTTTCTGTCCGAGTATGT
This sequence comes from Pichia sp. NRRL Y-12830, assembly GCA_030564565.1. Taxonomy (NCBI): domain Eukaryota; kingdom Fungi; phylum Ascomycota; class Pichiomycetes; order Pichiales; family Pichiaceae; genus Pichia; species Pichia sp. NRRL Y-12830. Next base: position 119,202 of record JAJLVO010000033.1, read on the forward strand.
ACTTCTTTGATTCAACCAATCTTGCAAAACTTCACTAATAAGATACTTAACTTTCTGAAATATTTTGAATTCATTAACAAATGTAGTTTTAACTAAAATTATCCTTGAAATTAACATACTTAAACTATCCATTGAAGTGGTTAATATATCAATGTGTCTATCTACTTCAGATCCTTTAATATCAGATTTCATTTTCAATTGTTTGATTCTATCATTTGTTTTCATTATTCTGTTTAATAAAAATTGAATTTCCTTTTCACTTTCAATCTTATAATTGAAAAATCTTTCAATTAAAAAATGTAAACCAATTAAATAATCCTGGAAACTTTTCCAAGATTCCAATATTTCATTAGTAATGATTGTCATTTCTTCTTCCTTTAATTTTCTTGAACTAGAAAAAAAATTACTTATTTGATGTAAAACTGAATTAATAACAGACATATTTTGGGTCTCATCATCAATTTGTCTGTTTTTGTTTGGGACTAGATTATCCATACTAAAAACATCACCATCAACTTTAATCATGTTCTCTAAAAACATTGAGAATTTTTGTTGATCTGCTGCCAAGGCAAGTTCACGTTTTTCGATTCTTTCTAATAATAAATACAGCTTAGACCATACTTCTGCAAGTTTTGATAAATTTTCATTCAGCTGTGTAACATTCATAATGAAATCTTTATCTTTGAATTTTTCTGGATTTTCATTCCAGATTTGATTTATATTATTTATTACATACTCATTTCTAGAGTTAGAAGTATGATTTTCAATTTCAGTTACATCTTGTTCGGTCAAATCACTTTCTGAGTCTCTCAAGCCTCTTAAAATATCGGATAAATCAAGTTTAAATCTTTTTGGTAAATTGACTCTAATCCCATCAAATTCATCATTTAATTCGATATTTGCAAACTTTTTCCAATTAGAAAAATCATTTGGCACAGTCAAAAACATAACAACCAAATTTTCCCTTGAAAGAATTGGATGTTTGCATAATTGATACAAAAACCTTTGAAGGCCTCTTCTTCGTCTCTGTAAAAATAAAACATCGTTAGCGGATGCTACTAGATAAAGTTGGAAAGGAGTGGGAGGAATAATGTTAGTATTTAAGAAAAATGAGTAATAAATGAATAATAAAATCAAAGGAGTACTTACATGCAAATTGTTTTGGTGGTAATTCGGGAATCAATCTAAATGGATATTTTTTCCATAACACTTCAACCAACCATGCAAAATCGCTATATCTTCTAATGACCTTGGTTTCACTATCTTGATAATTATTACTTTTGGAATTGTTATTCGGTATATTGTATTCTTTCCCGAATTTCAATGTATGAGATATAAGGTAATTGATATGTTTGAAAACCAACCCTTCCTTTTCTGGTATTTCACGTACTTTAATTGCAATCCCATCCAATGAATTTTTTATGCTCAACGGATTGAAGTGTCGTATTTGTTCATCTGACCAAACTTTTACATCTGCGGTTTTGAATAATTCATCCTCACTGGCTTCATTCTCCTCATATTCTTCATCTGCATCTTCATCTTCGTTTCTTTCTTCTAAATTTACATGTTCATGATTATTAAATGATCCATCGGTATTATTTCCAAATATTGAAGCTTGAGTTTTTGGCGAACGTGAGTTAAGTTCCAAATTCTTGAGTTGATCCAAAGTTTGAGATTTAGAAGATGAGTTATTTGACTTTGAATGATTTGTGGAGTTAGATAGAATATTTGATGAATTATAACCACCCCATCCATTATTTGATGTGTAAGATAAAGGGTCTGGAGCGCCAATTACTGAGTCCATCATTGAAGAGGCGGTTGAATCTCCAAATATATTGTTTGTGTTTGTGAAATTGTCAGTTAGACTGTAATTGGATGTTACACCATCTTTCTTATCATTCGAAGATGGGTGTGCTATCGACTGATCAGCCCATGGATCATCAATATAGTGGGACATCGAATGTTTCAATGTTGATTGTCAAAAGAACAAACAGTGTTGGTTTCAGGGCAACCCGTGTATACGATTTGTGCGAATATCATCATGAATTTGATGTTTTACACAATAGAGTCCATTTACTTGCAACTACAACTATAAATGTACCAGAAACAACGCTCTAACCCATAGATGAGAGGCAACCCTGATGCACATTCATAAACCCCCACCCACTAGTCCAACCCTATGATCACATCAATAACTTCTGCACCCACCACAAACTCTCAGCCGCCGCCCAGCCACCGACTCGTCGGCTGTGCCTGTCGTTTTGGGCGAGTTGAGAGTGGCAAATTGCAAGTGGCGAATCGGGAAGTTGGCGAGAACGCGGGAGCGAAAGATAAAGAGCCGGATTAGCATTAAAAGAAGATAATAACAATATAACTGCTTAAATAGCCAGCTGCTGCTGCTGGGGTTTACTATCTTTGGTTTCTCCTGTTTTATTTCTAGAACAGTGCAATCCAATTCAACACAACACAACACAACACAATGATCCAAAAAACTACATGGGAAGCCGTTGAACAAGCAAGCAACTCTTTATTATCTCCCGCAATGAAGAGCAATGGACATGTGTTCACTTCAGGTTCTGTCGGAGTCGACGATAATGGTGACATTCCTGAAAGTGTTACAGAACAAACCGAAATTGCTATCAGGAATTTGGAAAAAGTCTTAGTTGCAAGTGGTTCTGGATTGGACAAAGTTTTAAAGGTTTTACTTTTCATTGCAGATGCTTCTGATGCTGCTGAAATTAACAAAGTTTATGCACAATATTTCACTACACAACCAGGCCGTTCTTGTGTTATCGTTGGTTTCCCAAATCCAAAACTTAAGGTTGAACTTGAATGTGTTGCTGAATATCAAGATTTAGAATAAAATTCGTAGATAGTGTAATGTTTATAAAATTTCAAGACAATTTCGATACAATTTTAATGCAATCATCAAATTAAATAATTGACATAAATTCGTAGTTGATAAATTATCACAACGTATAATTTGATATCCTAAATGATACCTAAATGAGTATTGATTTCATTTTCCATTTTCCATTTTCCATTTTCCATTTTCCGTTTGAACGCGTAATGGTTCTTTTTTATTGACGTTTTCCATTACTTCTTCTTTCTTTTTTATTCTTCTTCTTTCAACTATCACCCAAACAATGGCTTCTCCTGTAAAAAGACAACAAATCAACATCATTCTTAATCCACTTAAGGTCCATCTTCTTTCCCCCGACGGAAAGGCTCCAACTAGAGGTTCCACACATGCTGCAGGTTATGATATTTACGCGTCAACACCAGCAACTATTCCAGCAAACGGTAGAGGTATGGTCTCAACTTCTCTAGCTATCGTATGTCCTGAAGGTACATATGGTAGAGTTGCACCTCGTTCAGGTCTTGCCGTCAAACAAGGTATTTCAACTGGTGCTGGTGTTATAGATGCTGATTATAGAGGTGAAGTTAAAGTCCTTTTATTCAACCATAATAATGTCGATTTCAATGTTGAAAAGGGTGATAGAATTGCTCAATTAATTTTAGAAAGAATCTACACTCCCGAAGTCGAAGTACTTGATGATGCTGCTTGGATTGAGGAAAATAATACTGAAAGAGGAACTGGTGGTTTTGGTTCAACCGGCAAGAACTAGCTTTTTTGTAAATTAAATCATAATCTATAATCTATACACAAAAGCTAATTTAATAAATTCAATGACTTTTCTAACCTTCCATACTTATTAATAAGCATTTGATTATTTCAATAAGTATTCCTCATTCAAATCTCACTTTTTTACCTACTGTAAAATAACTGATTTCCCAAATTAAGCAAGTTTCTGGATCTTTGTCGACTTATTTATTTAAAACGATTAGGCCATTTTGTCTAGACTATAAAAACAATTACCAAATCGATTATTCAAAATTACAAAATAAAATTATATTATTGAAAGAAATTTGTGAAATGCTAATCAAAAGCGATACCGACTTGATGTTTAATATTCTATTAAAGGCTTCTGTTGTTGAACCAGTGACGATGACAGTTAGACCAATTTCATTTTGTCTCGGTGTAATAAATGCTTATAAATTTTTGCTCTACTATGTTCTTATATTTGGTGCAAGCTCATACCAAATTCCCGAAACTTTTTTAGACTGTTTTGGTTCAGACGATAGAACAAGTGCTTCAACTCCGTTAAGTACTTTAGAAAAGGTTTCCATAAGTTTATTGAAAAGCAAAGTTGATATCAATCGTGTAAAGACAACCAAAGATGTAAATGGTAATATCTTTGTTAATGGCTTACCATTCAGTCCTGCAGTTGTTCACAGATGTTATTTCGGTGTTTTGAAAAGTTACCATGAACATCTGAATTCTCTTAATAAATTGGTACATTATATGTTTCAAAATTGTTGAAATCCGTATGTGGTGCAAATTACAACTGTTCATTATGGAGACATGCAATGGGTTCTTATTCGCTGGGCCTTGACCTTATGAGAAGGGAAGACTATTTTGATGAAGTAAAGTTTGTTTTAAACGATAACTTTAGGCATTCAGAAAAAAGGTACTTTAGCAATTAAGCTGTATAGGCAAATGAAGCACAAAAGCCAACAAAAGAAAACATATTTACTTTAATCTGTATAAGAATAAGGGATTTTTTTCTTCTAGATAATTAAATAGCAAGCAATAAACAATAAACAATAAACAATAAATACAGATTTTAAATATTATCTAAATACTTTGAGTTTAATTCTTTTGCCCTTTTGGCATCTCTCTTGGTGAAGTAAAGCGCAACAAATGTAAGAATTAATCCTAATGAACTCAAACATGCCGTATATGTAAAACCAATATGATACACGGGCGCATCTTGTGCATTCCAAACTAAAATTGGTACCCATGCATTTGTAACATAGGCCAAAGTATTAGTACAAACAACAATAAAATTTCTTTTCATATCATCTTGGAATAATAAACGGTTAACCCATGAGAAAATCTGTGGTTGACCCCAAGCAGTTGGGATACCAATGATGAAATATGATGCCCAATGTAGTCCAATTGGAATATTCCATGCAGATAAACAGGCACAACCAAAAATCAAACACATGAAAAATAAAGATATGAAGACATAATTTAGTTTTCCCCCCAAAAAGTCATGCACATAGGAAAAAAACAATGTGATACCAATACCAGCTCCATAGAGAATTGAAGGATAAATGTTATATATGCTGGAAGGTAGATGTAAATCATACTTCATCCAAGTTGTAAACGTTGGTTGTGAAATTGCTCCACAACTATTGTTATAACATAAGAATAATACTGGAAAAACGTAAATATGCCATGTATTGAAAAAACTCTTGATCTTCTTCCAGGTATACTTCTGTCTGGTGTTCAATTGAGCACCTATTCTTCTTCTTCTTTCTAAAGCAACAAGTTTATCATCTTCAGTGAAGTACCAAGCATCGGTGGTAGATGGAGTATTTGGATCAACAAACAGAGTATAAATACCTATTGGAAATGAGATAATGGCATCAAAAACAAACATCCACTTGAATGGTTGAAGTGTACTATTTGAAAATCTTTTCAAAATTGCCTGTTGTAATGGACCTGAAATCATGCTTGCAGCAACACCAGAAACAGCAAAGTATGAAGATCTTTTAGACAACTCTGAAGGACTATACCAAGAACCAACCAAATATTCCAAACCGGGGAAATAACCCGATTCTAATAAACCAATAAAAAATCTAATTGCATAAATACCTTGAATTTTATCTTCTTTACAAGCAATCATTAAAATTGTTAAAATTGCCCAAGATATCTCCAAACCACCAAGATAATAACGAGCAGATATTCTGTGAAGAATTAAATTTGATGGAATTGCACCAACTATGTATCCAACTGTCCATAAAGTTATCATATAATTATATTGATTCTTATTCATAGCAAAATATTCCTTCATACCGTTAACATAAGCAGTTGAAATGTTTGATTGGTTCAAATTTTTAATAAAATATCCACACATTGAACTCGATAATAAGAACCAATCCAACTTTAGTAAAAATCTCTGTTCTTTAGGATGCTTATCTAAACCGTCCCAGAAAAAATGAGCAACTCTCCACCACAACTTTTGTCTTTTAATTAATTCAGCTTCGGATAATTCAACGGTCAAATCGATGTAAGGGGCATCAATAATATCATTGTCAACTTCAACTTCAACTTCAAGTTCACTATCATCATCAATTTTCTTGTGTTCATGAATAATGATAGTCTCATTTTTGATTGAAAAATTGGAATTTTGTTCAGATTCTTCAGTAATACTTACTTTTTTGGACGTCATAGTTAGGTGGTACTGTTTGAATGTCTCAAGAATATAAATCCTGATTCATAAATTAAGAAAGCAAAAGTTGTTGTCCTTTTATAACCAAAACTTTCCTACTGAATTGAATATTAAACGAACCACCACACATGTTTGCTTTTGACGTATCATAGAACCACATTCCCAGGTTGTGACCACAGTAGCAAACAGACTATAACCTAGGACCTCCTTCATGTCTCACATTTTTGAAAAAATGATGAACATTAAAACTGTGACGCACCTGGGCGGATACGCATCTTTTTTTTCGGAGATTAAATAATTTTTATTTTACACAAGTTTTGCACTTTATAGATGGTTTCTATACAATTCCCTAAATAATGTAGAGTCGATATAAAAATATGTTGATCCCAGTTTGTTTCATAGTAAATTATTCTGTTGTTAATTTGGTTTTAGAGATTTTGTTACGAATAGACAAAATGCAAATAGCTGGGTGAGGTAAAAGTGTCTTGTTATCAGTGCTTGATTATTTGGTAAGCTGAAAATACTAATTGCATCCAGTCTGACATATTTAAAAATATATTATTTCCTAACTATTAAACACTATAAAATTAAAGTTTAAATCTATATCATCTTGACTTTGGAAAAAATCGATATAATTTTTATTTCGAAATAATGTAAATTATATTGCACTCTTCTGCCCAGAAATTAAAACTTAAAACTTAATATCAGTTGTACTGATGATATGTGATGCTGAAAGGTTTGGCTAAAAGGTTTTTGAATGCGTGTTCGTTAATTAATTGCATTTTTTACCATATTTTTAAATTGTAATCTCTTTCTTTTCTGTTTAAAAAATAATGCTAATCATGATACAAGCGGTTTATATGAATATGCTAACAACTAAAAATCTCTGGTCTAATTTTGAATTCAGGAAAAGCATTTATTAATACGTTTTTTCTTTTTTCCCAACTTAAAATTTATTCTTCCTAATTTATGTTGATTCGTGGGAGACCAGCAGAACTGTGACTATTTATTAATCTTTTATGTTGAATTTCACTTTTGATTCACTTTTAAGTGTGATCAGCAAGTCATTAGTATAGACAGTGAATTTGTTCAAAACATGAAATTAGTGAACAATAGTTAAGAATTTGTAAAGAAAGTTTTAAAGTATCAATTTAATTGTTCAAGATAATGATGGAAAAAGCTAAAATCTAACTGTGGATAATATTAAACCGGAGTTAAATTTTGCAGTGTGGATCATTCTATACTATACATAGCGCCTGTTGCACTCAAGAAATTGCGGTGGTTCCTCAAGGGTCAACCGGGTTCCTACTTTTTGTACACTTCTTCACGTTTCTTTACTGAATTCAGATTATAATACTGATTATATGGCATTAATCATTATGGTTTATTTTGCATTTTAAATCAATAGCATTTGATTTATCATGGATTTGTTTGATAATGTCCCAGCAATGAAGGTGTGTTTATTAATGGTTTATTCTTAAGTATATTCAATAGTTATATTACTGCTACCTGGCTCATTTGATGATCAAGTACCGGTATACTTGTTATAGATTCATATATGTTTGGATTATTTATTACTAATTAATTGGAGGTTTCATTTGTTCAATCAACCATCGATGAAGTTTGATGAAGTTATTTCAGGTTTATTTAATTGATTTCATTTGTTGTTTGTTGGAATTATTTGGTTTATTTTGTCTGATAATAATACCTTTAGTGGGTTTATTTTAGCTATTGATTCGATAGTGTTTTGTTTGCTTTACTCGTTACTAATTATTGAATTAATTGATTGCTTATTATTCGTTTATTGGCATCCAATAGAGTTAATTCACGTTCAACTACTTAATTAGTTTGGTTTATTTTTATTTAATCTACATATAGGTTTCATTATTTAGTTTACTAAATTATTTGTAATAATTTAATAGTATTTATTTAATAGTTATATAATTAATTGACTACAACTTTTATTTTATTATTTTAATCATGTTTAATGCTAGTTTAAATACATGATGAACCATTTAGTTTCACCTGAATAAAGAATACTTTATTAATGGGAAGTACTGTATCATTATGTTCTAATTTAATTAGTCCAAGTTGAGTAGTTCCAGTCAGTCCATGACTTATTGTACTGCTCGCATATATGTGCAGCTTCTTTAGCTTCTTCTATTCTTCTTTTGTAGTGTCAAGCATGCCATTACCTTACTACATCAAAGTAGAGTGTGGCCTGTTGGTCAATACCAAAAATCATTCCATCACCACACCGTCCAACAAGCGGATCACTGATCAGGATGCAATACCACAAAGTATCAAAGACCAATACAACTACTTCTTTTCATTTCCCAAAGGTACAATTTTCAAGTATCGTTGTTCATCCCTTTCCCATCGTTATAAAACAGTCAGGAAAAAAGTCATCCAATCAGACCCGAACGACAAGAACGTTTTCCAAGAATCACGAGATGGTTTCCTCGTTGATTGTTACATGTTGTATAATCAAAACTATGTGTTCTATATCTTTGACGATAAAGACAGCGTTACTAACAGCTGTGATATTCATAGCGGTCTTTTGAGTCACGTTAATACAGATGTCAAACATGGTGACATTGAATCTCCTACGGGTTTGTCTACAGTATATAACATTTCCGGTTTCAGGCAGTTATTCCAGAGTTTTGATTTTAAAGGCAAAGATTTTATTTTTGATGAAGCTGAGAATGTTTTTACTCTACTGTTAGTTAGATTCAAAGAAAACGAGCAATATTTCAATTTACCGGCGGAAAAGTTTTCCAAAAACATTCAGAATGACATGCACAATTATGGTGTTGGTGGTACCTTCAGCAAATACCGTCTCCACTTTAAGCTGTTTTATTTTTACTTGTTAAATTTAGATGCGTTTTTAGTCAATCCCGACCTAAACATTGATGCAGGTCTAGCTGAGCAATCAAGATTAATCAGAAATGGCATTCTTACCTTATCCGGGCTAACAGATGTTGATGTTTTGCATATTAGAATAATAGAAATTCGTTCTTTTGTCATCAAAATCTTAGAAAATAAAGATG
>JAJLVO010000034.1:0-126712 GCA_030564565.1 Pichia sp. NRRL Y-12830
CGCCCCCGCCGCTGCCGCCCCCGCCCACCACCGCGTTCACCAGCTTCTTCACGCCGCCCGCGTTCAACGTCGTCCGCCGGAAACACTCGTACCGGCTCAGCTGCTCCCCCCGCAGACTCTCCACCAGCACCCGCCGCTTCTCGTTCTCCCCCACCGCCAAGTCACCTTCACTCACGCCCAACTCGTCCAGCAGCTCTTCCACCTCTTCACTGCTGTCACCACCACTGCTACCTTCATCGTCGTCACCTTCGTCGTCGTCGTCGCTTTCACTTTCGTACTCACCACTCGTCTTTCGTAGTATCTTCTCGCTCAGTCTCACCGCCTGCAACGTCTCGAACTTCTCTCGTAAATAAGCATTGCCGTCTCTTTGCCGTCTCTTGGATTGCTCAGCGTCTCCGTTCTCAAGCCCGTGTTTCATTCTGAGTGCCGGTGCTGCTGATACGACCTTGGTCTCTGTCATCTGCAATCGTCTTGGGAAACTTCCTTTTTCGTCAAGTGGCAAATCAGTTTTCATGGCTCTGCAAGTTTCAAATTTCCAAGTTCAAATTCGCGCCCTTCCATTTATCGAGTAATACTCGATACTCAATACTCAATACTCAATATCGAACATCAACATCGAACATCAAATATATAATATCTTTTTTTATTTTATTTTATTTTATTTGATTTGATTTTTCATTTTACTTGACACTTCTTTTCATCTCTATTAGCTTCACCTCCCTTTCTTACATCCCCTCCCGACCACACATACGCAATGTCTGAGAAATTCTGCAGAGTTTGTCGGTGTGAAGGTACCCCTGATCAACCCCTCTTCCATCCTTGTAAATGTAGAGGTTCAATCAAATACATCCATCAAGACTGTCTTCAGTTTTGGCTTGAACACTCAAACAAGAAAATATGTGATATTTGCCATTCAAAATTCAATTTTAAAATCATATATAATGAAAATGTGCCGAATAAATTACCAATCAAGTTGATTTTAAAACAGTTATTCAAATCTTTTATCAACTATCAATATATCTTTGTCAAATATTCACTTATGGTATTCTCAATCTTATTCGAAATCCCCTTCATTGTTACTTTATTTGACAGAATTGTAAATTGGCAATTGGGTGTGCCTATACCTTCCAATAATAACATCCTAAATTCGTTGATTTTCGGTAATCCAACTTCAAATGATGATATCCCATTTCATGATACCACTGTTTCATCCTTCATCTTGAATAATCTGTTATATGGCACTCTGACAACTTTGATTTATACAATTATAATAACTTCAATGATAATGATTCAAAATTCCTTTGTGGGTGATGAAGGTTTCCAAAAAATTATCAACAAAAAAATAGGTATTGAACCAAAAAGATTTAAACTCATGCAAATGTTGAAAAAGGCTCAAGATGATCAAAATTTGAAAACTTTACGTAAACGTCAAAGATTATTACAAGTTCAAAAAAATTCCTATAAATTTAGATCTCATCAAATCAATAATTTTTTAAATGATTCTTATGTTGATAATGGTTTAAATTATGGTGATCCCGTTAATTTACAAATTTGTAAAACTTTGGTTAATCATCATTTAACAAGTAATGACTTTGATGACTTTGATGACGATAAACAATTACTAATCAATCTTAATTCTCAATTACAAAATGAAAGTTTACACATATCTGAAATTCAAAATCTTTTATTAATTGATAAAAAATTAAGATTAAATCAAATCGAACCTGGTTTAGGTGATTCATTTATTCAAAATTTTTATAAATCTGAACCTTCTTCCATTGATGATTTATTTGTTGGTTATCCAGATTTTAATTTCTCCATGAAAAATGCCCCATCAACGATAATAGCTAATAATACATTACCATCAAATGACCTCAATGCAGAAGAAGAAGAAGAAGATGATGATGATGATATTGATGATCTCGATCTGGATCTTGATCTTGACCTTGATGATAATATCCCAACTTGGGATAATGAAATTCAACAAGTTTTACAACAAGTTAACGATTTACCAAGACAAGCAGCTGCTGCTGAAGCTCTTGCTAATGCTATTGCACCTGAACAAAACATTCCACAACAACCACTTCCACCTCCACCTCCACCTCCACAACTCATTGATGATGCGCCTCTTGGTATGTGGGATGGCCCTAAAAATATCACTTTTGTTCTACAACTAACTCTATTAGCAAATTTGGTCTCTTTAATCGTACTCATTTCTTTCAAATTAGTACCTTCATATTTTGGGGTTATATTTATCCATGCAATCAATGCCATCTTATTCACGCCTCTTAAGTGGTCATCTACAAACTTTTATGATTCTTATCTTCCAAATATCTCCAAATTAATCGATTCAAATTCCATCATCACCAAAACCATCATTAATTCTTATAATGATTTAATTGTACCTAAATTATTTATCTCCTTCATGAATAGAAACTTAATCATCCCATTCCAAATGGCATTTTCAAATACCATTAACAACACACCAACAAATAGTTCATTTGAACGTATTTTAGTAATGATATCAGGTTATTCCCTATTCATAATCTTCATCTTGGCAATAATGAAATCCATGGAATCACGTTGTGATCCAAATAAATCTCCATTGGGTGGCAATTCAAGATTAACTTATATTTCATTTTTACAAATAATTTCAGTTTTAAAAGTTTTGGTTTTAATAATCATCGAATGGTTATGTTTCCCATTATTTTGTGGTTTACAAATAGAATTTGCCCTAGTTCCAATTTTTAACTCAAATTTATACAATTATAAATTGGATATACCCTTAGGTTCCGTTTTTATACCAAAATTAATTCAAATTTGGTTAACTGGTACCTTTTTCATGTATTATTTTGCATCATTTGTTTCCATGATTAGATCCCAAATCTTAAGAAATGGCGTTTTATTCTTCATCAGACCTTCAGATGATCCAAATTTACAATTGGTTCATGATGCTTTAATGAGACCTTTCCTGTTAAGAATCTCAAGAATCGTATTATCTGCTGCCGTTTATTCAATTTATATCTTTATTGAATTTATAATCGTATCCTGGACAATTAGATTATTTTCTCCCATTCAAATATTGCCATTTTTCAATAGGTTTTTCTTTGAAAGATTGATTTTCTGTTTGATGTTCACATCCACTGGATTTCTGGATAAATTGTTTTTCAAATTTTGGAATCTCGTATTCGTTTGGTTATCTTCCTGTTTAAGATTATCTTCTTTCATGTTGAATAATGATATACCTGATGAACGTGGTTACATAATTTATAAATCAATCTGGGCAAGACTGTCAAATCCAAAGCCAAATTATCAACATCCAACAATTAAATCTGAATCGGATGTTTATTTTGCACGTTTTCCACATGAATTATCTTGCTTTGTACCAAATGGTAATTATATCCGTGTACCTAATGATGATCACGTATCAAGGAAATTTGTGAAAACTTTATTTGTATCAGTTACCAAAACTGATCAGTTATTAGAACCATTACCTGAATTAATTGATGATGAAGAAAAATATAATCCTTATGGTGATACTGATCCAATGGATGTAACTACTTATACAATTGTTTATAGACCACCAAATTTCAAATTCAGATTATTTGCCTTTTTTATCGGACTATGGATCATTTCTATGTTCATGACTTTAGGATTCTACATTCTTAACTTGATGTTTGGTAGATTCATATTATGGATTTCAGGTATTGATAATATTATGGGTATCGTTAATTTCTTTAATGTTGATGGTTATAGTATGTTAATAACCATTGGTATAATGTATCAAATACTGAATAGTTGGGAAAGAATTAAATCAAGTACTGGAAATATAGTTAATGTTTTGTGGATAAGTATTTTTGAAAACATCAAATCGTTAATATTCAGATTAAGAAATAATTTCATCATTGAAACTATAAGTAGATTATCGTTTGTTATTTTTGCAACTATTTTAATTTCAAGTTCAATTAATCCATTAATTTCTAATCTATTATCAGATAATATAAATACTCTTTTGATATCCCTCGTTGGTTTTGAAATTCCTTTATATTATTCATTTTTTGCACATGATTATTCAATGTATAAATATTATTATCTGGGGGTATCTTTAGATATTCTTGTTCGTGCACTCTTTTTAATTTATGAAAACACAACTTTGTCAACATCCACTGAACCAATTGTTAAATTCCAACCAATAGAGAATCCAACTTTTGATATTTTAAACATCACCTTTAAAACTTCAAATGAATCATTAAATAACTTCACATACAAGTTCATCAAATTACCTAATTATTCAACATTTTTAACCTATTTACATTTTGGAATCTGGATCTTTATTATTTCATTTATCTATTTATATTTTGGTTTGGATTATTGGTTTAAATTTGTCGAAAATACTAAAGAAATTTATTATTCAAACATGAAAGTTTTATCAAATGTTGAAGAAGAAGGTGCAGGCATAAATGATGAATAAGTAAATACATATCACATAGCATATCATTTTATTTAGTTTTTTTTAGTTTCTATATAATTTTACATGCTCTTTTTTTTTACTAATTTTCTAAATCTTCCAATGGAGTACTCGAGGTTGTATGGATGATTAAATCTGATAAATCATCAGTTTTCTCAATCGACAACCCCTCCTCATTTGCTATATGCAACATACAAATGAAAAAGAAAGATGTTGATAAATCAGATTTTTCTCGTCCCCCTTCATATCTACTATACGTTTTTTGAACAATCTCAGAAAGTTTCAATTTCCCCTCTTCAGGATCATGATCATGAGCATCTCCATCATCTTGATGTTCATGTTCATAAACTTTCTCCTTTGTTACATCCCATAAGTTTTGTTTAAGTACTCTAACGTTTATCCTCTTTGATCTCTTTTCATACTTAATACTATCTCTATGCCATGATGGTCTACTAACTTCAACATTGGCATTTTGTGTAACAACCTGTTCATTGTCATCGCCACCTTCACCCCTCGGTGCATCAAAATCGTAAACTCCTGGATCATTATCAATTCCATAATCTGGTATCTCATCACTCACTTCATTCAATCCTTCATTTTCATCCTTTTTATCCATCACATCATATAAATAATCAGCAACTTCATCATCCATATATTGTGTAGTTAAATTATTCTTATCGTTATATTTAGCAGCCCAAAACTCTCCATCTGCATGTAAATCTGCCTTTGTTGCGGTTTTCCTCTTACTAAAAATATTCCGAAATCTACGCTTTGGCTTGATTTCTGCAGTAACCAACATCTTAGAACTCCAAATTTTACTATCTGGAATGGTCGTTTCTAATGGCCGTATTATCGTCTTTAACTTATAATCAATTAATTTAGATTTGGAAGTTGGCGTTAATTTCTCCTTGTTAAACAATACTTCTGCTTCTTTATCCATCGAATCATCCAAAAAGTTAATTAAATATTGATTTTTTGCCTTAAGTGGTTTTATTTCTACACGTTTAGAATCCCGTGTTGTCGATTGATGTTGTTGTTCAGTTTCTGTTGAAAAAATCGGTTCAATAGTACTTTTCATAATATTAGTATTTGAATGAATTGCACGGATTTTCCAATGTAATTTTTTCCTAGTATTATTAATTCGTTCATCCAATTTAGACATCAGAAACATTTGTTTCTCATTCATTTCTTCTTCATTTTCTTCTTCATAATCATTCATTGGTATATCATTATCATTATCATTATTATTATTATCGTGATATCGTTCAAAATCGTCCAAATTGGTATTTTCAGTCAAATTTGCACCACTTAGTTCAGTATTGTTGTCTATATTTAGATCAAAATTATCAATATCATAGTTATATTGATCATCAAATTCAGGTAAAACATCATCATTATAATCATTTTCATTTTCATTTTCATTTTCTATTTTTTCACTCATTTTACTAATAAAATCTTTACCATATTCAAAGTCCAAAATACTTGCTTTAATATCAGTAATTTCATTACATAGTTTTGTAGCTTCAAAATTTGATTCAGTAACTATATTTCTAAAAGAACTTAATAATGCATTGGTGATTTCAAAATCTTGATCATTCACTTTGATTGTGTCCTTTATTCGGAATGTTTTACCTTCTTCTGTATCTATAAGTTCTTCGGTTCTATTATCACTTTCATTCTTTACAGTGATATTGTCTCCTGTAGATTCAGCATTAATATCATCCTCATCATCATCATCATCATCATCGTGTTTTATCATTGACATTTCAACATTTTTAAAAGCATCTTCTATATCATATATTGGGTTACTGGTTCCAACCGCATCATCAAGAATAACTTTACTTTCGGGTGAAATTCTTAGAGAGTTTAGTAATAAGGAACCAGAACCAGCTTCATCAAAATCAGAAAGCATTTTGCGAAAAACTGGATCAACTGTACTAAACATTAATTGATTATCAGAGACTTTAAGTTTACCCATTGTTGATAAATTTTCATCTTCACCTTCATTCTTTTTCAGATTCTTCTTTTTATTTACAGGATTATAATCATCATCACTTTTATCATCATCTTCATCATCATCACTTCCATTAGTTGATTTTTTCTTCTTATTTGATTTTTCATCATGAAATGACACCATTTGTAAAACTTTATCAGCGTCAATAACAATAGAATCCAATCTTTTAGAGAAAACTTTTGTACACCCATCTAAGGTAGTTGATGCCATTTGAAAATTAATTGATTTCCCATCAGGAGTCCTCAGTTGATTCAAATCATGGAAATAATCGATAATAGAAACATCCCAAATATTTAAATTACTAACTTTATTATTGCTAAGTAATTTGATAGTTTCTTCAAAATCTTCCTTGGTTAATGCTTTAATGTCGTCATCGTTACCATTATCTTTGTCATCATCATCTAAATAGGCATTTCTATGTTCAGATACAGAAGTTGATCTATTGTTGCTCAGTACACGTTTAGCAACAATAGTAGTCGATTTTGGTTGTTTATTTCTCTTATGAACAGTTTGAGTACCAATCATAATGTGAGTTTCTTGTTCAATGTGCTCGTTGTTTTGTTGTTTTGAAAACAACCGATGCTAGCTGGCAATTGAAAGATTAAAAAATAAAAAATAAATCAGATGTATCAGATCTCAAAAATAAATGTACCAAAACAAAGAGGCAAAATCAAAATAAGCGTGAAAAGTGAAAAATAAAATCTAAAACTTAACACTGCAATTTGATTTCAGCGAAAACAACAGAAAATTGTGAAAATGCCACTATACAGTTAATCTACGTTGTTTTTGTTTGTGATGTGTCTTTTCTTTGCTGTTTATCACCCCAAGCTCATATCGCACCCACCATGTCCATTGAAGAAGAATTTGCATCTGCAGAAACTATCAAGACCATTTTTACTAGGTTACAAAAGAATCAAGCAAACAAACAATGTTTTGACTGTAATGCTAAAAATCCTACTTGGACCTCAATTCCATTTGGTATTTTTGTTTGTTTACAATGTAGTGCTAACCACAGAAACATGGGCGTTCACATTTCCTTTGTTAAGTCTTCTGTTCTGGATACAAAATGGACTAACAAACAATTAAGAAGTATGAAATGTGGTGGTAATGATCGTTTTAAAGATTTTATTGTTAAAAGTGGTGGTTCAAGTTTGTTCAAAAATGAACCAAAAAAGATTTATGATTCAACGATTGGTGTAAACTATAAAGAAAAACTGGAGCAAAGGGTGAATAATGATACAAAGAGACATCCTGATATTTTAGAATGGGATAATGGTGATTCACAAGTTCAAGATGAAGAAGAAGAAAATTCATCAGGTGCAGATGATTTCTTTTCAAAATGGGATAAACCTTCAACTACTCCATCACCTTTGGCGTCAAGACCGTTAACTCCTTTAAATAATAGCACGGTAAGTTTGAACAAATCTTCATCCATATCATCTTCATCCTCCTCAAAACCAACTCCAGCTGCGCCAGTTAGAAGAGTGGTTAATAAGAATGTTGGTAGCTCATTAGGTAAGAAGAATATTCTTGGTAGCAGTGCAGCAAGAAAGGCTAAGTTAACTATTAAAAAAGTTTCATCTGATGATATTGATTTTGATGAGTTTGAAAAAGAAGCAAAGAAGGAAGAACAAGAAATTAAAAGTTTAGGTTACAATCCAAATGAAGATTCAACTATTAAAACAACTCCAGTAAATACATCTGATAAAACAGCACCTGCATCCATTTTTAATAACAGAGCACCAAATACATTATCAAAACCAGCTTCACTATCATTAAGTAGTACCGGTACTACCAAAAAGGATGAAGTTGAGAATACAAGACAAACATTTGCAAAACTTGGTTTTGGTATGACTGCAACTAATCCATCTGATCCTGCAAACACACCACAAGCTAAAAAATATAAAGAAGTTGAATATAAAGGTGATGTTGCCAAGAGATTCGGTACACAAAAGGGTATATCATCTGATCAATTCTATGGAACTGGTAGTTATGATGAAAGTAAGGCACAAGAAGCAAGATCTAAACTTCAAGCATTTTCCAATTCACAATCCATTTCATCATCTGATTATTATGGTGATGATGATGTTCAACAGTTCAGAAATAATAACGATGGTACTATTGAACAACAAGTAATGGACTTTGCAGAAAAGTACATGGGAGATGATCTTAATGTTCTTAAAGGTGCATTAGAAGATGGTGCAGAAAAATTAGGTGGTTATTTAAGAGATGTTTTAAGAAACTAAGTTATATATGTTCATATCTGTAGTAAATACCATTAAAATCCACATAAAATACAGTTATGTAAATAAATCATTCACAGATCAACAAAAAAAAAACATTGACAAGTTAAACCCTTATTGTATCTGACAACGGTACTCCTAAAGAGGCGTTTGAGAAGAAGAAGTTCTTAGATAGCATTCTTTGATTTTTACAATGCATCGTATCATTGCATTCTATTTTTTTAAATACATAATATAACTTATTGTACACAATTATAAAATCTAACTATATATTAATAAATTGCATACATTAATAATTTTAAAAATATATCAATAGATTTCAGACATACTTTAAATTTATCTACATATCAATCAACACCTTGTAACAATTATAAAATATGAAGATAATCTTAGTATATTGTGGTATTTTGAGGTATCATAATTAGTCGATCGACGTCCCGAACTCAGGTGTGCCAGTCGAGGAGCCAGTCGCATAACACGATTGAGGGGTTTAGACCTATACTTATAGATACTCATACAGATATGTATAGAAAAACAACAAACTAGTTACTTTCTTATCATATATCTATTCAGATTTATTATTACGTATATTATGCTTTAGATGTCAAGGGCTACAAAACGTTAATTATACCTGAAAACAATACGTAATAATTAATAATTAAGTCCTGACCCCAAAAGCCACAAGATGAGCGCTTTTGTTTTGTGCCAGTTTTTCAAAATTAAAGTGAGATGATAATTTTCAGTTTTCAGCTTTCAGTTTTCAGGGACCGTTATCAATCTCTTGGTTCTTACTGAAATAACCAAAACATTATCATAAAACATACAAACATAATGCCAGAATCTGTTGCAATTGTAGGTGC
The DNA here is from genome assembly GCA_030564565.1 of Pichia sp. NRRL Y-12830. Taxonomy (NCBI): domain Eukaryota; kingdom Fungi; phylum Ascomycota; class Pichiomycetes; order Pichiales; family Pichiaceae; genus Pichia; species Pichia sp. NRRL Y-12830. The sequence continues at coordinate 9,586 of JAJLVO010000034.1, forward strand.
TGGTTTGGTAGGTACTCTCATGGCCCTTGGTTTAGGACACCGTGGTTACAACGTTACTGTATTAGAGCTAAGACCTGATCCACGTACCACCAATGATGTTGATAAAAAGAATTTAAGATCAATTAACCTTGCAGTAAGTGATCGTGGTATTAGAGGGTTGGAGTTTGTTGATAAGGATATGGCCGCTAGAGTTTTAAGGGATATTATTCCAATGTATGGTAGAATGATTCATTTAAGATCTGGTGATACAGAGATGCAAAATTATGGTTTATTCGGTGAACATATTAATTCAATTGATAGGGCAAAATTGAATGAAAATTTGTTAAATGAAATTGACAATTTCAATAAAAATGCAGATAACCAGATTCAATTGTTATTTAATCATAAAATCTCAAATATAGGTTTCAATACAGAAGGTGCAGTTATTGATTGTACTTTGAACAATAATACATCATCATCATCTAAATTTGATTTTGTTGTTGGAGCAGATGGTTCATATTCAAATGTGAGATATCAAATGCAAAAATATATTCGCATGGATTTTTCACAAGAATATATTGATAAATGTTATTTGGAATTATATATTCCACCTGGAAAGGAGAGTAAATTTTCAATGGAACCAAATTATTTACATATTTGGCCCCGTAAGGATTTTATGTTAATTGCATTAGCAAATGGAGATGGTTCATTTACATCAACATTTTTTGGATCATGGGGTTTAGTTGAATCATTAAATAAACCAGATTTTATTTCTAAATTTTTTAATGAACATTTCTATGATGCTGTTAAGCTTATTGGTATTGAGAATATTCAACGTGTTTGTATGGAAAACCCAAGAGGTGCATTAATGCAAGTTACATGTGGAAAATATAATTACTCCGATAAATGTATCATTATTGGAGATGCAGCACATTCAATGGTCCCCTTTTATGGACAAGGTATGAATTGCGGATTTGAAGATGTGAGGACATTATTAGAATATATGGATAAAGAAAATACGAGAAAAAATGCATTCCATAAATACAGTCTTACAAGGCACAAAGATCTAAAGGCCATTCTTAAGCTTGCATTAGATAACTACAAGGAGATGTCAACAAGAGTGACTTCATCATCATATTTATTTAGAAAAGCATTGGATGCAATTTTAGGAAGAATAGTACCATCAAAATGGATTCCATTGTATACGATGGTCTCATTCCGTGGTGATATACCATATTCGGAATGTATGCAACGTGAAAAAACACAACAGACAATTCTGAAATATGCTGAGTATGGTATTATGGGGGTATGCACTGCTGCCTTTTACTGGAAATTTAGACATGGATTGTGTAATGCACCATAAAATATAAAGTTTATATAATGAATCATAGATGATAAATGATACGAGATAAAGAATGAAAAACATCTCATAATTGGAAAATCCAACTCCGGAACAGGAAAACGAGAAAAAAAGAAAAGACGCAGGCCGGTACCGGCTTATTGCTCTTCCGGTACCGGCATTTGTAATCTGGCCGTTTTCATTGGTAATCTCAAAAATGACTGTGCCGATTTTTCACTTGACCTTTTAAAGATGCCAAGGTTTGCACTCTCTTCGACTGGGATTAATCTTCTTTAAACTTTTCTACTTTTTTTAATTAAACAATCAAGCAACTGCTTATATTATATACAATACACAATTATGTCTACTCTTTATGACAAGGTTTTCAATGATCATATTGTTCATCAAGACGATTCAGGTTCTTCTTTAATTTATATCGACAGACATTTAGTCCACGAAGTTACATCTCCTCAAGCTTTCGAAGGTTTAAAAACCGCAGGTAGAGATGTTAGAAGACCAGATTGTACTTTAGTTACCGTTGATCACAACATCCCAACTATTTCAAGAAAAAATTTTAAAAATGTTTCAAGTTTCATTGATCAAGAGGATTCAAAACTTCAAGTTGAAACTTTAGAACAAAATGTTAAAGATTTCAATTTAGCTTATTTTGGTATGTCTGATGATAGACAAGGTATTGTCCATGTTGTTGGTCCTGAACAAGGTTTTACTTTACCAGGTACAACTGTTGTCTGTGGTGATTCTCATACTTCAACTCATGGTGCATTCGGTGCACTAGCTTTTGGTATTGGTACTTCAGAAGTTGAACATGTTTTAGCAACACAAACTTTAATTCAAGCAAAATCAAAAAATATGCTTATTAAAATTGATGGTGATTTACAGCCAGGTATTACTTCAAAAGATTTTATTTTACATGTTATTGGTGTTATTGGTACTGCTGGTGGTACTGGTTGTGTTATTGAATTTGCTGGTAAAGCAATTAGAGATTTAAGTATGGAAGCAAGAATGTCAATTTGTAATATGGCTATTGAAGGTGGTGCAAGGGCTGGTATGATTGCACCTGATCAAATCACTTTCGATTATATTAAAGGTAGACCATTGGCTCCAAAGGGTGATGAATGGGAAAAGGCACTTGATTACTGGAAAACTTTATACACTGATGATAATGCAAAATTTGATAAAGAAGTTATTATTAAAGCAGAAGATATTGTTCCAACAATTACTTGGGGTAATTCACCACAAGATGCATTACCAATTTCCGCTAAGGTCCCAGATCCAAATGATTTTAGTGACCCAATTGCAAAAGGTGGTGTTGAAGCTGCACTTGAATATATGGGCTTAAAGGCAAATACTCCTTTACAAGATTTAAAGGTTGATAAAGTTTTTATTGGTTCATGTACAAATTCACGTATTGAAGATTTAAGAGAAGCTGCAAAGGTTGTTGTTGGACATAAAAAGGCAGATAGTGTTAAGTTAGCATTAGTTGTTCCAGGTTCAGGTTTAATTAAAAAACAAGCAGAATCTGAAGGTTTAGATAAAATTTTTGAAGCTGCTGGTTTTGAATGGAGAGAAGCTGGCTGTTCAATGTGTCTTGGTATGAACCCTGATATTTTAGATCCTTATGAAAGATGTGCTTCAACTTCAAACAGAAACTTCCGTGGTAGACAAGGTGCATTATCAAGAACTCATTTAATGTCACCTGCTATGGCAGCAGCTGCGGGTATTGTTGGTCATTTCACTGATATTAGAGATTTCAAATACATTGACAACAAAGATTCACCAAAGATTCAATTAGGTACCGAAGAAGAGGATAAAATTTTACATGATGCAGTTTATGAACACGAAAAGGCACCATTGGCAGAAGGTGAAACAAAGGAGGAAGAAGTTAACGATGAAGTTAATGATATCCCACCAAATCCAGCAACCAAAGATACTTCTTCCATTGGTATGGAAAAATTCACGGTTTTAACATCAGTTGCTGCACCAATGGAAAAAGCTAATATTGATACTGATGCGATCATTCCAAAACAATTTTTAAAGACAATTAAGAGAACTGGTTTAAGTAAAGGTCTTTTCTATGAAGCAAGATTCAAGAAGGGTGATGATGGTAAAGATATTGAAACTGATTTTGTTCTTAATGTTAAACCTTTTAATAAGGCAAATATCATTTGTTGTACTGGTGACAATTTTGGTTGTGGTTCATCAAGAGAACATGCGCCATGGGCATTGAAGGACTTTGGTATTAAATCTATTATTGCGCCATCATTCGGTGACATTTTCTACAACAACTCATTCAAAAACGGTTTATTACCAATTAGATTACCACAAAATGTGATTCTTGAAAAATTATATCCAATTGCAAAGGCAGAAAAGGAATTAACAGTTGATTTAGTTGAACAAAATATTAGAGGTCCAAATGGTGAAATTTTAGTTGAACATTTTGATGTTGAACCATTTAGAAAACATTGTTTAATCAATGGTTTAGATGATATTGGAATTACTCTTACAAAATCTGATTTCATTGATAAATATGAAGCAACTAGAAAAGATAAATTTTCATTTATTGAAAATGGTTGTTCAGTTATCATTCCAGTCAAGGGTGCAAAGAAATCACCATATGGTAATACAGCACAAGAATGGTAATTTTATCAAGTATTTATTAGTTAATTTATTAAATTTTTCATATATTCTTTATTCATTTATAATTTTGTGTTTCTTCTTGTTTTTCTAATTGTATATTTATTATTATAGCATTCTATTTTACACTTTCTTGCAGTACCATTTGTTACGTAGTTTACATTAATTTTATAAAAAGAGTATACAATTTTTCTATTTATGAATAACAATATCTTCATAATTATTCTTGGTTTCTAGTGTAAGACCTTGCTCATTGGCCAAATGAAGTAGACAAATAAAACAAAAACTTGTTGATAAATCTCGTTTAACATCTTTAGCATATTTTGAAGACATGATTTCAACAACTTTTGTAAATTTCATTGAATCGAATTCACCTTCACCATCAACATCTAAGACTGAAGTATCGGAAGAAACTCTACCAGGATTGTTTGAAGTTTCTTCGTCTTCGTTATCTTCTTCTTCTTCGTTTTTCTCTATTTCATCAAAATGAGATGCAGGGCGCTTTTTCTTATATGTTGAAATTTCTTCGATTGAAGACCAAAGGTTCTGTTTTAATAATTTAATATCAACTTTTTTAGATCTTCTAGCATATGAAAGTATGTCAAGTTTATTATTTGATTGAGATTGTGATCGTAATCGTGATTGTGATTGTGCTTGACTTTGTGAAACAAGTTGCGATAATGGCTCATCAAAACCTTCAACGCCGTTTGCAGTAAAGTCATCTAATCCATCAAGGCCATCAAAATCATTGCTATTATTATTAAATGTTGATTTTGGATCATTAAGTTCACTTAAAATAGAACTGTCAAATGTGTTACCTTTATAAGTTTCTGCAAAATAGTCTTCATTTGCGGGTATATTATTAATTTCTTCTTTATGTTTGTGATTGGATTTTCTTCTTGAAAGAATAATTGTATTTGATAGTTGTGTTGGCTTTAAAGAAAGAAATGCTAAATTTTTCACCGTAAAAGACAAATCGTTTATCATCAAATTCCTACCTGCTTTCCTATCTTTTTCACCCAACAAAATTTTTGAAAGATAGTCTGCAGGTTCAAAAATTTTCTCTTCTTCTTCTTCCTCATCTTCAACATCAGACAAAAAATTAATACTGAAAGAGTTTTTAACAATATTTTCTTTCTTTACATGTCTACGGTTTAAGCCGTTTTGTTGATCGGCTTTATTATTTAATAACTGTGTATTTAAATTACGTTCGTAATCGACAGATTTCTTGAATCTTAAAATTTTCCAATAAATATTGGATCTTGTACCAATTCTGTCAAACATATCTAGTCTTGCTAAATCTAATGTAGTTAGCTTAGACATAAATATATTATCAGATTGTGGTGTGGGATTTGGTTCAAAGTTGGTTGTTTCATCAAATAAGTTCGGTAATAGATCTGAATCATTTTCATTATCTGCTATTATCGAGAATTGTGTTCGTTTTGAAACAGTTGATGCCGCATCATCATTGTTAAAAGAATTGTTGTTATCACTGTTGTCATCATATTCAGCTTCATAACCAAAATCAAGATTATTATTATTATAGTTATCCATTATATTATCACCATCGTTATCAACATTCTCTTTCATTAAATCTAATTCGGTTTCGGATACATTGATTTCATCAAGTTCTTCGAGTAAAACTGAAGGATCACTTTTGCCGTTTGAGATATTTTTTAATTTTGTTAAAGAGGGACATGTACGTAAATTTTCACTTATTATGTCAAAGGAAACAAACTTTTTTAAGTTTTGAAAAAGTAAAGTATCCGATTCATTATCATTTGATACTAAAGAATTTGGCTGTTGTTTAACATAATCACTCTCTTTTTCACCTTCATCGTCAGAATCATGATCATTATCATTATCAACATTATCATTATCAACATTATCATTAGCAAAACTATCATTAGCAACATTATCATTATCAACATTATCAGTATCATTTGTAACATCGAATATAACTTTACCCTCTTTTGAAATTCTTAAAATATTATTCAATAAACCTTTTGCACCACCTTCATCGAATGTAGTTAAAGCATTTTTAAAAATAGGATCAATTTTAACTGGTCTATTTGAATCTTTTATTTTTATTGAATTAAAAGAACTTGATATATTTGATTGTACCCTTAGCAGGTTTCGTATTTTAGCTCTCTTCTTCTTGCTTGCATCAGTAACATCATCGTCGGGATCTTCTTCTCGGTCATCATCTTCTTCACCTTCTTCACCATCTTCCTCTTCATTTTCTTCGTTACAATTATTGTTATTAGCTGTGGATCTTGGTTTTGAGTGTGTCTTTGAATGGATATTTAAAGTTGATAGTAATGCACCAGTATCTTTAACTGCTGAATCAACTCTTTGGGAATAAATTTTCATACAACCATCTAATGTAGTTGATGCACGTTGAAAATTAACGCCTTCACCATCTTTAAGAAGAGAAAAATCGTGGAAATAATCAATTAATGCAAAATTCCATGAATTATCAGTGTTTATTTTATTATCAGTTGCCATCCTAAGCCAAAATTCAAAATTTTCATTTGAAACTGGGACAACTGCAGTGTCTGAATCATCGGACAGTTGTCGATTAGACATTTTAGATTGTAGTTGGATGTTCCGAAAACGTTGGTGTGTAGATCTGGGGTTTGGCTTTTGTGAAACAAACGAAACACCAAATGTAAACAAAGAAATCATGTTGTAAAATAGAAAAAGTGAACATGTACTGAAAACGCATCAATCCGAATCCGGAAATACTATAGTGATGGCTTTTTTTCTATTGAGATTACAAATTTGTACTACATGGAAGAATGCTCAGTGCCCCTGATGTTGTTTAAATGTTATTTTCTTCCTTATTAACCGGTAAGAATGGATAGAAAAGGATTGGAAATAGCCAAGTTTTTGTTAGACTGGCATTATCTGCTTACTGAACCACCTGTAGATGGTTCCATTCCTGAAATATATTTCTGTTTTGTGTGTTCCGTGTACAGTAAGGGTAAGGATAAGGTTTCATGGCTACAGTTTATAAAGTATTTGAGAATTATTAATAAAATGTGCAATGGGAATACGCTTGTCTGTGTACCAAACAATGCATTGGCTAAACATTATGATGATCCATTTCGTTGTTTTGATAGAATCGTTTTTATCAATAGATTGTCCTTGGCATTATTGTTAAGAACTTCTCAATCTTTGAATTACAGTACAAACTATACATCTCCACCTTCATCTGGTGGTTCCGATACAGTTAAAGGTAGAGCTTCATCACCTGAATTTGAAAATAACAATACTGCTACTAATGAAGTGAAATCACCAACTTCATCGATTGCAAGATCGCTGAAATCTCCTTCCTCTTCATCATTATCATCTCTTTCGTCACCTTCATCATCGATCAATGAAAATGAAGATTCATTAATTTTAGAGAATATTGAATTCGAATATAAACGTAAAAATATTGAAGAAATTAAAGATTTTGAAATTCCAAATAGTAAGGAGGAAAAGTTAAAATTTGTACTAGATCTAATTGAAGGTGAAAAACCTCAAGTTTCAGAAAATGATATTTATCCAATAAAAATGATTACAAATAAAAAATTAATTCCAAAAGATATTAATGATACATATACATTAACAACGAGGTCTAATCGACTTGAACAGCTAGACTATTTATTATCAACACCATGTTCATCTCATAGTTTACAAAGAGAACGAGCAAGATTAAGAACTAAAATTCAACCATTTTATGATTGTTGTGAAGACCAAGATCATGCAACAATGTTAGGCACATTAACTTCATTTGATAAGAACACAAGTTATTGTAAATTAAATGAAGAAAAGATGAGAAAGATGATTTATGAAAATAATAAATATAACTCTGGTAGTAATAGATTTCAGTTATTATATAAATGTGTTGAAAACAAACTACATTTTATTCCGATCATTCAATCACAAACTGACTTTAAATTAGGAGATTGTTCATATTTAGATACGTGCCATAAAATGTCAACATGTAGATACATTCATTATGGGCAATTAATGCCATTGAAATACAATGAAAAGAAAAACAGACCAAATAACACAGATTTTGATAAAGAAATTTTTGAAATTAATGAAAATATCAGGATTTGGGATTTCACCAGAGGTGAATCAACATGTAGTTATTTAAAATGTGAGTTACCAGCACAATGGATCAATTGTGATTTAATGAAGATAGATTTTGATGTTTTCGGAAATGATTTCGGAGTTGTGATTGCAGATCCAAGTTGGACAATTCATATGAATTTAAACTATAGTTCACTGAAAGATGATGAGTTGCTTGGACTAAGAATGGATAAGTTACAAAAAGAAGGATTATTTCTTTTATGGGTTACAGGACGTACAATTGAAACAGGCCGTGAATTTCTTAATAAATGGGGTTATAAAGTTATTAATCAAATTACATGGATTAAAACCAGTCAATTGGTACGTACTATAAGTACTGGACGTACAGGACATTGGCTTAATCATTCTAAGGAGCATTTACTTGTTGGTATTAAAGGAGAAGTCAAATGGTTGAATAAAGGTATTGATGCACAAATTCTGATATCGAGTACTCGTGAGACATCACGTAAACCGGATGAAATATACGGAATTGTGGACAGACTGGTTGGCCAAGGAGTAAACAAGCTTGAGATCTTCGGTAGACAGCATAACACTAGACCTGGCTGGCTCACTGTGGGCAACCAACTAGATGGGGTTCACATTGTGGAAAGTGCCCTTGCTGAGAGGTATGCTAAGTACAAGGAGACAGAGTGAGGTAGAGACGGTCGACGCAGAAAGAGTTGGCCAATGAGAGGGCGCAATTTTTGTTTTTTTCATTTCCAACTTCTCAAGTGGTGAGGTTTTTGTTTTAACATGATAGAAGGTCTTTGCTAAAGAGTTGTGTAATTTTGCATTTGTGTATTTTAATGTATTTGTTTTTAGTTTATTCTTCTTTAAGTACATATATCCATAATCACAATGTTCAGAACCGTTGCAAAGAACCAATCCAAGGTCATTGGTAGAAGATTCCAATCTAATCTCGACAAGTTAGCATACACCCCAGACCCAGCAAAGGGTGCAGAATTCAAAAAGCATCTTGATGCAGTTGAAAAGCATGCAAATGGCTCATCTTCAAACTGGAAGAAAGTTTCAGTCTTTTTAGCAGCTCCAATCATTGCAATTACTGCAGTTAACACCTATTTTGTTGAAGCTGAACACGCAGAACACAGAGAACACAATAAACATTTATCTGATGAAGAATGGCCAGTTGCTGCATACCCATACTTAAACATCAGAAAAGTTGATTTCTTTTGGGGTGATGGTAACAAGACTCTTTTCTGGAACTCAGATTGTAACAGAGTCATTAAATAATTCTGAAATTTCATAATCAAAAAACAGCATTTTTCACAAACAATATTTAAATTTACACCACATTATCAAATTATTATTATCAATATTAATTAACTATTTAATTAAATAAATCAAAACTAGATCAAATTTTAGAAAAGGTCAACTTATTTACTTATTTATTTATATCGTTTAAATTATATTTTTATTATAAATTATAAATTTTACTTCTTTCTTTAAAATCAAAACACCTTTATTATTATTAATATTAATGATTATAAAATTATAGCGTAGTAACATAACAAAAAGGGATTACGAAAATAAAAACTAATATAACTGAAAATAGAAATGTAACTCGAAATAGAAATATAAATGATTAAGATGATGAAAAAACACTTAGTATAGATTTATGATTTGTGATTTATGATGTATGATTTAGATGATTTATCTTTTTTTACTATCTTTATAATGCAGAAAATATATAAAGATTATTAGTTGCAGCAATCGCAACTGAATTTTCAGTTGGATGCCAACTTAAGTGTAAAATTGATTTCTTAAAATCTATTGAATCAGGATCAAACTTATTAAGCATTGATAAGTTTTTACGCTTATTATTATTAGATTTTTTAATCTTAAATGCTGATTTATCAGCTTGTAAAGTAACTTCCTTTTCATTTTCTTGTTCTTGAGCTGAACATTCGGGGCTAACAGAATTTTGATAAATCATAAAGTTGTTATTATATGAACCTGTCATAACAGATTTTGAATCACCACTAAATTGAACTTCAAATTTATCAAATATTGCATCATTTTCATAAGTATCACATAATCTCTCTCTTAACTGTTCATGAATATTAATTGTCTTGATTGGTTCCGTTTCCATATTGATATCCCAAATTTTAACTGTCATATAATCTCTACTTGCAATGTATCTACCGTTAGATGAAAATTTAACATCTGAAATTGATGATGTAATTTCTGTAAAAAAATTATGATTTGATGGATCCATATATTCTTCAAATATTTTAGAATGGTTGTCACACAATGAATTCATTCTCATATCATTTAATTTAATCATTCCCTTTGATGATGAATACATAAACAAATTACAATCCACTGGATGAAATTCGGCACTTGTAATAACTTCTGTTAGTTCTTCCATATTTGTTGGTTTAATATCAACTATATTAAAACTTTGATCTTCAATACCTAAATTCCATAAATTAATTCTCAAATCATCACTTGATATAAAAGTTTCTTGGTCTGAATTTACACTAATCGAATTAATATGATATGCGTGGGCGTTCGCAAATATTTTTTTTGGTTGGGCTGCCGTTATTGTATCATGATAAGTTAACCTTGGTAATTTTATATCTGCCATAACTGAGCTATTATTATTTATTAAATTTGTAATTAAATTTGGATTTGTTTGAAAAGATGATAATTGATTAGAAATGTTAACTGTAGATTTTGGGTCACTTAAACTTGCACTTGGACTAGCATTATTGTTTTCTGACACAATCTTTATTTGTTTTTCAAATACTTTCCAAAGCTTAATTGTTTTATCATTCGTTGATAATAAAAACTTTGATTGATTGAATCTTTTTAACCACTTAATCTTATTTATTTTTTCTTCAATTTCTAATGATTTTAAATAATCAAATTCAGCATCATGACTTTGGAATTCAGTATAAAATCTATATTCACAATTTTTCTTTGATTCATTTCTTTCAAACAAAACGACTCTACCACCTCTATCACCAGTTGCCAAAAACTCTCCAGTATGATCAAACTCAACTGTTGAGATTATGTCAGCTTCAGTTATATTTTCTATATCACCCTTATCACCAAAACATTGACTGAATTTCCAATTAGGTTCCTCCATATTATAAAACGACTGTTCAATTGTATGCGTGTATGTACTACAATTTAATTATCAAAAGGAATAAATATTATGTCCACAAGCAACCTGCTCTATTATGTAAACTCATCATTTACTATTTACAGGAATCGGCGAGCAACATTTTTTTTCCCCCATTTTTGCATTTATATGGACTAAATTAACTAATTTGACTGAGAAATAGAATAATAAATAATCAGCAACAAAAATAAACTGTTTACAGAGAAATAACGATATATAATAGGAGTAAAAGTAATAGGTTATGTTTATTTTATTAAACTAGTATAGATAGAGACATTTAGTTAAATACACAAGATTTAAGCTTTCTTTGCTGCATCAGCTGGAGAAACTCTCTTTGCGTTTTGGTTGAATCTTTGTCTGACTGGTGGAGATCTAACCTTTCTGTCAGTTCTGGATCTAACTCTAACGATTCTTGAGTGAATTGCACATGAGATACAGTAGTGTAATTTGTTGAACATCTTTGGGATTGGATATTCATCATAAACTGAAGCTTCAGAAATATCTCTGACAGCTGCTGCTTCAACCATGTTTCTAACAGTCATTCTCTTGATTGCCTTATCCTTAGGAACACATCTTGAACAGTTAACACATCTAACTGGCTTGACGTGACCTCTACCGTTCTTGTTTCTACCGTTTGCAGCTCTCTTCTTTGGCATATTCTATAATAAAAAGTTAATACAATCGGAAATTTTAAAGTTAGTATTCTGTTTCACAAAATAATAAATTGTACAAGATATTAATGCAATAGTAACAAGCTGGTAATTTAATATCTATAATATGTCAAATTTTTTCATAGATTTTCAAACTTGCTATCTTTCTTTCAATATTCATTATCATGTTAAAATAAGGTGAGTTGTCATGTAAAGTTTCGGATCTAAATTTTACTTATTTAATAATCATTTAATACTATCTTCAATAATACTCTATACTATTTCATAAATATCAACATTCATGGGAAATTTGAAAGCATAACATATATCAAACGGAATAATCAGGTTGTAATGGATAAATTCATATAAATATTGCAATAACAGTCAATTGTAACATAATATCAGGTGTGTACATACGTTTCTGTGTGGTTAGTATCACTTCCAATAGCAGATCTTTAACACCAATCTGAATGAAGAAGTATTATTTTTCACACACTCACCACTGTCTCTGGCACTCTCTGAGAGGGAATGCATCTCATGGACGCGCACAAAAAAAACAAAGTGCAAACCACAGTCACAAAATATATTACGTAAGCACCCTAGTTAAAACCCTCTATTTTGGCACGTGTTTCAGAAAAAAAATATTACACCCGTGCACTTTGACCAAAATATTCTTTAGCCAATCAAAACCCGCGTTTCCTAGCCACGGCAAATCATCTGACAAATTATCAGTTTTGGCATAATGCTTACGTAAAATAGTTAATTTTCTCACTTTAAACACTATATCGACCGTAAATCTGAACAACAACTACATCACTTCTTCATATTTTCTTTGTTTACTCGTCAAAACACACACGTTCACTGCACAATTAACGTACGTATCTCTAATATATTACTCATATTTTCATATTATGGGGGATTTGAAACTTTAAAAAGTGTAATTTTGATCATTATTTCCACCTTGAAGAACTTGAATTTTGAAATTTTTTTATGCAATAGTGAAATTGAACTTGATTTTTATTCAACTCAATTCAATTTTATTTGATCTATTTATTTTCTAAAATCTACAATTTGAGCTTATACGTTTTTCCATAATTGAATATAATGCATAACTCTTTTCAAACAAATTAAAATAAGCAAAAAACTAAAATATATTATGATTTACTTTAATGGTTATCTCTCCAGTTCCATGTTTTCACTTAAACAAGAAACCTATCAAAAATTATCTATTATTCAAAATTAGAACAACTTTATCACTTAGTTATGAAATATGTATTACATAAATCACGTTACACAATATAGTATCGCAATATGCCATATGTTATTATTATTTATTGTTTATTTTTGATCTTATAATTATTATACCAGTCTTCTTCCTCTTAATATGTTTTCAAACATTTGCTACTCATTATTTAACTAAATACTAACATAACTATTTCAGGCACCCTTTTTTTTTAATACAGAATGTTCAGACAATCCTTTAGACTTGCTAGATCAACTAGATTTTTTTCAACTTCTACTCTTGTTAGAAACTCCACTCCAAAAGAATTCAAAACTGCAAAATCTCTATCTGAAGTTACAACTAAGTTTGATTTAATTGGTGAAGGTGCAAAGGTCGGTGAAGTTCCAACTGATATTCAACAAGCAACCGGTTTAGAAAGATTTGAATTATTAGGTAAGTTAGAAGGTATTGAAGTTTTCGAAACTGAACCTTTAGATGCATCAAGAATTGGTACAATGGCAAACCCAGTCCTTATTGATTCTTATGATGATTACAGATATGTTGGTTGTACTGGTTCTCCAGCTGGTTCTCATGTTGTTATGTGGTTAAAGCCAACTACTGAAAAGGTTGCAAGATGTTGGGAATGTGGTTCAGTTTACAAGATTAATTACTTAGGTACCGGTGAATCTCATCATTAAATTTGGTGATTAATTAATTACTTTTAAATTACATTCTTCTTCTCCTTTATTTCTAATATTTTGTTTTAAATTTATAAATCATATTTATCTATCATTTATCACTACTATTCTTTTATTTATTAAATATCCATATAAATTAATATGAAAATTAATCTACTAATAGAGTTTCATACGAAAAGCAAATACTAAATTTGGAAAACAAGAAATTCATGTTCGGGAAACAATTTTTATCCGGTTACCAACGGTAAACATCGGTTATTGATCTTCACCCTTATTTTCCAAATCTGTTCTTTTCCTTCTTATATTTCTTTGAGTATTTGGTTAATTTTGGACATAAAAAAATATAAATAGATGATAGTACTGCTAAATTGAGCTTTCTCTATAGTACAGTATACTTATGTTTTGAAAAAACGTAAAAATGGTGCAATTTTCTAAACATTATTTCTGGTTCTGTTAGAAACGGTTAACTCGGCATACCACTTTTTACTAAAATATTTTTGTCAAAAGTTTTTTAATTCATTATGCTATGATTATATAAATACTAGATCATGTTACCCAAATCCTTGAACTTTTCAAAATGAAAAAATTCTTTACCCTTCTTTCTTACTTCACCGTAGTTTACTTTTTATTTTATTTTAATAAAAATATATCACTATTGATAATTACCCACACTTTAATCAACCATGTCAAAACCTATTGTTATTACCTTGGTTCCAATTCAAAAAACCATTCCAAGTTATAAACACATAACAGCAAATTTTAAATTGCTGAGTTATGTATTATCAACAAATGAACAACTAGCAAAAGATATGCAATTAGAACCATATAAATCAGCAGTTGCAATTTATGGTGGATATCCAGGGTTTAATTCAATTGGAGGATTACATGATAAAGAAGTAATTGATTTATTACCTGCAAATTTGAAAATTATAGGTATTTGTTCAGCTGGTTATGAGGGATATGATTTAAAATATTTGAGAACAAAAGGAATAAATGTTTGTAATGTTCCTGTTGATGATCGTGTTGCAATGGATGTTGCAGATGTTGCATTATGGCATGTCTTATCGGGTGTTAGAAAATTGTCAAACTGGAATAATAAAATTCATAAGGATGATGACGGAAATGATTATAAACATACCCATTCACTTCGTCATACTGTTAGAAACAATTATGTTGAGCCTGAAAAACAGGAATCTGGTTTTGCTTTAGGTCATATATATCATGGTAAACCAGTTAGAAGAGCAAATCGTAGAAAATGTGTCATTTTTGGGTACGGACTTATTGGTAAATTGGTTGTCGATAGAATGTTAACTATTGGTATGAATGTTAAAGTTTTAGTCAGAGATCCTTCAAAATACAAAGATACTGACCAAGACGTCGAACTTTTTTCATCTTCCACACAACAAGGACTCGATGATGCAACTAAAGATGCTGATGTTTTAGTTATATGTCTGCCAGGTGGTGCAGCAACTAAACATATTATTAACTCTCATATTCTACACAATATCAACGATCATGCAATAATTGTTAATGTTGGACGTGGTTCATGTATAGACATGGATGCATTGAAGGTAGCTGTTGAATCAGGTAAGGTTTCACATCTTGGGTTAGATGTTTTCCCGAACGAACCAACCATTGAGAAGTATTGGTTTGATGAAAAATCAATTAATGAATCATCAAATCCGTTTTATACAGGCTCTTTTACACCACATTTGGGAAGTGCAACTTTAGAGACATTAGAGTATGCTGATGAAGAATGCATTTCAAATATAATCAATGCGATCGAACAAAATCAAATTATAAACGTAGTGAGCTAATAAAGAATGGTGATATTTTAAAACAGGTTTATAAGTTGATTATACTTAAAAATAAAAAAAATCCTTTATCAATACTTATGACGGAGTTTAACATTTAAAGTATAGGTGCAAATTTTAAAAACAATGAAATCCTGCTACGTAATTAAAAACGGTATATAATTCTCCATAAATCCTCAAAAATTAAAAATCCAGTAACATAATATCGATTAAAACAAGTTCATTAAACTTTATTGCATTTACACAATAGATTAGAACGAAAAATTTACTTCTTTCCAATTTAGAAATGGAAAAATAAATTAATAAAAATCTAGAAAAGATAAAAACGCTTTCCCCAGAAACATGAAAAAATTCAAAATTCAAAATTCAAAATTCAAATCATGATCTGTACATCAGTCACAATCGGCAATATTTACCTCAATCATCAACCATCCTACAGTTTCATTCGTTAAACCAAATAAGGAGTTATGACAAAACCGATTATTATTACACTGTTTCCAATTCAAAATTTGATTCCGAGTTATGAATATTTACTTGAAAATTTTGAAGTAACACATTACTCACTATCAACAAAAGAACAACTAGCAAAAGATATGCAATTAGAACCATATAAATCAGCAGTTGCAATTTATGGTGGATATCCCGGGTTTAATTCAATTGGAGGATTACATGATAAAGAAGTAATTGATTTATTACCTGCAAATTTGAAAATCATTGGTTTATGTAGTGCAGGATATGATGGATATGATTTGAAACATCTAAGATCAAAAGGTATAAATGTTTGTAATGTTCCTGTTGATGAACACGTTGGTATGGATGTGGCAGATTGTGCATTATGGCATGTTTTATCTGGATTAAGAAAATTTACAAGTTGGAATAATAAGATTCGAAATTCAGTTGAAGATCAACATACCTTAAAGATTAGAGATGTTGTTAGGAATGAATTTGTTAATATTGAAAAACAGGAATCTGGATTTGCATTCGGCCATATGTATCACGGTCAACCAATCAGAAGATCTGGAAAAAGAAAATGTGTTGTTTTCGGATATGGACTTATTGGTAAATTGGTTGTTGATAGAATGTTAACTATTGGTATGAATGTCAAAGTCTTGATCAGAGATCCTTCGAAGTATAAAGATACTGACCAAGATGTCGAACTTTTTTCATCTTCCACACAACAAGGCATTGATGATGCAACTAAAGATGCTGATGTTTTAGTTATTTGTCTGCCAGGTGGTGCAGTCACCAAAAATATTGTTGATTCTCATATGTTAGATAATATTAACAACCATGCAATAATTGTTAATGTTGGACGTGGTTCATGTATAGACATGGATGCATTGAAGGTAGCTGTTGAATCGGGTAAGGTTTCACATCTTGGGTTAGATGTTTTCCCGAACGAACCAACCATTGAGAAGTATTGGTTTGATGAAAAATCAATTAATGAATCATCAAATCCGTTTTATACAGGCTCTTTCACACCACATATAGGAAGTGGTACATTAGATACATTAGAATTTGCCAACGAAGAGTGTATTTCAAATATTATTAAAGCTATAGAAAAAGGAGAAATTAAAAATATTGTTAATCAGTTAGTTCAGTAGATAACTCATTATTTATAGACTTTAAAAGATCTTTATAATCATGATAAAGTTTTTCCCATGTAACTATACTTTCAAAACAAGTTCTACTTGCGAATTTCAATTCATTTTCATATTTTTTCTTCCTATAATCAAAACTTGTTAACAAAGAATCAAGAATTTCATGAACTTGAGAATTACAGTGTGTTAAACTTTCCTTTTTAATTTTTTCAACTAACCAATCTGAATTTTCATCTAACAACCATGGTTTATCCAAGGGCCAATCACTCCAGTGAATATAACATGCATTTTCTAAAATTTTCAAACTATCCCAACCAAATCTTTCAACTCCCATACCGGAACCAATTTCATCATTTTTATTAACACTATCAAATTGGTTATCGTTGGTATCTAAAACAGTTAATTCTTCAACATCTATTGCACTACCTTCATAATTGAACCTCCAAGACCAATCCCAATAGGGGATTTCTGGATAACTATCTAAAATATCTTCAATATTTTTATAATTTTTACCATTTTTTAAAATTCTTTGTATATTTAAAATTGGAGATTTAGTGGTTAAATAGGATAAATCTGATGGTGATGTTAAATAAGCTTGATGATCAAAAATTGAATGTTTGAATTCACCTGATAACAAACCATATGGATAATGAGGTAAAACTAATAAAGATGGTAAAGCTTTAGATTTTAAGAAAAGGTTAGATTGATCATCTTTATTTTGAATGGTTTTCCTAATATAAAAATTATTATTATCTAGATCATTTATATTCCAAACATTACTTATAATTTCCATATCGAATTGATTTGCCTTTTTATTTTTAACATTATCTAGAATCCATTGGAAAACATCTGAATCTGGTATAATTAACATCACATAACTTGCCAATTTTAAATTTGGGAATTTATCAATTGTGAATTCAATCGAAGGTAATAAATCATAAAGCGAATTAAAATATTTTGAGTCAAAATCTAATTCATCTTCAATTTTCTTTTTATAAATGTCTTGAATGTTTAATGAATATTCGAAAGGTGTAGGTAAAGAATCGTCATCGCTATTTAAATCTATCAAATTGGACGTTTTAGGATCAATCGCTTTAAAATTTAAATAATCTTTGAAATCTAAATAATTTAAAGGTAAGGATAACAGTGCAGGCGGTAATAAAAATAACTGGTCCATTTTTTTAAGTATAACTGAATCAGCATCAAGGAATAAGACTCTGTCATATTCAACCAAATTAAAGGAATGTAATTTAGTAAATGATTCAGACCATGTTTTCGAATCTTTTTCAACGTGTGATTTAATTAATTCCACATGTTTAACATTAGCATGATATTTATTGGTCAATAAATGAATTAGTTTCTTTGCTTCTTTATCGTGTTCATAATCAAAGGAACACAAGACTTGTATTTTTGCTAAAGTTTTAAACTTAACTAGTTGTTTGACGTTAAGTAAAACCGGAATCAAATTATTGTAATTGGTTGCATAAAACACATATGCGAATTTGGCCCAATTGATTGAATGTGGTTTTTCAATCATCATTGAATTATAGTTTTGCATGATTGTTTCAGCTGGGATATACCTTATGGATTCGGTATCAAATAAAACACCATTTAACAAATCTAGATTATCTTCCTTCGCTGAGGGCAGTGTGGATGTAGATGTGGATGCAGATGCAGAGGAATGTTCAGTTTCATCACCGTGTTGGTGTTGTTGATTCATGTAAATCAAAGAATTTCTAGATTTGGATTTAACGATAAAAATATAAATGAGAGCAAAAGAAAATATAACCAACAACGTCAAACGTTGTATTCTTCTAGTAATCATCATTGGGATAATATGGTGATAAGAGTGAATGAACGAACGGTCAAGTAGTAAATTTAATCTAAGGATCAAAGTCTAAAACCGGTAATAATTGGAAATACATGTTGCAAATTAAGAAAAGAAAAAGAAAAAGAAAAACCCGTCAGAATTCTCAAAATGGAAATACTAGCCGAGGTCGTGACAACATGTTTGTTGTATGTAGGTTGAAAAAAAAGATTTAGTGACATTGATTTTATAACCAACCAAACCACTTACAAGTGTATAGAGACAGGTATTGTTAATAAACAGGTGGTTCTCTTACTACTGTTGTGTAATAGAGGGCATAAAAACCGTTTAATTCTAGTACGTGTGAAAAATGGAAGAATTGCGGAGTGTTTATATTTGTACAGACGAGAAGCAACAGAAGAGATCCGAAGAAAGAAGAAATGGAACCCTGCTGTGTTTTTACGTAATCAGCGCGCGCCATTAACACCGGTACTAACACCGGAAACCGGGTGCACGGGTGGAGTTAACGGCACCGTTGGCTACGACTGGCAGATAGATAGCCGTTCGCGCCGAACAGAACGGAAGGCAGGAAAATAGACGCGCTGAGAACCACACAGAGCACGGGGCAGTCGGAGAAAAGCATGTGGGTGCGGGGGTTAGCTGCTCCGGAAGCTCGCCGCTCCGGAACTAAGCTGTTGCTGGGTCTTGTTTCCTTTCCCGTCCGGTTGTTGAAAGAGCACAGGCTGGGAACGAGCTGTAGCCGTTGGCCGTGTTTGGGGCGGGGGTGGGTGTCTCTTGGAGGCTGCGCGCTGTTGCAGGTGTTTGTGAGGGTGGGCTTGCACCATCCGCAACACCGCAGCCACCTGTGGCAGACGCCAAACCCACATCGGCCTCCCAGCCCGAGCCAGAGCCAGAGCCAGAGCCGGACAGAAAGGGCAGGGCCAGTGGAGATAGCCGCTGCACCCTGAAAGTGCGTGGCTTATTAATTGCGCAGTGAGGACTTTTCACACCGCTCAATAATTAATAATCCATCCTGCAACACACAATTAATAATCCTCCGATAAGCGCTGGAGTTACCGTATGAGTCAATCCATCTGCACCACATCTTTTTCCACCGCATGTATATAAATACTGGGCACATCCCCCCATATATCTTGTCTGTCCCTGTCCTTGCTCCCTTACTTCTTACTCTTCCTGTATCATCATCATCATCATAGCAATGAAGCAAGCCATCAGACAACAATCCCAACACATCTCCTCGCTTATGAAATCCCAACAACAACAAGTATCTGCATGTACCGTTTGCGATTCAACCACTGAACTAAACAGTGAAAGAATATTTAACCAAATCCATAGATCTTTTAAGTTATCTAACAAAAACTACCAACAAATCCCAAAACGTACTATTAGTATAGACTATAAATCTCCTGCCCAGATCGAAAGAATGAAATATTATTCTTCTTACAGTTCAACTTCTGTTGCTTAATTCAATTAATAAGTGTTGATACTTAACTCATCTTATTCATCGTTTATACCCTTTACAATACGTTATGGAACGTGGTTGCACTTATTATAATTTTATTAGACTCGCAGGTTTCCGGTTTTTATATTTAATAATACTTTTTTTTCATTTTTTTATAGTTCTTTTATTATAGTTCTTTAATTACCAAATATTCACCTTAAAAATTACATCGGCTATTACTTTCGTATAATTAAAATTATGGATTATTGTTTTGTTTTTTAATATGAATAAATAGAATATAAATAGTATCTGTATATGGAAAATGATATAAATGATCAAAAAGAGAATAAAAGAGAATGAAAAAAAGTTATCAATTATATAACTTTCACTATAAATCACTTCTAGTAATTTTAGAAACATCCAATGGTTCTTCAGTTAGAGTTTTTGGACCTTTGAATGGTTCACAAGATTCTCTTCTCTTTGTACCAGGAGCTGGGATTTTACCATTTTGGAAACCTTCTAAAACATCGATAACTTCTTCCTTTGTTTGTAAATCTTCGTAGAAATCATCATTTATTTGTAACATTGGAGCATTTGAACACGCACCTAAACATTCGACTTCTTCTAATGAGAAAAGTCCATCTTTTGAAACTTCACCTGGTTTTAAATTTAGTTTTTCCATAACTGTTTGCATAACTTGATCCGAATTACATAATTGACATGGTGTTGTTGTACACACTTGAACATGATATTTACCAACTGGTTTTCTTTGATACATGGTATAAAATGTCGCAACTTCATAAACTCTCATTGGTGGCATATCCAATTTTTTTGCAACATAATTCATTACAGAAATTGATGTATAACCAATTTGTCTTTGAGCTAAATCTAATAATGGCATACATGCACCTTTCTTATATTGTGGAGGATATTTCTTAATTATTTCTTCTGCTCTTTTCATATTTTCTGATGTAAATTCAAACGGTGTTTCTGCATTGTTTTCTTTCGTATCATTATGAACTGCAATGATATGACTCGATCTGATAAATGATGACGATGGTGACGATGCAAGTAATCTTCTGGTGTTGTTTCTAACAGCTGCGGTGAACATTGTGTGTGTATAGATCCTAGTTGATATCGAGCCAGACGATTGGTGTCTACCTATTGCTTCTACAATTCCAAATTCATGTACCAGTTCCCCTCAACGCTTTCTCTTTTCGCTGCTCTTCGACGAATGAGAAACTTTTCATTAATAAATAATAAATAATGAATAAATGGAAAAATGAAAAACAGAAACAACACAAAAAACAAAAAGACAAGGCTCCACACCCCACACATCTCTACACCAGCTGCGACAGACCCCGATGTCATGTTTCACCATGATGTGGTTTCCCGACCATATTTATTTCTTTTTACTTCACATTTACTTATCTATTGACTCATTTCTTTTTACACCAGCTATCAGTAAGTTTTTTTTTCCAGTTTTATCATCTTCTTTAGTTTCTTCACCACTTGGTTTCTTTCCCTCTCTGTTCTTTTCTTCTTTAAACAACAATGCCTAACTACCATATTAACACCCGTATTGTCAAAGTTTACCACGAAGATGGTAACATGGCATCCATTCCACCAATTTATCAATCAACTACTTTCAAAGCCGACTCTATTGATTCCTTATCAACTCAAAAATACGACTACACACGTTCTGGTAATCCAACAAGGTCAACATTGCAAGAACATCTTAAACAAATTATTAAATGTGAACATGTATTTGCAGTTAATTCCGGTATGGCTTGTTTAGATGTCATTTTGTCTGCATTTTTAAAACCGAATGATGAATTAATTGCAGGAGAAGATTTATATGGTGGTTCTGATAGATTATTACATTTTTTTGAAAAAAAAAGTAATATATCAATTAAACATTATGATACAACAAATTTAAAATTAATGAAACAAAAAATTACTTCAAATACAAAATTAGTTTTAATTGAATCTCCAACAAATCCTTTAATTAACGTTGTTAATGTCAGAGAAATTGCAAACCATGCTCATAAAGTTAATCCCGATTGTGTTGTCATTTTCGATAATACCATGATGACTCCATTATTAATGTCACCATTAGAATTAGGTTGTGATGTTCATTATGAATCTGCAACCAAGTATCTGAATGGTCATCATGATATAATGGCTGGTGTTTTAGCAACAAATAATGAAGAGCTAGCTAAAAAAATGTTTTTCGTTATTAATGCAACAGGTTCAGGTTTAGCACCGTTTGATTCATGGTTATTAATTAGAGGTTTGAAAACTTTATCAATTAGATTAGAAAGAGAACAAGAAAATTGTATCAAATTAGCCAATTATTTAGTCAGTAAAGGTTTTAAAGTTAGATATACAGGTTTAAAATCTCATCCACAATATGAATTACATAAAAGTCAATGTAAAGGACCAGGTGCAGTTTTATCATTTGAAACTGGCGACATTAACTTGAGCGAATCGATTATCAAACATTGTAAGGTTATGTCAACAACCGTTTCATTTGGTTCCGTTACTTCATTGATTTCGTTACCTTTAAAAATGTCCCATGCATCAATCGATAAAGCTGTTTTAGCTGAAAGACAGTTTCCACAAGATTTAATTCGTGTATGTGCTGGTATTGAAGATATTAGAGATTTAATCGGAGATTTAGATCATGCTATTACTGCTGCTAAAAGAGACAATGCGAAGCTATAATTATCGTTATAAATTATATAGTTAGTATTCAGTCATCATAATATATGCAATATTATAAAACACAAGGAGTATCTATACATCTCTCATCGCTTAGTTTTGCTTGATGATGAGTTTTCCATTTGCTTTCCTTCTGAAATTGTATAATTGATTAGAATTACCTTTTTTTTTATTCTTTTATTTAAATTTTAAATGGTGATATAAAAATTTACACAAAAATATTCGTTTATTTATCGAAAACAGCAACATAACCAACTGAATAATGAACGATTATTATTTCTACTAGTATGTGGATTATCATTTTCATTTTGGAAAAAAGGATTCTCAGCTTCATGGGATTGAATATATCCACTTGAAAGTCCTTGACCACCATTAGCTAAAAGTCCCGTCCGTTCATTAACTTGAGATGCTGAAACTGCACGAACTTTGTTATTTCTTGAACTACCTGTTACATTATTATTATAATAGTTCTGTGAATTTTGTTGCTGTTGTTGTTGTATTTGATGATTTTGATTATGGTGATTTTGTTGTTGTTGTTGTTGTTGTTGTTGGTAATACTGATTATGTTGATTTGATTGTGATTGTGATTTGGATGCATTTGTTTGATTTGTAGTATTGGCATTATGACGTGCAGCTGATCCATATCCATTTAGATTAATTTTTTTATTTTTATTCCAACTCCAACCTTGACCATCATTTAATTTCATCCAATCGTATTCGAAAAAATCAAAATCATTATTATTTATAGCTAAGTTTGCATCTGAATTATTTGATGAAGTTTGTAATAATATTTGCTTTGATTGAATTTGTGATTTAGTACTTGCCAATGAGGATGAAGATGCAACAGAATTTGAATGGGTATGTGAATGTTTGTTATTATTATTATTATTATTATTAGTATTGTTGTTGTTGTTGTTGTTGTTATAAATATCATCTAAAATTGAACGAAATAAATTGACATACCCAAGATAATCAGGATCTTCGTCAAATTGAAGTGATCTGACTTGCCGTATATATTCAGCAACTTGTAATGGTAAACCGGAACATAATTCAGGAATTGGAATCTTTTGTTTTCTTTCACCAATTTTCTCATATTTTAATTTATTAGTTGGTGCCTTTAATCCTTGCCATGGTAACTGACCTTTAAGAAAATAAACAAAAACATTGCCCAAACTTTCCAAATCATCTCTTCTTGACTGTTCTCTCCCTAAATGTGTATTAATTGACATATATCTTGCAGTACCACTCAAAGATTTTCTTTCTCTATAAGGAATATGTGCACGTGTCATAGGATCTCGGTATTGTTTAACCATACCATAATCAACCATATAAATTGTGTTATCAGTTGCTGTTGCACCAATCAAAAAATTATCGGGTTTAATATCTCTATAGATTAAATTATTTTCATGTAAGAATTGAATTCTTTCAATCATTTGAATTGCTAACCTTGAAACAGTTGCAATTGAAAACTTCCTACCACACCATTCAAATAAATCTTCTAATGATGGCCCTAATAATTGAATTATTAGAATATTATAATAACCTTCTTGGCCGAAAAAATAAACCTTTGGTACCCCTTGAATGGATAAATATCTATTAGCTTCCCTTTCAGGATCTTTGTAATAATGATTAACAGCAGAATTTAAAATTTTATAAGCTCTAAATTCATCTTTTAGTTGTGGAGCCTCACTTTTCCTAGATTCAAATTTAATTGCAACTGGCTGATTCGATCGAAGAAGGTCATAACCCTTAAAAATTATTCCAAATGATCCTTCTCCAATTTTTTGAGCAATTTGATAATGTGATGCAATTATATTTCTATTTTTATTGGTATTATTATTGGTATTTGATGTTGATGACGTACGTGAATTTGTGTTGGCGTTGCCATTAGAGTTGGTATTATGAGGCGTACCACTTGCCATTGAAGTTGTCGTAGCAATTGTCGTAGATGACAAATTGTTCTGTAAGTTACTATGTGAAGTCATAGCTTATAATTAAAATTGTTAACCGGTAGATTTCAACTTTTTTCTTGGGTAGCTGTGTTTTAGGTTTATCGAATTTTTGGAAAATAATATTATTAATGCAACCAAGGAGTGTTAAAAAAAACTAAGACTGGGATAAACAAGTATAGACTTCAAAAAAAAATTTCAAGCTCTGTTGGGGGTGGAAATGGACGAATAGATGTGAGTAGTTGGAAAAAAGAGAAACAGATAAACAAACAGCAAATTTGCAATTAAAGTGGTTTCCGGTTTTTTTTTCAGTAATTTGCGAATTTCGAGTTTCGTTGATAATAGATGAAAAGATGAAAAAAGGTTTCTGTTTCTCGTTTCTCGTTTCTCGTTTCTCCATTCAGATTGGCAGAACACGATAGTTCGTGGGAAGGCTGGATATTGGGGTTTTGTGGGAAATCTGGATTTTCGTGGGGGTTTCGGTGGGTATTTTAGTGGAACTTTGATGGGGAACTCGAGGTTTCTCACGGAGACGGGACTTGCACCAGTTTATTACGATTCAGTTACTTATGTATGATTTTATACATGATTTTATATACATCCAACCATCATCATCTATTTCTTACCCTTCTTCTTGTTTTTCTTGTTTTTCTTGCTGTTCTTGCTACCAGGACTGTTTTTGTTGTCTGCCGTTTCGGTTTCTTCAACATCTTCAGTAGTGTCATTGACATCAGTAGTTTCTTCACCGGCTTCTTCAACCGCTGGTTCTTCAACCGCTGGTTCTTCAACCGCTGGTTCTTCAACCGCTGGTTCTTCAACCGCTGGTTCTTCAACCGCTGGTTCTTCAACCGCTGGTTCTTCAACCGCTGGTTCTTCAACAGCTGGTTCTTCAACAGCTGGTTTTTCAACAGCTGGTTTTTCAACAGCTGGTTTTTCAACAGCTGGTTTTTCAACAGGTATAGTTTTTTCTTCAACTTCTTTTTTTGGTTCAACAACTGACTCAATTTCTGATTCGACTTCTTCATCATCTATTAAAAAGGAATCATTGGTAGCAATGTTTTCTTTACTTGGTGTGAAATCTCTTTTACCTTCAACATTTGGATAAACTGGTGAAATTAATGTTTCATTTGGTAAATGTTCAGTATTTGAAGTAGTTGTAGTTGATGTTTTTGAAAATTTATCATTCCTGATATTTTCTTCAGGTTTAATGTTTATTCCATTAACGTTTCTTTTCTTTTTGACCAATAAATCTGCATCAGTAATATTATCATCATTAACGTTATAGTTTGAATCCATTTTCTTTGCTCTTGCAATCGATTTCGCTTTTAAAACATCAAAGTAATTATAGCTTCTACCATTTGAAATGAAAATTAAGTCTTCATCATCATCAATTTCATAATTACTGTTTAGAAATTCATTTGATAAATTTGATAGAAATTCATTAAATGATTCTGCAACAACGAATTTTGTATTATAATCTCTACCAAAAAGAATGACTTGTCCCCATTTACCCAATTCATTTGGATTTAGATCAATTGCAATATTATTACCAACATTATCTTTAACAAACGGAATCCATAATGGATCATAATAAATTTCATTAATAAATTTTGGTGGACAGGATTTTTGTAAACCAAAAGCTGAATTAATTACACTTGGTTCTTTCTTTTCAAATCTTTCATAAACCCTTCTCCAAATATTAGTTTCTACAGCAATTGTTTCTAAGTCCATTAACGGATAGGTAAAAATTAAACCACGAGTTTTACCCATACTAACTTGTCCATCATGTATTTGATATGATTCTCTAAAAGAAGATGGTAGACTAATTTCTAAATCATTTTCAAAAGCATTTAAATCATTAGCTGTTGCACCACCTTCCATGTCATCACCTAATTCAGGGAATTCATTATCTAACCAATCATCAATACTTTCCCAAATTTCTCCAACATCTCGTACAGGTTGTCCATTTTCATAATTTCTCAATTCAATTTGCGAATCATTATGTAGTTGTGAACGCATACCCGGTCTATATGGGATTGCAGTATTTGATTTACTTGCATTTGCGTTATTATAAATTGCACTTGAATTTTTATTATTTGAAGACGTTGAAGGTCTTGAATGAGCAACCAATGAAGTAGTGGATGCATTGTTTTGGAAAGACAATTGGGAACCGTTATTTAAAGGTGTATTTGCACGACGTGGAGATGAAGATTGTTGAGCATGACTTTTATTGTCATTGTTGTATTGAGCATAGTGATCGCTAGTAGTGACGTTGTGGAAGAACTCCTTGACGTTTCTGAAAAAGCTCATTGTGCTTTAAATGATGGCTTCTGGTTGGTTGCAGCTTACTTTGTGTTGTGAGTCCAAACAAAAAAAGACAAAATCGAAGGTAATTGTAGGCCTAAGCCAATTCTTTTTTCTTCGTTTCTTAGGACAACAAAAACAACTTTGTTTTGGGCGAGACACGAGACGATGGATTTTCCTACTTGTTATTTTATTTTTTATTTTTTTCTAACTTTTCCGGAGTCTCGACTTAGTTCCGAAACTTTACAACACAGGTTTTTGACAGTTTTATTATTCCATTGTAACTATTGTGGATCCAACATCAGCTTATTTGCAGTATGCGTATAATTACGGTTTATCATCTTAATCGATTAAGTACAAAGCAAGGAATATCAATGTTAGGATCTTCAAAACAAGCAAATCATTGTTGCAATATCGTGATTAAAGTGTAATTACATAGAAATAGATAAAACCTTTCCAAATAAGTAGCAAAATAGAATAGAATAATCATAACAAACAGATAATTACAACATTTATCTAATTATATTGATGAACTCATCAGGAACACCAACGAACTTAGCAATCGCTTTTTTCATTTTTGAAAGAGATCGAGTATTTACTCCATCAAGTTGATATGCCCGGATAAACCTCTGAGCATTGCGTACACCTAAGTCTAAGATATCGTCTATAGACGTTATATCTAGTGGAAGTGGTAACTGATTCAACGATGGAATGACGTCCAAGCTTCGATCAAGTGTAAATAACACACAATTATCCATTCTTCTTTTTTTTGTTGTCACCAAGATCTCTCTTCCTTGTTCTATTTGCAAAAGAATTAATTCTTGTTCTAAAATTCTGAGATGGTTACGAATAGTCTCAATTTGTCCTTGTTTGACTTCAATACGAGAGACATGACTATTAGTGTTATCAGTGCCATCAGAGTTGTCAGTGCCATCAGTGTTGTCAGTGCTATTAGTGTTGTCAGTGTTGTCAGTGTTGTCAGTGTTGTTAGTATAGTCAGTGTTGTCAGTACTGTTAGTGTTATTGTTGTTGTGATTATTCATACTGTATGTTTGGAAAAACTGTTAACAAGAGCAGAAAGATATAATATAAATAAAAGGATAATAAGAAAGAAAGGTAAACAGACAGAAGGCAAAAAGACAGAAGAGCAAAAAGATAGCAACAATAGATTGTAAAAATTAATTAAAGGATGAGCCTTATCCGTATCTTTTCATATGCGATTCCTCTCGAAAGCTAATTCTTTTACTCAATTCATCAGGATGTACAACATCTCTACATATGACACTTGAAGACCTTTTTCAAAAATTGTTCATTATCAATTTTGCTCTTGTAAATCATTTCTACAATACTTTATAAATAAACTATTTTTATGTATTTTAATAGTTTAATTTACATAATTTATAATATTACTGACATTAGAAGGCATTTCTTTAATTTACAAAAAATAAGAATAATAATAGTAATAATAATAATTTTTTAACTCATGTAATGAAGAATCGTTTACAAAATTGTTATTACCAAAACAATCATAACTATCAAATATATGGATATAGTCTTCTCAATCAGTCGACCACCACGATTTTAAGTAATTTCTGGCCCTTTTTAATGTATTTCCCTCTGTTTAACAAATATTTGTTGAGTAAATTTTTAACAAATCATCAACTTTTGTAGGTATAATTTTTCTTCATCTAATAATACAAGTAATAAAAAATATGTAACTATAATTTGTAGACTGCGGCAATACTCCATCATTTGATCTTAAATTTATTTACTATTACAACCAGTCAAAAGAGCACTTTATATTTATGATAAGGTGATACATGTCTATACCAAATCCCATTCGTTCTTGCTTAAAATCACTCCGTAATTTTGTGGCAATCAGTTTAATACATCCATTGAATGTTTATCAGGTCTAATAAAATAATTCGACTTATAGCAAAATCTGTTTATAAACTTAAGGTCTCTGTCACTTACCAAACGTTTTAAAGTCCACAATATAGTTGAGAACAATTTGGTGCAGGTAATGTTTTAGCAGTTGAAATAAAGTGAACCATTTTTAAAAATCTATCATCAAGTACCATTATCATAACCAAAACATTTGCCCGTTTGTGCTTTAAAACACTTATTTGCATCTATAAATTATGGCCATTGCTATTATGCTTGTGACAATCGATAAATTTTGAGCAAACAATTCTATTTGGAAGAAACAATCCGTCACAATAAACTGTATATACTAAATTCAAGTATGTTTTCTATAAATCAGCATAAGAATTACAAAGTGATTTTTTAAACAAATTCAATGAATACTATTATATTTTGGTTCAAGTCCATTTATCCTTCAATGTAGTTTCATAGTAATATACTTTATCTTTGAATTTATAATTTTAATTACAATACTTAAGTTTAACTGGCAACTTTCTTTTTTGCCTCAGTACATCATAAATTTTACCATTTTACCATACAAATTATCATGCTTTTATGCTTTGATAACTTGATGTTTAAGGTTATTCACCGCAAACGCAGTAATTGTTAAATTATCAACTCAAGTCTCTGCTGTGATATCAATTATAAACTAATAGCGATTAAATCATTTGCCGGTATATTCTTATGTCCAGGAATATACTTAGAATTGGAATAAAAGCTTCAGCAAGACACTCGAATCTTCTTGCAATTTATTCACAATTAACCCAAATTTGAGCTCATGTATATATGAAACTCGATTGATCTGTAAATACAAAATGTCTACCAACCACATAATAACTCCCAGTTTTGAAGCTCTGCAAAATATGTTTATAAAAGCCATATCCAAAAAGTTTTTTAGAGTCATATGCAACAATACCTATAAATCCACCTCTTAAATGTGATTGTTCTATTTTACAACCTAAAGAACTTCTGCATGCATCTGAATGCACAATGAATTCACTACTTTCTTCCTTAACTCTACATACTAAAACAGAATCTTATAAATGATTGTTCTAAGTTTCAAATGAATGATTTTTATCATTGTCATAGGGGATATTGGATAATAAATTTATATATGCGTAAAAGAATCTTCAAATAATGACTTACAAAATCTTGTGCAAGATAAAGTTAAACATAGGTAGTAAAAGCATTTGTCAACTTAATCTGGTTGTCACCCATTGCTGATTGAATATGCTATCATTATCTGCCACTTTCACTTACCTCAAAAGTAGTACAGGAAATAAACTAATCACTTAATAGTTTGGGGTTTATGGTTTACAGTTTATAGCTTTATCGCTTTATCGCCTTTCAACTTTGTAAAAATAAAAAGCGACAACTTATTTGCCAAAAGGGTTTTCTGTTATTAGTTATTACAGATCATTTGCCCTCATTAGTCCAATTCTGTATCACCTATTTGTGACACAATAAAAGAACCATTACTATGCTTCAGCTAATTAATCCAAACAACATTAATAAAAGAGTTAACAATACGGAAAACGGAGATTTGTTACAATCCAAGAAGCAGAAATTTGTACATTCTTTTCAAAATAAAGATAAGCTTTATAGCCAAAAAAATAATGATCTTGATGATGAAGGTGAATCCGATGAAGATTACGACAAGGAGGAATTTGAACGTTATGACAAAGAAGCTCGCAGAGTATTTTACATTAGACCAGAAAATGTCAAACGTGGCTTCAGAGCAGAGCTTGAAGAGAGTGCCGCTTTGTATTTAGCGGAAAAGAAGATATTACCAATTCCTTTTCTTGATAGACATCCCGAGGGCATGCCATGTTGGATCGAGAGTGTTGATGATATCAGAAATTTGAATGAGAAGGATACCCATGTGTTTTTGCGTGCTTACCGGATGTCTACAAATGGTTCATTAAACGAGTTGAAGAAAGATTTAGCAGTATTCCTTGGTGTTGAATATAAGGATGCACATTCTGCATTTGATTTGAAAGTTCCGGACAACTACAATGTGGATGAACACAGGTTCATGTTCGAAAAATATTATACCACTGATGATGACAACGACAAAATAGAATCGGATGAAGATTACGACAAGGAGGAATTTGAACGTTATGACAAAGAAGCTCGTAGAGTATTTTACATTAGACCAGAAAATGTCAAACGTGGCTTCAGAGCAGAGCTTGAAGAGAGTGCCGCTTTGTATTTAGCAGAAAAGAAGATATTACCAATTCCTTTTCTTGATAGACATCCCGAGGGCATGCCATGTTGGATCGAGAGTGTTGATGATATCAGAAATTTGAATGAGAAGGATACCCATGTGTTTTTGCGTGCTTACCGGATGTCTACAAATGGTTCATTAAACGAGTTGAAGAAAGATTTAGCAGTATTCCTTGGTGTTGAGTACAAGGATGCACATTCTGCATTTGGTTTGAAAGTACCAGGAATTTAATTATATATTTTGAAATGCTACAGCTATGTTACATATTTTTACATCATTTTTAAATTGCTTATTTGGTTAATTTTCACTAGTTTCATTTTTTTTTATTTTTATTTTTATTATAGTTTTATACCTTAATCTGTTTTTGGACAAATATTTTAACAAATTCAATAAAATGCGGCTGGATATTACATTGTACCAGATACTTCTATTTAAAATATAATGAATTCGATGTTTAAGAAGTAGACATTTGATTGTTGAAAACCTAACAACTTACTATTGTGTTATCAACAAATTTTGTACTACCAAACAAACTAATCTTTTATTTTTTAAAAATTACTTTACAATTAAAGACCACATAAGTGTAAATAAAAAAAGTCATAGCGCCTCTATTATAAGTCGCTTCATAATTGTATTTTTATTTTTTAGATTAAAACACATATTCAGATTCAACGTAAATCATTTTACAATAATCAACACACACCTATTTTTGGTTTTGTAAAATATATCGACAATCATAAATAACAGATATTTATTAGTTTTATTTTATTTTGCATCTGCACTAGTAATTACTGATCACCTAGTGTCTAATGAACCTTTGTGCATCTGGAAATAATTAACGAGGTAACTCAGATGGGATTTTATAAACAAAATAAATGTGTAAGAGTTGCCAAAATTTTTACAGATTTAGCTTACACTCTGATAAAAATAATTTTTATCTTCTAATAATAAAGTATTTAACAAAGCTTGTTTGTACATTTACAAGCAACGTTTATTTCTTTTTGTTCAAAAGAAAATCAAGAGTTGACAATTGACTGGAAATAGGAGACTGTGTTAAGTTTCGTTGCGAGCGAATACCTGTACGGGCACGTACACCAGATCTAGCACGAGCACGTCCAGCGAGCCCACCTCGGGATGAAACTTTAGAAACAGATGTTGGCATTGGAATATCAAATAATGCTGTTGAAACATTGTCATCATTGTCATCAACTTCGGACTCTTCTTCGGAGCCAGAATTTTCAATATATTCGCTAGATTTAGCAGTTGTCTTATTATTAGATTTCGTCCGTGTTGTTTGTTTTTGAGGCTTTTGTGTACTCATTGTAATTGGTGTTTCACCACTAAACATCATTGGTAAATTCGCACCGTTATTTGAAATGGGAGTAACTGAACTTGTATTAGCGTATTTTGTATTTTCCTGTACTTTCGACGTTTCATACTGTGTCTCAGCCTTGATTCTCTTTGCAAGTTCCCTAAAACTCTTTTTAACGTCTTTGACGTTACTTGTAACAATTAAATCATTATCTTTTGAACTGTCATCATCCTGCAAATTTAACCGTTTAAGTAAATCAATATGATCTTCTTCTTCATTTTTAACAAACTTATCCAAAATACTTTTATCTTCTTCATGTTCAAGCAATGTCTCTAATGTATCAGAGACTTTCTTCTTTGTCAGCATAATCAACTCATTATCATTAAGTTTTTCATTAATCATATGTAAAATGTCATTTTCATCATTATGACTGCGAAGGTTAATATCTTCATCAGTTAAAACTTCATCATCATTCATCTCACCCTTGGAAATCAACAAAGAATCACTATTCTTATTATTGTTATTATATCTTTTCTTTTTAAAAAATAGTACGACATCATTAATATTTGCAACTTTACCAACAAATCTATTTGAAAAAAATCTTGGATTTTCTACTTCATAACCACCAGAATATTCAACTCTTAACCTGATTAATGGCAATGGTATATCTTTATCAGTTAATATTCCATCATTGAATAACTCAATATTACTTTGTTTCCAGTTTGTGTTTGCATTTGAAATCATTGTTTCAATTTGACTCATCAAAAAATTCAAAACTTGATTCTTATTTGAACTTGTTGCACTTAATCCAGTTTGAAGTAAAACGACATCTTTCATCACAAATGGCCTAACAGTTTTTAATTTAATTGGCTCTAGTGAAAAGTTTTTACCTTTGACACTTAATATGTAAACGTGTTTATCTATAGTTTCACCTTCACTTAATGATGTTGCAATGGATGACCCACCTTGTAAAATATATGTTCCGGTTATGTCATTTTTAACTGCAACAGGTTTACAATCATGTTCATGACCCCAAAGCACAAAGTCTAAAAATGTTGGTAACGATGTTTCTTCAACAACTCTAACCCCTGGTCTGTGAACATGGTTTTGATGAATACACATCAGATTAAACCATCCAATCCCTTCATTGTCATCAGTATCTGGTTCCAAAAATTCTAAATTGCCACTAGCCATTGTTTTGATTAATCTTTCTTCTCTAACACTATGTAACCCATACAATGCTAAATTAGTCTTACCCTTATTAAATAATAATGGGCAAACCGTTATTTGCTCATTATCAATTATTCTACCAAAATGATTAAGTAAGCCACCAACACTCAAAACATCCAATGGTGATAATAATTCTTCACCAGTTGCATCATCATGATTCCCACTTATTGCATATAATGGCATACCTACATTAACATTCACATCATATTCTGCAGGATATGCAAAATGTTTTGTTGCCATTGCATCACTGGGATCAGAAACTAACCTGTATTCAATCGGTTTGTCATTCCAACAATGTTCACGTAATGTCCTCATAACATGATAGTATGATTTTTTGGTAGGTGCATTAACATGAAATAAATCACCACCTTGAACAACCATATCAACATCATATTCACGTCCAATATTCAAGATCTCTGCAAATGTCTTCCATGAATCATCTCCACGAACTTGATCATTTTCCATATATCCAACATGATTATCCGTCGTTAAAAGTATACGAAATGTATCTGGCCCATCCTCTATGTGCTGAACTTCAGGCATTATGTTTCAAAAACTGCATAGAGCTTGAGAATAAAATCTGAAATTTATTTACAACGCCATAATTCATGTACTTCATATTTTCTATTTTCATATGCGTCTTAATTTATTATAATTGTTACTCGCGTTACGTTTAAAGTTTAAAGGGTCAAGATTTAAGGTGTCATAATCTATAATAACTATAGCTATACAATTAATGTTCTGGATAATAAACAATGTCTCTACACAAAATAGTAACCCTTTTAAACAGCCTTCGCCATTCTAATGGATCACCTGTTTTTCTTAAAAAATCTATTCTTCTAGCTGCTAAATTATCTGCAACTTTTGAAAGTACAATCTCACCTGTTAATCTATTATTATAATCATCAAGATAATCAATTTGAAAACGTATAATACCACGATAAACATTATTTTCAAGGACTTGCTGTGTTATCTGTTGACATTGAATGTCTTTGTCAGATTCAATTATATTTAGTTGGATTAAAGATTCTGTTAAAATAGTAACAACTGTATCTAATTCTGAAAAAGAAAAGAATCTTGTTAAATTATCTGCATATAATTCTGGATGTTTATCACGTTTTATCGTACGTTTGTTGAATTCTTGGTCAATAGTCTTATACCTACTTTCAAAATCGATTTCCTTTTCTTGCCTATAAAATTGTAGTATTGCTGGATCCATTGCAATCAGTTCTAACTCTCTTTGATGTTTAAAATCATTTTCATTCCTTAGCTTTTTACGTTTTGATTTTTCACTATAAGGTTGTTGTGAATATATGTTTGTGTATAGTCTATTGGTCGTATCATCTAAATCATCAATGATGACCTTTTCCATTGGCTGTGTTTCTAATTTTCTTCTGTTACTTTTCTGTGTTGCTGAATATTCTGTAACTTTCTTAAACTCACCATCACTCATATTAATGTATAAGTTAACCAACAATCTAGCCTTCAATTTATTTGGATCTTTACACATACCTTTCGAATTAAGAAGCCCTCTATCTTTCACCATCCATTGATGCTGTTTTATTTTATCAATTGAAATTCTTTCACTAATATCAGGTACTAATACTTTTCTTAATAAACTTAATGCACCCAGATTAATTTTATTCCAAGGACTTACTAAAATATCACCTTTGTTTTTAATATAATATGCATAATCATTATCTTCCATAACAGGCATTTCCCATGCGATTTTACCTGTCAATAGTACAAACAAAACAATCCCGCATGACCAAATATCACATAATGATGGATCGTAATTAGATGTAACAACTTCAGGAGCAGCATATGGCGGAGAGCCACAGGATTTATTACATTTTCTTTTTGGTCCTGTTTTCTTTTGAAAAACAACTGCTAAACCAAAATCAGTTAACTTCAAATTACCTCTTGAATCCAGCACTAAATTTTCTGGTTTTATATCTCTATGCGCTACACCCTTTGAATGTAAAAAACCAACTGCATGAACTAATTGAGTAAAATAAAAGTGGGCAACATCTTGATCAACACCTAAATCGGGTTCAATTTTATCAAATAACTCACCATTCTCAGCTAATTCCAATGCAATCCAAGCCCAATCTCTATTGTAAGCAAAATCATACATTGTAATAATATTTTGATGTGGAACTTGCTTTTGAATATACGCTTCTCTTGCTATATCTTCAGGAGAAAGACCCTTCTCAGCAGCAAAGGGTATATAAACCAGTTTTATTGCAACATATTTAGGATTTCCGCTGTATGTTTCACCAAATTTAACAATTGCAAATCCACCATGACCTATTGTTTTCCCCAGTTTTACACGTTTAATTGGTGGCAAAGGAGCCATCTGTGAGAGATGGTACATTTGTGACATTTTCCAGCTTATCGTTTTTTCTTTGGACTTTTGTGCAGTCAAGCAAATACAAAAGAATGTTATAAAAAAGACATGTTTTAAATTTCAAGATAGATCAAATCAAAGATCAAACATTGTTTACTTTTCACTGCCGCGTTTCGTTGAATGTCAAGTTTAAGTTTTAAGTTTTAAGTTTTAAAGTATAAGTAAATGATAAACAATAAATAAGGCAGCTCAAGCTATATAACTACTTCAGAGAGGTCAGGTACCCATGATGCTTCAACAGGACGGAAAACTTTCAGTTCACCACTTTCTAATTTTCCAAGATCAATATCTGCAACACGGACTTTTTTGACACCACCGATATTTTGATGAATAATTTCTAACCATTTTAATCTACCATCTTTACTAGAATCATCACTTGGTTTAACATCAAGTACAATAGCTGTATGATCCGGTGCACCAAATGTCATTGTACGTTGCGGATATTTGAACATACATTTCTTAAATTGTAAAATATCACCACGACGAATATCATCCGAGATAGGTGGAACTGTGATGTCTGGAATATTATTATTTGTACCAGTAAATGCTGCAATACATGCACCATGAACAAAACCTGTTGAAATAAAAGCATATTTTCCACATGCCTTTTCAAGCGCATCATGTGCTAATGTCCAACATTCACCGTTTCCAACCATTTGTCCCTCTTTAACTTCACACCAACTGGCAATATGTTCAGCAAATTTTTCATGGCCTTCAACTAATAATGCTTTAGTAACTGATGGTGGTGGAATAAATTCAACTTCATTTGTTAATGTATCCAATGGAACCGAAGCACCTTTTTTCCAAACAAGTTTTAATCTTAATGTCCCTAAATCCTCTAATCTAAACCCATAAATTTTAAATTCCTTTGTACCAACATATCCATGACTTAATTGATAATTAAGTCCCTGTAAATCTTTTGGTAACTTAGAATTATTATTTTTAAACCACCATAATGATGTTAATTCTAAATTTAAGTCCGGTGCGTTCCATGATGCTATCGTTCTTGATGGAGGTGCAACTGGTGCTTTTGTTCTCGATGGTGGTGGTGGGGGAACTGATGATCTGGTTGAAGAAATTGAGTTTGATGATGATCTACTTGCAGGAGGTGCAGGAACCGGCAGAATCTTTAAGTTTTCTGATTTTTTCATTGATATTTCAGGTTTTGATTTATGCGAAGTTGCAGGTTTAATTTTATGTGGTGGTTTTAAAAGATCGTCATCATCGGCAAGGCCTGGTAACGGAACACCATTTGAAAGTGGTACCTGTGCTAACGTTGAAGATCTTCTGTTTGGTAATGGTGGTCTATCTTCATCAATACTAACATCATATGCACCAACTTCACTTTTAATTGCAGTTGTGTCATTTTTAATTATCGGTTTTCTCGATGCTGGTCTCTCCGGTCTTATTGGAGCTTCAGGCGGAGTTTCTGATCGTCTTCTCTCATGTCTAGCTTCCAAATTATTCTTTGTAGGTGTTTCTCTTCTCATACTTCTATATCTTTTGTTTTCATCATCTTCATCATCTTCATCAGAATATTCATCATAACCGTTGCTTTTGTTTTTTAGTCTATCTTTCATTTTTGAAAACTTATCCATAGCCTTATTTGCCAGTGGTCCCGACTTTTCTTTTGCACTTTGTAGACTTTCCATTGAAAAAGTCTTTGCATTTTGTAAAAACTGTGACGATGGATTTTCTCCTCGAATATTATGACTTCTACTATCACCATAGTCATCATGATCATCAGCGGAAGAATCGTAATCATCATTATAACGACGGCCTCTAGGTGGTTCTCTGACAGAACCAGACCTTTGATGCGGTGTAATATATCTTTCAGTATGATGAGGTTGCTGCTGCCTCTGAACACTATGTTTCCGCTGTGGAGTTTTAGGTTGATTAACAACATGAATTGATCTTTCATCAGCATATTCGTCAGAATAATAATCATCTTCACTTAAGGGTTCATCAGTTGATTGACGTGAATTTGGTTTCGATGTCTTCCTAGGTCTTGTTGGCATTGCTGGTGGTTGTTCCTTTCTTGCTGGAAGTTTTGGTGGTGCAGATTCATCATCATCGGATACTTTGACTTGTGATTTAATTGCTATATGTGTGTTTCTTGCAGGTAAAGAAGGTGGAGCATGCTCATTATGATTATCATTATCGTAAATATTCCTTTGAGGCTTTATTCTTGAATCTACTCGAGATGGATTTCTGACAACAGAATTTCTCTTAGGGGGTACTAAAAATGATGTATTCCCTTTCAATGGAGAACGCATACCCTCAGCATAATCAATTGTATCATTACCAACACCTTCATGACTATCATTGTCAGTATCATTATCCCTTGATGACTTTCTCAATGGCGATGCCATGGTTGATGCATATGCTGATGCAATTGCTGTTTGGTTTCTTTGTGGGGGTAGCGGATATCCATTTAATTTCAAATTGTCTTTCTTGAATGGACTCAATGGCATATTACGTGTTGGATGTACAGGGAAAGACGACAAACCTATTGATGCAAGCTCAGAATTGTTATTGTCTTCCTTTTGATGATCTTCTTCTTCTGATTCATCGGAATCTAATGCATCTGGATCAATTGTCATTGTAATTTGTCTTGAGACAATCGAATCATTAGTTGATTGACGCAAAGCTTTCATTTGTTCACTACCTGTTTTTCTTGAAATGGTGTTTTGTGATGCAACTAAGTTATCGTTATTTTTAAAATCAGAAGCTGTGACTATACTATTCTTTGAAACATTACCCACAGTGAATTTTTCGAGACCTGGCTTTTTTGCTGGAACCGGAGGTAAATTTCTTGGTTTCGGCTTGATTGGAGGAGGTGGACCTTTTGACATGCTTGATTTCAACTTTCGTTAATAGTATTTAGGTTTTCTTAGATGTGTGAGTCCGGAATGTCTGTTTTCTTTAAAAGACTATTTCCAGGAATGGAATGTTTGCTGAGTCAAGCTTGAGATTTGAAATTTGAAATTTGAAATGTGAGGATGGAAAAAGCAAAAAGCATGTAAATGAATTCGGAGAGTTTGATTCGGTTCTTGTATTTTTAATTTAATGTTCTACTTGTCTTTTTGTTAGAATCATGGATTGAAAATTTCACACAACAACACACATAATGAAAAGTACTCTTCTCAGAATATTGTCATTTTCATTGACATTATCTAACAATCTTGCCAATGCACATGGAACTCACGGATCAGAGACATATAATTCACCAGAGGAATACAAAGAAGGAATTCCATTAGAATTTGAGGGATCATGGGAACGTTGGCATATGTCTCATGAACACGGATTGGATGAGTTTACACCCGATGTAGTTTTTAAAATTCATGCAATTAGTGAATCTCCCGAATTTATTACAAAAAAGGATGTTTTGAGGATGTATGGGTTACAGAGAGATGAAGTTGTTGGTCAGGGTGATGGTATGGGGGACCATGATAATAGCGAGTTAGTTTCTCAAGAATTGAAGGACAAAGTTATAAATACAGTTTTTGGTTTAATTGATAAAAATCACGATGGATTAATCGATTTGAGTGAATGGTTAGATTACTCCACAAATGGCGGTGAACTACCAGATTTTGGTTTAGGTCCAGGCCATGAATATGACTTTGAAGAAGAATATGAAAAACATCATTGGTTGAAATACCATGCAGTTGATGATCCTGATATTAAAATTATGCATAAAGAAGATGTTGAACATGAGCTTTTACATCATTTTCATGAAATTGAACATGATGATGAAGATATGCATGAAAATCCAAATGGTATAAAATACAACGTTCGTAAACCAATTTTGGTTAAAAATATTCCACCCAGTTTTCAATATTAATTTGTTTCTATTCAATTAAATTTTTAATTTTCTATATAATAAAGTGGTTTATATTTATTGTATAACACCTGATGAGTATTATTCGAATTAATTATGATAGTAGGATGTTTGTATTAAGAGATCGGGAACACACCTTATAAAGTATAATAATAATAAGAGTAAAATTAATATGAATAAAAGACAAAAAATTATATAAGAAATTTAATGATAAAATTTAAAAAATAAGTTAATTAACTAGTTATTTAAAAATCTTCACCATCAGATGAAACATATGCATCACCTAATTCCTTCTTCTTCTTCATTCTTTCCTTCTTCTTCTTTCTTAATTCAGCTGATGATAACTTAGCCTTCTTCTTAGTTGCTGCAATCTTGTTACCCATAGCATCGAATTTATCACCTTCATCTTCTTTCTTGGAAATTCTTGGACCAGCACCTTGACCTTGAACCCAATTGTGACCAGATGGAATCATCATACCGTCTTGAACAGCCCAAACTTCTTCGGTTAAATCCTTAGTGAATTCAGCAGAGTGAGTAATGATAATAACACCACCTTCGAATGCCTTTAATGCCTTGGATAATGCACCTAAAGAATCTCTATCTAAATAATTGGTTGGTTCATCTAAGACAATTAAATGAGGTCTTTGCCATGTACATGCAGCTAAGACTAACTTAACCTTTTGACCACCGGATAAACCTCTAATTCTAGAGTGAGAAACTAATTCAGTTTCTAAACCCAGCATAGCACAATGTTCTTCAATTTCCTTTCTGGTTAAAGGTCTGAATTGACCAGATGCTAAAGCTTCCTTCATATCAACTTCAGCAACCATCTTGGAATGTG
Organism: Pichia sp. NRRL Y-12830; assembly: GCA_030564565.1. Lineage (NCBI taxonomy): Eukaryota > Fungi > Ascomycota > Pichiomycetes > Pichiales > Pichiaceae > Pichia > Pichia sp. NRRL Y-12830. Next base: position 50,847 of record JAJLVO010000034.1, read on the forward strand.
ATTCTACTAATTCACCTCTTGGTAACCAAGCGTTATCAACGGATAACATTGGAACCCATCTTTCAGATTTCATACCAATATTTTCACCTAAAGTAAAAGAACATTCATATTCGTAAGTGTTCTTGAACTTTCTTCTAGCATGAATACCAGCAATTCTTCTTGGAGTACCTTCAATCTTGAAAATCTTGTTCATAGCTTGTTCATCATTTTCATTAATTTGTCTTGAAGCTCTATCCATGGTTTCTCTATCTTCACCGGTTTGGAATCTCCATTGAATATATTCGGATGGGGTCTTATCTAAGTGGGAATCAATATGTGCAAACGCATGTTGTTTAATGTAAGCAATTCTACAATTTTCATGAACATAAACTTCACCAGTAGTTGGTAATAATTCACCAGTTAAAACATTAATTAAAGTGGACTTACCAGCACCATTTGGACCAATAACAGCAATTCTTGATGATAAAGAACATTGGAAATTAATATCAGTAACTTGTGGTTTGACAGTACCTGGGTATTGGAAAGACATATTTTGGACCTTGACAATAGCCTTTTGTTTAGTCTTAACACCTTCTAAGAAACCTGGTTCTGGGAACTTGAATTCTAAATCAGATGCACCAATTTCTTCATAAGCCTTTGCAGCTGGGACCTTCTTAATGAATTCAGATAAGTTACCCTTGTACTTTCTTAACTTGTAACCTTCATAATGGATAATGTATTGGGTAGTTCTATCTAAGAAACCAGAATCGTGGGAAACAGTAATGGAAGTAATACCACAAGTGTTTAAGTAATCAACTAACCAAGTAACATTAACAACATCTAAATGGTTGGTTGGTTCATCTAATAATAAAATATCAGCATTCTTTAAAACAGCCTTTGCTAAAGCTAATTTCATCTTCCAACCACCAGATAAAGCAGAAATTGGTCTGTCTAACATTTCATCGGAGAAACCGAATTCGGTTAATTTAGCTCTAACAGTTTCTCTGTCACCAGTATCACCTTCAGAAAGAACGTAATCAGTAGTTGGGGTTTCAGCGTGAGTACCATCAATATCATGTTCAACATAAATAGTTCTACATTCTTCTTGAGTTGGGAAACCTTCAACTTGACCATTTGCAATAGCTCTCATTAAAGTAGATTTACCAGCACCATTTGGACCACATAAACCATATCTTCTACCTCTCTTTAATCTTAATTGAGTTTTGTTTAATAAAATCTTTGCACCATAAGCTAATGAGAATTCACAGTTACATAAATCTTCACCTTCATCATCTTCATCAGCCCAAACTGGAGGTTGTGGAATGTTATCAACAGAAGTTTTTCTGAATTCTTCAATAAGGTCCTTTGATTCCTTTTCATGTAAAAAGATAGTTAAGAATGGAGTTAAAGCCAGACCCCAAGCTTGTGGATCAATCTTTCTTTCATCAATTAAATTAGCAGCAATTGCAGCAACATAAGATTTAACAACATTGAATCTTGCTGGTGTTTGTGCAACTAATTTTTCTAAAATTGCTAAATTAACCTTAACATCACCGGCATGAGAAAGTTCAGGGATGGAATCATCTTCTGGAACAGCACCAACTCTTCTTAAAGTAGTTAAAGCTCTTTCGGTAACAGATCTTGCTTCTGGATCTGCAATAACTTCCAAGTTAGCCTTTAAAGCTGGTAATAATTTAACTAAGAATGGTGCAATAACTTGTGGATCATCAACTAATTTACACATGTTATCAACAATGACAGCAGCCTTTCTCTTGATTGAAGTATCTCTTTCAGCTAAACCTCTTGATAATAATGGAGACATAATTGCTAAAGCAGCAGTGGTAACTTCAGAAACAAAAGTAGTTGCACCTAAAGCGTGAACGGTTTCTGGAACTTCCTTTGGATTTGCAATAGAAGAAATTAACTTTGGAATGAAAGGTTCAATATCCTTGTTTTGAACAGTTGCAGTACATTTGGTTAAACAATCAGTTGCAGCATTCTTAACATCAATTTTAGTATCCCACATAGCTTCAGATAAAACAGGAATTAAGTCAATCATTCTTAATGCTAATTGATCTTTTGCAGTTTCAACGAAGATTGCAACAGCATCTAAGATTGCAACTTTTTCTTGCCATTTGGCAGTAGTTGATAATCTTTCAACTAATCTTGGTAAAATATCCTTGATAGCAACAGGAGTAACAGATCTAATTAAAGCAGTTAAAGCCTTGACTGCAACATCTCTAACTTCTTGTTGTTTATCACCAGTTTTTTCACAAACGACTTGAGTTAATTCAACAACATAAGGTTCGACAGATGGAGATAAGTCTGATTCAGATGCAATATGAGCAATGGCTTCTAAAGCATTGGCAGTAGTTTTCTTGTCGTTAAGAGCTTTCTTTAATTGTTCAAAGAATTCAACAGGAACATCATGTTCAATGATTTCACCATTTAAGAAAGAAGCAACATTTGCAGCAGCGGAATCTACATTTTCAGGAGTTGCAATTGCTAATTTGTTGAAAAGTTCAGAAAGAACTTCCACAGATTGTTTTGATTCAGCAGCAGCAGACATGGTTGACTGGAGGTTGTATGAAAAAGAAGAAAGAACAAATTTGAAAGGGAGAAAAAGAAAGAGAAAAAGTGTTTAGAAACAGAAGAAAAGAAGCGGAACAGGATTTTGCCGTTGACCAACCAACGAGGGTTTTGGAAAGGTTGAAAAAAATTTTCGTTTTTTTTCACGTTGTTAAATTGAAAATCCCAGCTGGGTGAAAAATTTTTCATGAAAAAGAAACAAAAAAGAAAAATGTGAAAAATGTGAAAAATGTGAAAAATGTGAAAAATGTGAAAAATTATAAATTATGAAAAATCTTATCGGCGCGACGATTTCCCGTTTTGGCACTGACTTCTGCTTTTTGAAAATGCAATCTGAAAATGCCCCGACTTTGTGAAATCTGTATGTTAGATCAAAATTGGAAACGATGAAATTGGCCGCTATCTAAGGTCTATAATCACAAGGCATCATCTAATCACCAATTGTTTCTTTTTTGAACTTGCTTCCAGTTTAGTCTTGGTTTTTTCCACCATTCTCACACGTTCCATCATCTTCACACTCCATCCAGGTTGTTTCCAGATCCCCTTTTATTGGAGCATGTTAGATTTGGTCAATTCCCCGTTATTTCCTCTAGAGGAATTATCCCCAGAAACTTTCGTTAAATTACCGAAACATCCACATGCTGAATCAAAATCAGTTAAATTGTACATTATACTAGCTGAACCTCATTTGTTTCTTGAAGGTTTTACTAAAGAAGAAGTAATGTCTAGACCGCCTGCTATTCTAAGGGGTTGTTTATTTTTAAGAGTTTCTCATCCGGTCAAAATTAAAGATATTTCTCTAAAATTAAAAGGTACTTCGAGAACCGAATGGCCTGAAGGTATACCACCAAAGAAGGTTGAACATTTTGAAGCAAATGGGATAATCAATCATACTTGGCCATTTTTCAACTATGTTAATAGTTATCCAACTAATTCAAATCAAAGAAACAATGCTGATTTGTATATTCCTAAGTCTGATTGTGATGTTTCAAATTTTTCTTTAGATAACACGTTGTCCCCTGTTAGTTCAGTCACTGATTTAAAACCAATGATGTCTCCAGTTAATATTTTGAAATCATTTCGAAGTCCTTCGTCCCATTCAACGGGAACATCTCACAACAATGATTTGAATACTGTTACTTCAAATCCTGGACATGATGCTAATAAAACTTTCCCTCCAGGTGATTATATTTATTCTTTTGAAATGCCAATTCAATGCTCAAGTCCTGAGTCCGTCAATGTCACTTTTGGTTCAATAAGTTATGAGTTGGAAGCTCATGTTGAAAGAAGTGGTACCTTTAAGTCAAGTCTAACTGCAAAACGTCCACTTAGTCTGGTTCGTGCTCCATTTGAAAATTCCAACGAAGAGAATGAACCAATTATAATTAATAGAGATTGGGAGGATAAGTTACAATATGATATAGTTATTTATTCAAAACAAGTCATTTTAAATTCCTATTTACCAATTTCTTTCAGAATGATCCCACTAGAAAAGATTAAAATTCATAGACTCAGAGTTTACATAACTGAACATTTAGACTATTATAGTCATAATAAAAAAGTTCATAGAACTGAACCCCCAAAGAAAATTTTATTATTAGAACATAAACCGATGAAACCTTTAGACAATCTTCTTTCGTTAGGTGATGATGAAATTGGTGGTGTTGAATTGGATTTTCAAGTGTTTGTACCTGAATTATATGATGAAATTCATAAATTACATCCCGATACTACAAGTGAGGACATTCAATCTCATCATTGGATTAAAATTTGTATTAGAATTTCAAGATCTGATCCAACACCCGAAGATTCTAATAAAAGAAAGCAATATGAATTATCGATTGATTCTCCAATGCATCTTTTAAGTCCTCACTGTGTACATGCTAATACTTTGTTACCTTCATATGACGAACAATTGAAAATCGATAGATTAAATATGGATTTGGAGATCAATAGTTCAAGGACCGATACTGCATCAATTACTACTTTAACACCTAAATTGAATGCTTCAGATAAGAAGCAATGTTTTGATAAAATGATGTCACCGAGAAAAGATACAATTTTAGTTTCAAATTTATTTAAACCCGATTCAGCAGTTCCAATCGAAATGTTATCACCGCAAGCTAAGCCGTTTTCTCCAATTGCTTCTCCACAATTGAATGCAATTAATCCAGAATTACGTGAGACTCCGATTATTCGATCTTTGAATTTATCACCAATTACATCTCCAACAGGGAATAATACAAGATCAAGATCTGCATCCAAATCTTCAGTTAGAAATAGAGCAATATCTCCAATTTCAAATTCAAGAATTCCATTACCAAACATGGTTAGATTGTCATCAACTTCATCAATTTCTGAAGCTCCTCCACCTCCCTTCATTGAATATCCTCCATCCTATGAAGAAGCCACTATTAGTTCACAAAAGCGTAGCAAGAGAAGCGAAACGTTAAATTCATCATCATCAACGAATTCCTTAGGGTCGAATAGTTCAACTAATTTACATTCCTCGAATAACTCTGCATTATCATTCACAGCAAAAAACAAAGAATCAAATATGAATTCGACATCTTCGTCAAATATACCACCAACAAGGATTTCATTAAATTTAGCATCTTCGTCGTCATCACAAAAACTGAATAACTTACCATTACCAAGGTTGAATTTATCATCGATGAACACACCAGCAGCATCGTCATCACTTGAGCATACACCATCAATTTCATCATTCTTGAATCCAACAACAAATGAAAAAAATGAAATTCTTTCATCAAGATCAAATAGTAATCATAATGTGAGCGGTGGTGGACAAATTAATATGGTCAATTCCTTATCCTCTTTATCATCTATATCAGCAACAACACCTCAAGCTCGTGGTAGATTAAGGGATTTAGTTAGTTCAGATTTGGCAGGGGATTCAAATTTGAAATTTAAAATTACACCAATTAGAAGTCCATCGGTTTCACCATATTTAAGGCCATCAACTACTGACAATAGATCCATTTCACCAATTCGTTCAGCATCTCCAGCACCAATTATTGCAGCCAGTAGAAATTTAAATAAACTGATAAGTTCAAGTTTTACACCAGGATTTTCTATTAATGAACAAATTAATCACAATTTATTGAATTTCAATTTTGTCAATCCAAAAATTAATCCAAGTTTATCCAATTCCACATCAGATAAAAGTAGATCACCTAATGTGCATACAGCAGGAAATTCCGACTTAGATACGATTGTTATGTCTGATTCCCTATCACCCGAAGATACATCAAGTTTAGATAGACCGTTATTAAACTCAGAAAGGGAAGAAGATGATGATGATGTAGGATTATCAGATTCTTCAAATGATGAAATACTAAACTCTAGTGGAATAAGTAACTTACATTCAAATACATTTGGTTCCATCAATAATTCATTAGATGACTTATTGATGTTACAAAACAACAACTCAATTTCATTACTAGATTTACCAAGGGGTAGTTTAAGTGGACCTTCTTCCAATACAAGCACAGAAAACCATAGAGGAATCCCATTGAATTACTTAGGTAATAATGTAAATGACATTGTTGATTCGAATACTAATGTTGTTGGAACGGATATTACAAATATGGGGAAGTTTAGTGAACCGAGTAATATGTTTAGGAACAAGTTAAGAAATCCAAATATACATCAAAATGGCAAGTAATTCGTTTATACCTCATGTGTACCTCATTTATAGTTTCCAAAAGCTCAATATTTACTCCAATTCTCCTCTATAACGGTAATTTGTAGCATAGAGTTTTGAATTGCCACCGTTCACTTTCTCGTTTTGCCTAGCCCCCCAAGCTTCTGAACCGTTCCATCCTTTCCCAGCAAGCCGGCCCGAAATGGTGCAACCCGTCCAACCGCGCATGCCGATCCTGGAAAGAACCAAAATGGTGTCATATTCTCAACTCAATGGGAATTGCGGCTGCTGGAACAATAGGAACAATCTCCCAACGGTTTTCCAGATCTCGCTAATGGATTGTCTTGAGGAGTAAGTTGGTTCTTTTTTGAGGGGTTAATGGGATTCTTGTGGATCAGGTTGATGGCCATTGTCTACTATGTTAGTTATCAATTGTCGTACCATTTACTACATATGTGTCTGCTAAAGATACCGGATTCGACTGTTTGTATTTAATGCATGTTGGATCTCCATTAAATACCATTTCGGTAGAAAATTTTGTCATCATCTGCAGTTATGAGAAAAACATTCAGAAACTCTTCGACACATTCAAATCAAGGATTCAATCAATCCAGAAGCTATAATAATTCAAAAAGATTCAAATTAGACATGGAAATTGCATTAGATATGGAAAATGATGATGATTCATTATTCAATAAAACATCCCATCACCAACGCCACCAATCCTTTTCCTATTCAAGATCCAACCAAATCACGTCGAATTTACATCTTTGTCGTTCATATCATCATATACCCTCTGATAGTATATCATGCAATAATCATAATAGGAATCGATTATTACAGGTTTCATCAGCACAAAATGAACGTATCAAGAGTACGAATATTGAATCATCACTCAAAAACTACGAGTTAATTAAAAGGCTGAAAAATCTAGCATTAAATTATTCAACTAGTGTACCAATTATCATCAAATCCTGGAAAATGAATGATTATTCTGATTCTTTTTGGTATTTTGAAGATTTTGAAAACGAAAATGATTTAATTGAGTTATCAAATGTTGAAATTACCTATTTAAATGAAGTTTATAATTAATGATGTTCTTTTTTAAACATTTACTTGATTTAAGTGTTTTATTTTCTTTTTAGCTTTTTCATATATAATATTAACGGTTTGAATTTAAAATAAGTAAGTAATAAGTAATAAGTAATAAGTAATAAGTAATAAGTAATAAGTAATAAGTAATAAGTAATAAGTAATAAGTAATAAGTAATAAGTAATAAGTAATAAGTAATAAGTAATAAGTAATAAGTAATAAGTAATAAGTAATAAGTAAACTAATAAAAAAAATTAAATCTATTGTAATATTAACAATCTAAAAAAACAATCTAGAAAAAGTAATCATTCCTTCTTCTTGAACCAGCCTTTCACATTTTTCAGCTTCTCGCCAAAACCTTTCATCCAATCTAGATTCACTAGTCTCTTAACTCTAAACACATAGTATAATCCAATCATACCAAAGAAATTCACGCCAATATAAACGCAAAAAAATCCAATATTTCTCCATCTATCATCCCAACTTATACCAATATTGTTCAAATAATCATCACCAACTGAATATTTACAAACTGCACAATTAGCCGTTGATTCCGGATTTGCAACATATCCAGGCATATATTCAAAATATGGTGCTAAATAATCACCGCATGTTTGACCTTGTGGTGGTTCTAAATAACTATATTCAAATTCATCACATTCAACTGGTCTGTCATGTAATGAAATACTTAGTAAATTACCAACAAAATAAGTTAATGGAGAAATTCTCCACATGAATTTCCAGAAACCTGGCATTAAATCAGGAACTTGGAAAACACCACAAAAGGCCATTGTAAAACTGAAAATTAATCCCATGATAACATTTGCTGATGGTAAATCTGGCGATGGATACAAAATTGCTAACGCTAATGATGGATAATATAATTGATAAAAGAAACAATATGTAAACCACCATAATCCACATCTTGAAGCTGATGTGTCTAATTGAACTGGGAAATACCAACCCACAAAATATAAAGTTGATAATAAGATACAATATGGAATTTCATTTAAATATTGTGCAATTAGTAAACATGACCAATGGAAAGTATTTGATTTTGATTCTCTAACTTCAAATAACTCTCTTGAATTAAGTGCAAAAGTTTGAATTTGATTCATGATTGGTGCACTCACAACCAATGTTAGAAAATTAGCAAACATGACATCTTGCATACCAACAACACTATTTTTAGCATTCCAAAATGAAAAACCAGTAATCAAACCACTTAAAACATTTAATCCAAATTTTGGTAAAACATAAGGAACTGATCTCCATAGTTGTAAGAATGTTCTTTTATTGACCTGACAAAATTGGTAAAAATAAGGGGTTGCAAAAGTTCCACTTAAATCTAAATCATTATTAGATTCAACTTTACTACTAACTTCAATCAATTCATCAATTTTAGCACCAACTTTTATAAATTCTTCACTTGCTAACCATTTTTCATACCAATCAATATCATGGTTTGAAGTAGAACCAGCACCAATAACATCCAACATATATTCAGCAGGATTTTCGTCATCTAAGCATTTTCTACATCCATTTTTAGCAAAATAATCCAACATTGTTGAAGAATGTAAACCAATATCACCAAAATAAACAGTTCTACCACCTCTTTTTAATAACAATAATTTATCAAAAGATTCAAATAATATTGCAGAAGGTTGATGGATTGTACATAAAATTGCTTGACCTGCATTAGCTAAATCTTTTAAAACTTGAACAATTGCCCAAGAAGATTGAGAATCTAATCCTGATGTTGGTTCATCTAAAAATAATAATAATGAAGGTTTTGCAACTAATTCAGTTGCAATTGATAATTTCTTACGTTGTTCCACATTTAAACCATAACCAGGTTTGCCAGCAATTGAATTTTCATAATCCTTCATTTTCAACATATCTAGAATTTTATCAACATAAGCAACTTTTTCTTCATCAGGAACAGATTGTGGTCTCCTCAACCTTGCAGCAAATAGTAAAGATTCTTTAACAGTTAATTCAGCAACATGCAAATCTTGTTGTTGAACATAACCAGTTCTTCTTTGGAAAGATAAATCAACATCTTTACCATTAACTAATAAATCACCAGTAATGACACCAACATCGGTACGTTTTGATAAAACATTTAATAAAGTTGTTTTACCCGCACCTGATTCTCCAATTAAAGCAGTCATCGTACCTGGTAACACATAACCTTGAATTGAATCCAATAATTTTCTTTCAGAATTGTTATAAGGAACAGTATAATTCAAGTTTTTCCAGACAAATATATCATTTGAACCTAATTTTTCAAAATTTGATTTAATTGGTGGTATTGTTGAAGAAGAAGAAGAGGAATTTTTAGATTCATCAATAATATTCAAATTATTACCATCATCGTCATTCATTGATTTTTCATCGGAGGTTTTTTTCGGCTTAAAACTAATATTAGTATTTAATTTCTGAGCTCTATGACCAAAATGGAAACGATGATGATGTTCTTTTCTAAAATAATTACCAACATATATAAAATTCCAAAACTTAGCAGTCATTAATCTTTTCCACCACTTAATCTTGACATTTTCAACTTCACCAATATTCATAAATTTAACAACTAAATCATCACTTATTTGACAACCATTAACGAATAATAATTTATCACTTTCTTTAGGTATAGGATTATAAACTTCAACAATAAAGGAATTGATTGCAATAAAACCAAAAATAAAACCAATTAAAATACCAAAATTTCTCCATGTATGACCAAAAGTATATTGGAAGGCTTCACTAAGGTAAATATCCCCATTAATGTCATTTGAACCCTCATATAAAATTTTTGATTCAATGGATCCAACAAATCCACAAACTTGATTAACAGTTGTATTAATATCAGTATATGATGGACCAAAAGGAATTAAATTATATTCATAACATGGCATACGTAAATTATGAAATTGCATTGTAATCATTGCTTCGAATGCATATAAAATTGGGTTAATATAAGAAATCCATTTAAACCACCAATACATATTTCTTAATTGAATCATATAGGAAGAATAAATTGATAAAAATAACATAACAATACCATTAATTGCCATTGCAGATGATAAATTTGGCATTAAGGAGGAAAATAAAATAAATAAAGAAGAAACTGCTTGAACGACCAAATTTGTAATTAATAAAAATTGAAAAAATGGACCAGGTTCATATTTCATATTTGACAAGAAGTACATAATTAAAGTAAATAAAATAATTGCAATTAATCTAATTGGAACTTGAACCAATTGTTTAGAAATTAATTCAACTGCAGGATGATACATTGTATAAGCATATTGCTTATTTAATATTGGTTTATCTTCGAATAAAGCAGGAGTTTCAGCTAATGTCATAATTGAGAAATACAAACAAGCAAAGAAAATAATACCACCTCTTGAAAATGCACCAATGGTTGAAAATGGTGTGTTATAAGCCAATGAACCAATAATAAGTGATTGTATAATCGAAGCAGAAATAAAAGTGATCGTATAAGCTTTATTGTTTAAAATCGATTGAGTTCTTCTTTTACAACAATTTTTCAATTGTGAAAAGAAGTTCAAAGTATAGTAAGAATCTTTAAAAGTGAAACGTTCTCTATTTGAATCACGATATTCACATAATTTATTAAAAGAGTCAGTTGAAACGTTTGACTGATTTGAAGTTTTATCATTAATGATAGAAATTAAATCCGCATACTCGGTGGATCTTTTCCAAATATCTTCCAATTCATCAGGAGAGTATTTGCCATTATCATCAGTAATTGAAGTTAAAAATTCACAACTTGTTTGTCTTTCATGTTTAATAAAGCCAATTGATTCAAAATAAGCGACAGCATTTTCAATTTTACCGAAAAAAATTTGTCTACCGAGATAAAGAACGGTAACAAAATCAAACAACTGATATATTTTTTCACTTGCTTGATAAATAGTAACGATTGAAGTACAATTGGTAGTATTTGTAATACTCTTTAACGATTGGATGAATTCCAAGGCATTAGACGAGTCTAAACCTCTTGTAACATTATCAAAGGCTAAAACTCTACCCTTAAGTAATAGCGCCTCGGCAATTGAAACTCGTTTTCTTTCACCACCAGATACACCTCTGACAAAATCATTGCCGACGTAAGTATCCTTAACACGATCCAAGCCCAAAATGGTTTCATAATGATCTCTGTTGGTTGAATCTTTGGATTTGGAATATTCAGCAAACTGTAAGGTTTCATCAACGGTTAAGAAAGGGAAATGAACATCTAATTCTGGGTTATAAATTAACAAATTTTTAAAAAATTTGAAGAAATCTTCTGAAGGTACACCATTGAAAGATAAATTACCTCTTGTTTCTATATAAGTTTTACACTCACCCGAAATAGTCTTTAGTAGAGTTGAACAACCACTACCTGGACGACCAAGAACTAAAGTAAGAGACCCGGGATCACAAAAACCACTAACGTCCTTGATAACGTATCTGTAAGAAGGTAAAGTTGAAAAATCGAAACCATTCTTCATTAGAAAAAAAGTGGATGCCATATCAGGCAAAGTAGTGGCAGATGTGTTCTCACCAACGACCGAGAGGTCTCTAAACAGCACACCAACGTCCATACTTAATATTGAAATGGGGGATGACGATACTTGTGCTTTCTTCTCAACACTCCAATAACAACCTCTGCACCTCTTCTGGGGTGTACTTCAACTTCAGCTTGCCCTCCTGACTAGCCACGCCCCAAAACACCCTGTAAGTGGGCACCAATGTCTTCACCACGTCTCCAACCACCATATGACGGTACTCTCCCGGCAGCTGGGCCATCACCCCACCGCGCAGCTCGCGCACACGCCCCTCCACCTCCCGAGCAAAGTCCTCTGCAAACCGCCCCGCGTCTTTGGCCCCCATCGACAATCCTCCCCCCCGCTGCGTCGTCGCCGCCACCATCACCCGCGCCGTGAGGGCCCCCCAGCCGCCCACCGCCTGGTCCAGCGCCCGCTTTTTCAATCTTTCCCACCGGGACATCCCACCAATCCCGTTGATCCCGCCCATCACCCGTTCAACAACCTGTTCCACCCCATCCATATTCACCAGCAACAACACCCCGACACTGTCTTCCACAACACCTTTCGCCTTGATTTCTCTCTCTAAAACACCGACTGCATTCTCAATAACTTCCCAGTAATATCCTCCAACTGCCCCCGCATCTCCTTTCATCATCTTGATTTGCTCCTGTTTAAACCCACCCAATTGCTTTGTTCTTCCCAACACCGCCAAAAACCCTCCATCCAATCCTACAACGCTGACATCCGTAATCCGAGTCTCTGTAAACCTCTTCATACCTTCAAAAACACCCGCTGCATCCTTTTCTAATCTACCAATCCATTCATCTTCAAATCCACCAACTACCTTAACCCCATCCCATAACTCATAGTACATTGTAGTGTAACTATCTCCGATTTCTTCAATAAACTTAACAACTTTCTCTAATTCTTTAACATACCCACTTCTAATAACCCCTTCTACTTTATCAATCATTCGTTTATCATCCAATCCTATCTTTTGTAAATATCCGCTCTCTCTAATAATGACTTCCTTAACCTTCTTACTATATTCAACCCACCCGATTTTTTCATCATACAAATAGTTAACATCTTTAGAAACAACCGGTAATTTACATCCACTACCAATTCCATCCTTATTTTTAACAACAACATTAATTCTCTCTCTAACAATCATTTCATCAAGACTCATATCTCTAATATCATTCAAATATTCATAGACACTTTGAACGTCTTTATCATCACCTTGTTTCACATTATCAATTAACAAATCACGTAACTTAATCTCTCCATTTAATATCCCCTCTCCAATGCTTTCCTTTAATCCATTGAAGCTACTTAACCCATTATCATCAAACTCATCATTTATTCTATCTAATTCATTAACAATCTTGATTAATCTAACATCATCATATGATTCAATAAATCCATTCAATGTCTTAATCTTAGATGCGTATCCTCGTAATACATTGATTTTGTCTTCAATTGATTTGAAATTAGATTGTTTAATACTTAAGTCATTAATACTTGTTAATAGTGGATTTATATTAATAATAGCTAGTTTATTCAGCTTGTTTAATTTGTTCAATTCTTGATTAATATTTGTAGTTAATGTCATGGTAGATTGAATTGTTTCTTTCAAAAGAGTGATTTCCAAATTTGCGTTTGGAATTAATTCTTCGGGATCTTCCATGATTGTCTAGTGATCAAATGATAAAAGAAAAGAATATTAAGGAATGGATCTAATATCAAATATGTGTATCATTATCGTTGACTTGTCTCTTTTTTTTTTCAACTCGTTTTTTCGCATAAGCAACTCAATCGAGTAATTGTAATTTTACTGTTTTTTTTTTGGCATTTAACAGTTCTATCTATAATAAAAGGAAATTAATTGGCTATATAAGTATATATACATCTTATCCCATGAAATCTATTAAGAAAACTATCATCTTGCTGGACCAATAGGAACCTAGTATATTGCAAATATACATATATATGTAAACTAGATTGTTTAAAAAAAATTGAATTAAATGACTTTATTGTTTCATCCACTTTCTTACTTCTTTGTGGATTAAGCGTACCAGATTGACTACATAAATATATTATTTACCCTTAACAGGTACTATTTGAAAAATTTAAACCCTTTTTCTTTTATTCGTAAGTATTTTAACGCCATCAGCTTTGGGAATGCCAAGTACAGATGCCAACCTCACCTTCAGTTGTTTCAAAGTACCATCTGTATTTTGTTCATAACCTCTTAAAAACACTTTGAGTTGCTCCTTATCCAATTTTTTGATATCATCAATTCTTTCGAGCCAACACGGCATACCTTCGGGTTGTGGTTGGAGAAATCTAACAGAATTTAGCTTATTGAGACAGCAGTAAAAATATTCACAAAATGAAACATCACGGGCAAATAGGTGCCTTTGATTTGGTTTCAAAAAGAAGTTTCTTCTTTCCATTTCATCATTTTCTGACTCATATTTTTTTTGGGTAACTTATTAGTACAGTCAGAACTCAGATTATCATGAGAAATTTCAGTAAGTTGAGATTGATTAACATTTTGTTTTGCAGTCTAAGGCTGTATTATTAGATCTTTTTTTCATGTTGGAAATAGAATATGAAAAATAAAACAGAGTAAATCAAAGAGTGGGTTTGCATTACGAAAAAAATTAAAAGAGCAAGGAAAAAGCTTTCAAGAACAAATCGAGAAGAGGACCCCCGGATTTCGTGGTTCGCAGAGGCGGGTCCGCGTCGTGTTTTTGGGTGAACGATAAGATAGTAAAATTAAACATAAATTTAAAACGATCAAAGTTGGAGTCGGTGATATACAGTTTATGTTGGTGATATATGACACACAGCTAACGTCGTTTGCAAAAGCTTATAAATTAATCACAGTGGTAAATGGATTAGCCACGTTAATGGGCAACATCTAAGGTATTATATGGTTAACCATAGTTGTAATTGGTATGGTTACCAATATTATTGAAGTAATTCCTTCTGTTATTACTATAATCGCATTGTTTAAGATTAAATTTACTACTATTTTTGAAATAAAAACTTTGATAAATGATACATCCACTACTATTACTGGAATAATCTCATTGGTCAATGATAAATAATCTGATCTGTAATTATGTAGTCACAACAACAACATGATGAACAAAAATCAAATTGAAAAACAAATAGTTGCCAGTGGTAAAGTTTCATGAATAATGTCAATAAAACCATTTCAGATATTTTGAGGATTAAAGAGGATATTTCTGGGTTATTAATGTTTACAATTAAGATGAATGCTAGTATGAATAATATGGATTATAAATTCAATGCATTTCAACACAAGTTCACAAAAATTGGGGAAAAAGATGATCACGTTGATTACAGGACTCGGATCAAATAATAAATACAAACATAAAAATAAAGTACTTTGATTTAATGTACTAAGTCCTGCAAATTCGTACATCATAAAACTAATGAAAGAAAAAAAACCAGATGTTTTTATTTTAACTCTACTATGGTTGATTAAAAAGAAGCTAAGTACATTTACAATAAGATACAATAATGTTACGAATATCATATAAAATGACATCAAAAAAATGACAACCCGAAAAGTGATTAAAAGGATATTGTCTGTAAAAAAAGCGAATAAATGCATCCATGCCCTATTTGCTTTTTCCATCCTTCTTGTTCCTTTTTTGTCCCTTGTTTGTTCGTTGACTGCGTGTGTTCTTTCTGTTTTTTTTTTCAAATCACAAAGAAATGCAAATAGCACACGACAGACTCAATCAATTGGGTCCTAAAATAATTCAGGTGATGAGAGAAGTTTGAAGAGGGATAATGACAGAAAGAGACTTTGTAACGTTATTAGACGAAAGAATTGTTGCTGCGTTGGGAAATCAAAGAAATTTTGCGGTAGTAAGAAACATTGGTGAATTAGTTAACAATCATTAGTGTTACTGATAATGATATTAATCTGAATGAGCTACCGGATTACAAGTATATTGATAATGATATTATCAATGATACCAACGATACCATTAACAATAATACTAATGATAATCTTAATATTGACCTTATCAGGGGAATTGTTGAAAATGTAATTAACAACATGATTCCATTGGATATGCGTAATTTTTGGACCGTTCAAAATAAAAATAAATTTCATTCGATCATTGGCAAAAATATGGAGGCAGTTAATTTTCCTACCGAAAATGGGCCCATACCTTTTCCTATTTTGAGTCACCAAGAAATTGTTGATATGGATAGGGAAACAGTCAACATTTTTCTGCGTGGATACCGTCTACCTTTCAACCGTCAAACGAAACTTTCAAAGAAAAAACTTCGACTTGCGAAGCACGTTGGGGTACCATGGAAAATCATACAAGAGATGTTCCTTGCAGAAATCATCAAGAGCGGTTGATCAATAAAAATTGGTCTTCTTTGTTTTTACCTAATTGTAAGATTAAATTTAAACAGCTAGTAGTTCACATATTCCAAACACATTTGTTTAATTTGTAAGCTCCTTTATTTTGATTCAAAAATTATTTAGAGTAATCAATTTCTTCTAGTTCACTTTTATTTGTTATCGATTTTCGATTTTTTAATTCCAGAGTAAATTTTGTACATTGTGTAAAAAGGTTGTCTTAATCAAAAGTCATTTGCTCTAAGTCATTTGCTCTAAGTCATTATATAATAATGATTTATATGAAAATATGTTTAACCTTGCCTAATATACTGAATAATTATATAGAGATACTTTTCATGATTTATATATTCGAGTCCATCAAAAAGTTTTAAACATTAAATGCTTTGAAATCAAAAATTCTTGTTGTTGTTTTGAACATAAAATCCTTACTGAAAAATACCACGAATGTTCTTGCTATGTTCATTGTACTGTATTGTTGATTGTACCCAGACAATTTGCGTACCAATTCTGCAATTCTTTCACAATCAAAAAGCATACCATATGTTCTCCCCTTTGCTATCACAAAACTGACACAAGATGTAGAAACATTTATTTAGTGTAGTAGACAATAAGTAGACACGTGTAGTTCATAAATTTAAATCCTACATAGTCAGAATTATGTAATCTTTGAAATCACTTTATTCCAACATCTTAACATCGTTGATTATGATTAGTTATTATCTTTTCACGTCTACCCAAAAACATGATATGCGGACTCCAACTTCAGTTAGCCCAAAAAATAAAGTTTTGCATTTTAAAGTTTGATTCCGTGAGTCCTCTAACACTAGCGATTAAAACAAATTTAAATGTAAATTTCCTTGATTTGCCCTTAAAAGTTTGTTCTTTGCTCTTTTAATTTTCTTTGTAATGCAAACCCACTCTTTGACTTACTCTGTTATACTCTTCATCCTCTATTTTCAACATGAAAAAAAGATCTAATAATATAGCCTTAGAGTGCAAAACAAAGTCAAAAAAACAAAATGCTAATCAATCTCAACTTATTGATATTTCTCATGATAATCTGAGTTCTGATTGTACTAAAAAGTTACCCAAAAAAGAATATACGGCAAAAAATGATGAAATGGAACGAAGAGAATTCTTTTTGGGACCTAATGAAAGGTACCTATTTGCCGATGATGTTTCACGTTGTAAAGATTTTTATTACCATCTTAATATGCTAGATCCTGTTAGATTTCTCCAACCACAACCCGAAGGTATGCCGTGTTGGCTCGAAAGTATTGACGATATCAAGAAACTAAATGAGGATCATGTTAAAATATTTTTGCGAGGTTATGAACAAAGCACATATGGCACTTTGGATGAGATGAAACAAAGATTGACATGCGCACTAGGTGTCCATGAATACGATGCGGCTAAAATATTTGGGCCTCCAGTAGTAGAAGATTATCCTGTTGTTGTAGAATCGGAAGAGGAGTATGACGATGAGAAAGAAAGAAGAAAATTCTTTTTGAAACCTAATGAAAGGTACCTATTTGCCGATGATGTTTCACGTTGTAAAGATTTTTATTACCATCTTAATATGCTAGATCCTGTTAGATTTCTCCAACCACAACCCGAAGGTATGCCGTGTTGGCTCGAAAGAATTGATGATATCAAAAAATTGAATAAGGAGCAACTCAAAGTGTTTTTAAGAGGTTATGAACAAAATACAGATGGTACTTTGAAACAACTGAAGGTGAGGTTAGCATCTGTACTTGGCATTCACAGAGCTGATGGCGTTAAAGTACTTACGAATAAAAGAAAATGAGTTTAAACTTTGCAAAGTAAAATTTTAATTGGTTAGTTATTATTATTATTACATAATTTAGCAGGTAGTGTTGGTTTCAACAATTCGTAAAATATTTTAGTAAATGTTAGTTTTCACTGCAAAAAATATGGATACATGAAGACAAAAACTATATATACTACTTCTAAAATCATTTGAGAAAATTCATCTTTATATAGCGAACATACAAAAAATGACAAAAAAATAAACTAAATATAAAATAAAGAATATTTATAACTAAATAATTATTCATTACCTATTAATTTTATCTTGTTATATGAACCGTTTTTTTACTAAAACTACTACATGATTCTACCGTTTATTTGTTATTCATAATCCTATAAACAATTAATCGCAAAGAAAGGTAAAAAAAATTAGAAACGTTTTTGAATTGAGTAAACCAAATCTGTCATTTTTGGTTGTTTTTTTGGTTACAACAAACAAATGTGAAGAAGGAATGCTACCCAGTGATATGCAACTTCTCGACCGCGTAATGTTCAACCGCATAAACTTGAGGCACGTTAATTTTTAATTTTTAAAAATTAAAAACTATTTTTTTTTTAGAATCAAGTCGATCGACCGCACTCGATTTGCGCTTGGGTTGATCAGCTCGAAGATTGAAAATTGAAAATTGAAAATTGTTTCTTATTCGTCGTGAATTTTTTTCCTTTAAATAAGATTCTTTTCTTTATTTTTTTTTTAGTCTCCACTCCTCTGCTTTCTTCTTCTTCTTCTTTCTTTTTCTTTTTTTAACATGCAAATTAACTCAATTTTTGACTAGTAACTTAAATAAGGTATGAATTTCATTTTAATATGTTACGTTCTGTAACATATTAATTGTATGTTAATTTGTGTTTTATTTTTATATTTACAATAGTTAAAAATATTATTTCTGTTTGCAAAGATCCACTATTTGCCTTATTTCGCTAACACTAGATTCGTTCACCATAATTTAGAGTTTGATAGTAGAAAGGCTTACATTTCGTTCAATTTTAAATTGTAATTTAATCCTTGTAAAAGATTATATATGCGTATACACTATTTAAACAACTTTTGGATATTTTCTATCCCATAATGGCTGTGGAAATAATCCAATATCTGCTAATGCACTCATACTCCACTCAATTGATGAATCCGTTTTATACGTCCAAAAGAAAAATCCATTTGTTTGATTATATAAATCCAATTGAGCTTCAATTACTTTTCTTGTATTAATTTTGTCTAAATCTGTCATTTTGGTAAAGTCATTACTAAATCTGCATTCTCCTATGAACCCATTATTTCCAAATGTATTATCGTATCTTGCACGTCTTCCAACACCATTTAACCATTTTGTACAATCAGTCATTGCTGCAGACCATTCACCAATAATTTGAACTCTATCTACGGTCAAAATTTCCTTTGTAAACACTTTTAAAGATGCAATATGTTCGTCAACATTTTTTCTTAATTGTGTTGGATCAAACACTTCATATCTATGATGATCAAGAACTGTACCAATATAATCAGGCTCTTTTAATTGATCTTTCCAAAATGGTATTGGTAAAAATGCATCATGAAATACAAAATAATTAGAGCTTTTTTCTCTAAACATTTTATATGTTGTTTCATCAAACTGTATGATTTTTGGAATTTCATATCTACCAGGTAATGGTTCATTTAAATTTTGATATCCAATTATGACATCAGAATATTCATCGCCACCATATTTATCAAAAATATATTGTAACACCTGAATACCAAGTTTATAGTTTTCTTCCAAATTCATCCAATCATAAACATCTCTTCTACCTGAATTGTCAAATCCATTCTGTGAACCTGGTATACCATGTAAGTCGATCCATAAATTTAATCCATGGGTTCTACACCATTTAATTGTCTTTTCCAAATACTCTTCTTGTCCAAAAACATATGGATCATCATTCAATCTTGCAAACGCCCAATAACCAATTGGTAATCTAACTGCATTAAATCCATAGTTTTTAATCTTAATTATATCATTTTCAGTAATCCATGTATCCCAATGTTTTTTTAATCTTTCGTGTGCAACAATTGGACCTAATGTTTTACAATAATTATATTCATCTACAGGTGTACTTGTTTCAGTACCAACCGCTGAAGCTTGTTCATATAACAAAGGACTAATAAAAGGTTCAGTAACTAACCAACCACCTAAATTGACACCATTAATTTTTTGTTTATGATAATTGAAATGTGGATTTAGTACAATGGCTGTGTTATTATATTCATCATTATCATCTTCTTCTTCTCCAAATTTTGAAGATGCTTTTATATTTTTATTAATGTCATGAACACCAATGCCATGTTTGTTATAAAAATCAACGACAGATGGTGAATACTCAACAGTTTTTAGTTTTAATACTGATTCCGCAGCACATATACCGATCAATGTAGATAGTGAGAGATATAATGATAATTTCATTTAGCAAAGGTTGTTCGAAAATAAAAAAAAGCTCAAAGGTGCAAAAATGAATGAAAAGATCAACAAGAAAGGAATAAGGGTTAAGGGAACAAAATAAAAAAACATTCTTTCATTTTACTTATCTGGTTGTCAAAACTGCCCATTTTTTTGATTTTGCATTAAATTATTAACAATGTGTATTGTAATATGAAACAATACTTTTATATCATATTGTAACATAGTGCATACTATAAAGCTATTGTAATGTCGATGTCAAGATGTTATATCAATATGTTAATTTTCTTCATCAAAAACTTTTGATGAAAGAAAACTACATAATCCTGATTGTTGGTTTTTTCACTTCTTTCATTTACATAGATTATTACTTTTCCTCATTTCGAAACAACTAAATGATCCCTTCTAATATCCTCAACGTATTTACACAATCCCAAGAGTCTGTATCAACAGAGGAAGATGCACCGTGTTTACCATGTCAAATAATGGGTTCATTAACATGTTTGGCTGGTGGTTTATATTTCATGTTGGAATTACCATTTAAAGATTCATCACCAAAAGCAAAACCAAATCCACTATGGTGGAAAAATTCAGTGAAAGGTGCTGGTGTAGTGCTTTTGGGATTAGGTCTCTATAGAGGTGGAGAAGGTTGGCTATGGAATACTCATCTAAAATACAAAGATACAAAAAATATATAGAAAAAAATTAATATTTATTTAATGTCTATTTATCATGTTAATAAAAATACCTTACCACTACTATTACCACCAACAATCCAATTTTCTGTTGGATGAAAAGTACAAACAGCTGGAACTGATGTCATCCTGTCATCACTAAAATGTGCTAACATTGTTCCATCTCTTGTATAAATGTCAAAATGTCTTTTCATATTTGCAATCACAAATTTTTCAATTCCATCAACTGGACTTTCATGCCATCTTGACTTTAAAATGGAAACCCAACGTCCAGATTGACAATTATGTTTTATATTTACATCTGATTCTAAATTTTCAGCTATGTCACCAGGTTCTGCCTTGGTTAGTTTTTCAATATTCGATAATATACCGTCTCCATTTTTGTTCAATTGGAAAACTCTTACTGTATCATCATAACCATTACATACAATATCACCGCTTTTGTTCCAATCTGTACAACTGATACTTAATCTACTCCTATAAGCTGCAATACATTGAGGACCCTTAGCGTTTTCATAGTCAGACCAAATTTGATCTTCAATCATTCTTAAATCCCAAATTCTCATTGTACGGTCTAAACTAGCAGATGCTATTAGGTTCGAATCTGTTGGGCAAACCGAAAAGTAACCAATTTTTTTATCATGTAGTCTATAATTTGAGCAATCTTCCCTCTTTGTTATATTATTTTCTCTAACATCAAATCTTGCAAACTCACCATTTAAAGTTGTTAAGTATCCATTATTTTTATCAATGAATTTGAAATCTGATATACCGGATGCATCACCCCATTGATCATCATATTCAAGTATTGATTTTGAAATGTTTTTACTCAAATCCATTATCCTAAGTGATCCATCATATGAACTGGAAACAACTTCTTCAGGTGTATTTGGTCTTATACTAATACGTGCAATATTTTTACGATGTGGATTAAATCTTGTAATTGATGGTTCATCATCATCGTCATCATCGACTGACCAAATACCTAGCATACCATTTGTATCGCCACCAAAAATAAGTTTCCTTTTATTTGACGGATGAAACTCGATTGTTGTCATACGGGCAGTTGTTAACATGATTTGATTTGGATGGAATTCTTTATATAGTTCCAATTTTTCTAAATCTTGTCTTGCTTGTTCTTCAGTTTTATTAGATAACGGTTTATTTTTGATTTCTTCATAAAAATCACCCATTGAAAACGATTTACCCAATTTACTTAGCACTGAAACATCACTTAAAACATCTGTTAACTTCAAGTCATCACTTAACCTAATTGATTCCAATTCTTTCAGTTTTGCATCTTGAAGTTTATTTTCTTCTAACCTGTCTAACTCTTTATTTCCTCTTTCATCTTCAGCTTTCACACCAGCAATACGCCGTGACCGACGTAATGGTAAACTTGGTTCTTTTTCGACTTTAACATGAACAAATTTATTTTTCTTAGGCTTTGGTTTATTTGATTGGTTAGATTCAGATTTTCCAAATTCATTGGCTAATGTATTTAAATTTAACTTTCTAAGTAAGTCTTTATTACGTGCAATGTTTGCTTGTCTTTGTTTCTCAAACTCAGAAATGGCCATTTTTGTTAATCACTGATGCTTTTGTAATAAACTTGGATAATATTAAGATGATAATCAAAAATAAATAAATGATGAAAAATGAAATATTTTTCTATAATTACGCGTCTGTATTTTTCAGACATAATTTATTGTTTGATTTTAGTGTATTTTCTTTTTTTCAATGCCTAACAAGTTAACTACATTGCACCATAGATGGCACCTAGAAGTAAGAAGAAAAAACTAGCCAGTAAACAAGACAAACATATAGATGTGTTGTCTTCTCAGTATTCACAACGACAAACAAAAAAATCTCAAACTTCCCAAAAACACGTATTTACTCCAATACGTAGAACAATTGCCCCAAATTCATTAGTGCAATCAAACCAATCTATCTTTTCACCTATTAAAAGCAAAAAGCAAGATATTGAAATGGACGAAGATGCAAAAGAATATGAATCTGATAGCAATGACAGTGATGACAGTTCTGAAAATGAAGATTCCAATGATGATAAAATTGACATATCAGATGATGATAAGTCTTCGAAATCTAGTAATGAAACTAATACAAATAAAATGAAACCACTGACAAAATATACCGTACCTTTAAACACACAATCTTGGCAACCACTACTACCTCAAGTACACTCTGAACTTTCAATTTTATTAAAACTTCTGAAACCGCCAATATTAAAAAATGGATCCAAATATGATAAGGCTTTAGATTCTGAAATAATTAATCCATTAACTAAAAAATTCAACCATGTTTATTTACCTCCTATAAATAAAAGTAATAATAAATTACAA
This sequence comes from Pichia sp. NRRL Y-12830, assembly GCA_030564565.1. Classification (NCBI taxonomy): domain Eukaryota; kingdom Fungi; phylum Ascomycota; class Pichiomycetes; order Pichiales; family Pichiaceae; genus Pichia; species Pichia sp. NRRL Y-12830. The sequence continues at coordinate 74,477 of JAJLVO010000034.1, forward strand.
AGACAACGAACTAGTGGTGAATTCAACTTAACAATCCTAAATCAAGAACAGAATCGTCTTAGTATTGGATATGATATCAATTCAAAACAATTGGATATGCTTACATTGCAATTACTAAAGGAAAAGGAAATGATTAATGTAGAAAAAAAGTACCTACGTGAATTAAAAGAGAACGTTAAAAGTTGGAAGTCAACAAAGGATAAGAAGCTTTTAAGACTGAAGTCAAATTTAGATGATGATTATCAAAAACTAAGTGATTTGATTGCCTCAACTTCGAGTTGTAATGGATCTGGCGATATAAATTTAGTAGAAGAAGTTGATGATGAAGATGCTGAACATGAATCTGATAAGGATATAGAAGATATCGAAATTTCCAAAAAAGCAAATAATTTAAATGAATTCTTAAATGAATTTGAAATTGATAACATCAAAAATAAACAATTTCAGTCGGTACTTAGACAGCTACTTGACCAATTAAAAGATGAATAAAAAATGTTTTTAATGAATTGACTCATTACTTTATTTTGTATATTATTGTACACTTTGTAATATAGAAAAACTACTTTGTTTTATAGTTATGATCCTAGTAACACCACTTAAAATAAATATCGTTTAATCAATTTTCGGTGATCACTATCTAGATGTTATAATACCTAGTTAACTATTTTATGTTTTTGCAAGTCTCAACTATGATTTTAGTAATCAAAAAACAATCTTTAACTAAAAAATTAAAAGCATAAATCTTCTAAAATCGCAAATAACTACCAACATTTTGAAAAACCAACGGAAGAAAAAATGATTATGTGCTTTATTGGATTAAATTATATAAAGAATATACAAACTAATGATCACATCATGAATGAATACAAGGGTAACATTGATAGTTGTTTTGCATTAGTTAATTCTAAAACTTTTATATCTTTACAGGTCTCCTTACCTTCATTTTTATCATCATATAATCTTTCTAACATTCTACCCGCAAGCATTGGTGGAAACTGTTTATCAATTGTGCCAATCGTTATGTGCGCAAACGTATTACCTATTGGCAAATAAATTTTTTCTCCTTTATGATTGATTTCTATAATTTCAACTTCAACACACATGACCTTCGTATCCCAAACAATTTTTTTTAACTTAATATTTGCTTTATAATCAATAGAAAACAGACATTTCTTATTTTCAGGAATTGGAGTAGTTGCGTCCGCAAATCTTTCAACTTCTGCTTTAAATTTTGAGGTGTAAAGCTCCCATAATTCTCTCATCTTATTATTTTCTCTTCTCATTGCTGAATGCATCAGAGTCACATGAAAATCAGATTGAACCCTCTTATTTAACTTTAATTTATTATAGAACTCAATGTCACAGTTTTCGACAATTGATAAAAATGTTGGATCATTTACATATATACCATAGTACGATGGTTTCCTCTTCATTGGTCTCATTTGTTTGGTAAATGTTGGTTTATACAACTTGGCATTTTTAAAAGCTTTTAAATATTCACTCTCTATGGGTGTAGGCAATTCAACATCAGGAGCAAATCTTTGTAATGATTTTACAATTGTTTTTAAATTTATTAAACTTGAATTGTTATTATTGACATCTAAATCAATAATGTAATCAAAATTGCAGTCAGGTTCTGTTTCTTTGTTAACTAATTGAAATCTACTTATAAACCCTCTCATAATCTTTTCGGCATTATCAGCACCTTGTGTTTCAACTTTAATTGATTGATGATCATCACCCCTGTTAATAACTCTATCTCTTGTGATTGACCATAATGTTTTATCAGATTTTGGGATATTGTGAATAAAATTCAAACAAATAAATTTAAGCTTCGATTTTGGTATTTCTTCATTCAATCTATGAAATCCATCAAATATTTGTTTCCTTTCAACAAATTTATGATTGTTTTTATCTAAAATGACAATCGGTTTCCTAACCAATGCATCCAGTGCAGCAATTACCAATTTATCTTTTCCCGGGGTTTGAATATTATCATTTTGCAAATGCTCGATTAGGTCAGGATATAAATAGGTTAGACCAACAGAAGTTGTGGTTTTACCGCATCCAATAGTGGCAACTGTAATCAACACATACCTATTTGATTTTGAATCACCAAACTTCAGTTTTTTCATTTCATCTTCCAAATCAATCATTTTTAATTCATTTTTGATCATTTGCATACTTGAAGTATTTTTTGACTTAAAATACTTCTTTCTTAATTCAATTATCCCTTGGTTTTCCAAATAGTTAGATTTTAAAATTTCATCACTTACAAGATACGGCATAACAAATTTGATATAATCCATACAGATCAATTTATGTTTCCCAAATTTTAATGCAGTCGGGCCTTCTTTAATAAATTGTTTTGTTATTTCTCTCAATTCTCTATAAAGTAAATAAGGCTCTTCAAACTTAAATTTGAAAAAAAAGTCTGACTCTTTTTTGAAACAACGCACAACAAAGCCTTCAATTTCTTCATCTTCAAAAGTTCCAAATGCATTTAAATTTTTCATAAATTCTAAAGTTTCATCAAATGTATTCAACTTGACATATTTAGTTTCTTTAAACCCAAACATTTTCCCAAATAATTGGACCTTTTCGATTGGGTAGGTCTTGAAGTTGACAATATTGAAATTTAGTCCATGTAGGTATAACCCAGCTTTTGAATCCTTATATTCTAGAACATGTTCTTCAAATGAATCATCACAGTATTCACAGACTGCAGTAATTTGATATTCATACAACAATAAACCTAAATCTTTAGGATTTATATCTTTATTTTTTAACTGTTTTAATAATGCATTTTGTGCAACCAACGCATGATTTTTAGTTAAATCAGAACGTTCACCAGTTGAGTGTTTTGAACATACAACCAATTCACCATTTGTTAATGCAGATATAAAAACAATACATCCATTACTTTTGACAGTAAGTGTATATGGACCTGTTGTTGAATTTCTTAATTCCTCTTCTTTAACAGATGCCAGTTCATTCATATTAAAAAATTTATCATAACCTCTGACGACAATTTTACTATCTTCAGTTGTAAATAGACCTCTTGCATATATTGGTAGTGTTATCTTTTTACTGTAATAATCCCACTCATTGAACCTCCAACTAAAAATTTTTGTAGATGTTCCAAATACTGTACTTTCTATCTTTCTAACACTTTTATTGTTTGAATTTTCGGAATCTTTCAATAAACATTGTACTAATACTTTTGCCTTGTCAGACTCTTCTTTTAGTGCTTCAGGAGAAAGCAATATCGGTTTGAATTCACTCATATATGCACACGTTATAAAGAGGCACATGATGTTCAGTTGGTCATTGCAGAAAATTTCTTGAAATTTATTTGGCGTGGCTCATCCACTGTATTTTATTTTATTCTATTTATTATTTACTTCATTCTAGCTCTATACTCTATACACATATAAATTAATTATAGACTATTACTAATTTCATCATCGTTGAACCCAAAAATATAAAGAGCATCCTTTAAGGATTTGGAATTCAGACAACATGGTGCTTCTTTTTGAACCTTTGGTTTTGCATTCCATGCAATACCATAGCCTGCTCTATGCATCATAAGTAAATCATTTGCACCGTCTCCAACAGCAACTGAATTAGCTAAATCAACATTGTTTTCATTAGCTAATTGTTCAAGTAAGTCTCTCTTTCTTGAACCATCAACAATTTCCCCTAAAGTCTTACCGCTCAAGATTTCAACACCATCTTCATTGATTTCTGTTTCCAATAAATTAGCAAATGCATAATCCAATCCTAATTGTTCTTTGACATATTCTGCTAATGGTAAAAATCCACCTGAACAAACAGCTAACTTACAACCTTTGGATTTCATAACTTTACATAGTTCAATAGTACCAGGAGTTAGACTAATCTTTGGCTTCAGGTCATTCCAAAGAGTTTGAGATCTAATACCACGTAATAGTTTAACGCGTTCATTTAATGATTGTTTGAAATCTAGTTCACCATTCATAGCACGAGTAGTGATTTCTGCAACTTGATCTTCAACATCTGCTTGTGCTGCAATCAGTTCAATAACTTCTTGTTGAATAAGGGTTGAGTCCATATCAAAAACAATTAATTTTTTCAGTTTTCTATTTTCATTATTTTTTTGGAATATCAAATCAACATTATCAAATTTACTAGATTTAATAGTGTCTTTAATTAAAGATTCTGCATTTAAAATACTTGATTCGTCTGTATGTTTGCCATCAACTTTAGTTAAATCAATATCAACATTAAAATCAGTGGCTTTACCATGTGATAGATTAGTAAATGAGATTAGCTTGACTGGTATATCTTTCAAAATTTTGGAAATAGAATCATTATCTGATTCTGAAAATGATGTTTTTCTAGCAATAGCTGTAATAACGTAACTCATGGTGGGTTGGTTAGTTTAAAATAATGTTCAAAAATTGAAGATTGACTCTCTTTAACTGAAATCTGATTTTCTTTTTGTCTTCAATTTTTCATTTTTCGAGATGTGAGAAATAAAAATAATTAAAAATAAAAAATAAAAAATCTAATAAAAATAAAAAATAATTATTATTTACTATTGCAAACAGAAAAATAAAATCTAGTTCCACAAATTTGTAGAAAGGTTACTAATTTTATCTTTGCAAGGATAACAACCAAGCAATGGATCCACTACCAGTATCAGGAGACAATACAAGTTTATCCACCGCAATGTTTGGTGGTGCTGTTTCCGGAATTGTTCAAACAACAATGACGTATCCTTTAGAATATTTTAAAACCATTTCACAAATTGAAAATAAATCAATTATGATTAAAGAATCTGTTGTGCCACATGATTCTATGAGACCATTATTTACAGGATGTTTACCATTGTCCATTGGTATGGCATTGAAATCATCATGTAGAATGTTTATATTTAATCAATTTTCAAATTTTATGAAAAATGAAAATACAGATAAAATAAATGCACCACAAGTGGTAGTTGCTGGATTAATGACTGGTATATTAGAATCATTTTGGGCAATTCCATTTGAAAATATTAAGGTTAGATTAATTGAAAATTCAATGATCAGATATGGACTTAAAACAAAATTAGATGAGGAAGTTAAAGATGTTACGCCTTCTGATAAGAATAAGATTAGGTTATCCAATAGGCCAAAAGCAAAAATCCAACTAGATGCAAGAATGAAATCAATTATTCATTATCATAATAATCCATCATATACATTCACTGGAATAGTGAAAGAGATGTATGCAACAGGTGGTATATTATCATTTACTCAAGGTTCAAGTATAACAATTATGAGACAATGTATGAATAGTATGGTCTGGTATAGCACATATTCATTTTTACAACAACTGATTGATCCCAGCCGTGATTCAATTACTGAATTAGAATTACTAAGTATGGGATTTGTATCATCATTAGCGGTCGTTGGTATAACGCAACCGATTGATGTTTTAAAAACTAGAATGCAATCAAGAGACTATAGAATTATTTACAAAGATATGATGACATGTGTTGCCTTAATTTTCTTTAAAGAAGGCTGGTCTAAATTTTGGGCTGGTGCTGTTCCTAGATTTGTTAAGGTTAGTTGTTCATCAACGGTCACTTTATTAACTTACGATTACGTCACCAAAGGTATCAATAAATTAGCAGAAATTAAACCATTTGCTGCATAAAACCCCAAAAAGCGTGCTTGTATATATTGTGTAATAATTTCGTTTAATTTAGTACAAGTTTTGCTGGCTTGATACCCATCAAACCATTCATTAAAAGCACCACTTCACCATCTTTTAATTCATCTTTACGAATAAGACCCTGAAGAATTTCACCACTATACAATAAGTGATTTCTGATCACACCATCCATACAACCACAACTTAGTTTTGGAGTTAACCAAGTGAAAAACGTTTCATTTGTAAGGGGATCTTTAAATTTCCTCCAGAATGCAACACTTGTAATTGTACCTTCTAATATTATATTATTTGAATCAAATAACAAAACTTCACGTTGATCACCTGGAACAATATTAAACCTTGCACGTGCATTATTGTATTTATCTCTAATTGTTGTTTTGAATGATGTAAATGGTGATGGACTCGTAGGTTCGGTATCTAAATATAATGACCACCCGTTCCATTTTTTCAAATATTCTGGTATTGAAGTTAAATTATTTAATTGAAATGATTCATATGATGGTATGTTTGTTGACAAAGCGTGAGAATCTGGTAATTTATGAAAATCAATACCATATTCACCGTTTTTAGAAATTATGATTTTAATTCGATGTGCAATTAGTCTATCTGTTGATTGCAATGCAATAGTTAAATGATATAAAATTGAATTAATTGATAAATTATCAATTGGAAAATTGAAATATTTTCCTGCTCTAATCAATTTGTCAATATGTTGTTTTAAGAGATAAAAAAAAGATTCATCTAGTATTGGTAAATTAATTGCATCGATCACGGGCGTTAAACCTGTATATAATTTTGGATCGTACCGTAATGTTGTGAATATTTCAAATGGGATGGAGGTGTCATATGGAGTTACAAGGTTACTCAAAAGCTCATTGGATATCGATTCAAGTGATTGGATAGTCATTGTGTAGATACAGCAGAATAACAAGAATCAGTTTGTCAAGATCAAAGATAGTGAAAACTGATGAGTTGCGCTGGAAACAGCAAAAAGAAAAAGGAAAAAGGAAAAAGCGTCATACAAGAAAAAAGTTCGGGTTGAGGCTCATCACTAAACTGGTTGTCTTATAACTTTAGTTATTAATTATATACTATATATTGGATACTATATACGTAGTCAATCATCAACACAACAAATCTATGTCAATTAGAAGTAAAGGATTCTAGCAAAATCGTAAATGGTATACCGATGTGGATTGCAATTGCTAATTTCTTATCATTAGTGGAGAGCTCGTTACCATGATGGTCTCTTCTATTTAACTCGTATCCATCCATAAAGGTGTTCAATCTTCCTGAACCCAAGTGATCAAGATCGCTAAAACGTCTAATCTTGAGAGGCATGGGGTTCTCAGTATTTGTGAAGGGCACAACCTCTAGAGGTTCCCCAGCAGCATAATATATTTTATTACGCATTTGAACAGTGAGTTGATTATCACCATTTCCACCCCGTTCTACCCCTGCAACTCTGTCATTTATCAATTGAACAATATCAGCTCCACAATTGATAATTTGTTGGGGAGTGGTCATTCTTAATTGAATTAGTAATGGGAAAAAAAAGCAGTCAAGAAAGAAACAGTGGGTGTATAATACGGAGCAGATAGGCGATATGTTATAGTTCTCACATTTTATATCCTTTTTTTGCTTTTCTGTTTTCTCCGAGCACCGAGACAATACGCAATATTTAGTATTTAGCTCTGCCTCCTGCAAATTTGCCACCTTAATCAATAAACATGTCTTCTTTATCATCCTTCTTCCTTTTCACAGTGTTTGCATATATCTGTGATAGTTCATACACAACAAGTTGTCAAACATGCCAAAAAGAACGATTAACACAATTATGGGCGATAAAACAAAGTCAAAGAAACAAACTCCTAATCATTCAATAACTAGAGATAGCTTCCGTGATGATGGTGATTTACTTGCTATTGATAATAATGTTGATGGTGGCAGTAATGGTAATGGTGGTGCTAGTGGCAATGGTAGTGATGGTAATGATGGTAATGGTGGTGATAATGATAATGGTGGTGATAATGATAATGGTGGTGATAATAATAATGATAATGATAATGGTAATGATAATGGTAATGATAATGGTAATGATAATGGTAATGATAATGGTAATGATAATGGTAATGATAATGTTAGTTTTGGTGCTGAGAAAGATAAGAAGCTTAGAAGAGAGTTTGTTTATCCACCTCACAAAAAACACACATTCCGTGACAAGATGTTATTCAATATTATTTGGTATCAACAAACCAAAGCACTATTACCTATTCCATTTCTTCAGGCACAACCTGAGGGAATGCCATGCTGGATTAAGAGCCTTGATGATATCAAGAAATTGCAAAAAGCTCAAGTTGAAGTATTTTTACGTGGTTACGAACAAAGCACGGTTGGTACGTTGAATGAGTTGAAAAAGAACTTAGCAAATTTACTTGGTGTTGCCTCCAGTGATGCAGCTAGAGAATTTCATTTAACTGTATCAGATGAAAGTTCTAGTGATGAGGAACTAGTGAAAAAAAAAAATAATCCTGAGCAAGATGAAAAGCTTAGAAGAGAGTTTGTTTATCCACCTCACAAAAAACACACATTCCGTGACAAGATGTTATTCAATATTATTTGGTATCAACAAACCAAAGCACTATTACCTATTCCATTTCTTCAGGCACAACCTGAGGGAATGCCATGCTGGATTAAGAGCCTTGATGATATCAAGAAATTGCAAAAAGCTCAAGTTGAGGTATTTTTACGTGGTTACGAACAAAGCACGGTTGGTACGTTGAATGAGCTAAAAGAGAGATTGGCAACTGTACTAGGTGTTACCTACAATGATGCAGTTAGGCAGTTTAAAAATCGTAAGAAAAAAGCACGGTATGTTTAAAAAACTCAAATTTTTATAAAGAAATAACTACTATTGGTGTTGATGTGTAATGAAGTGGCTTGATGAAATTTTTATTCTAGCAGATATCAATAGACATAAAATGAGTTTGTTAAAAAAATCCGCAGAAACATTTTCTCCAATGTTAATTTTAGAATAAAGTTACAAAAAAGATAAAAGATAGAGGAATATTGGATTCCAAAGATGTAATTGAAGCAAACTGGGTTTACAATTTAGAACAAAAGAACTTATTCTAGCGAGATTTGGGATACATTCAAATATTAAGATGCTTCTATTCCAAAAGACATTTTTTTCTACTAGATACTCCCAGGCTTTGAAAATTTAATCAATGGAAAATGTTGAATACAATATATTAACATTTAGAATTGTATGGGTTTTTAGCTCAAATAGTTTTTCAACCAAACTGAAGATGGAAAAATGTTAAAAAAATTGGTATGAGTGGTTCTATACCTCAAATGAAGTGCAAATTCAATCAAATTAATGTACTTGTGACAGATGATGTCGCATATTGTAATAAAATATTTGAATTTTTAAATGATTTTATTATATATTATCGGATTTTTCTTTCGATGGTAACGCATACATAATATCCTGCGTACTGTATATTAAGTTCGACACGCACTATTCCTACCATACCGTGACCATTGGTACTATATTGAATGTGTCTTAGCATAGTTCATATTAATATATTCTCAAATGGTAATAAATGTTATAACTTGTAATCTATGGTGTTAAATTATATACATACTTTAATCAGATAGTAAATGAATGATAATAATAAAAACTAGAATATAGTTGCTAGTTTCAAGAAACACGGGGTTAGATAAGTAACAGAATACTAATAAACTTTAATTTCTTAATAAGTATTTCTTAAAGATAGTTAATATATGAGTAAATGTATTAATTATGAAAGTAGATCGGAATGAGCTGTTATAAAAGAAATATAAAAATCTTTCAAATAAATTATAGAATAGTAACAACAATAAAATTGAATAAAGAAATATCATCATGTATTTATATTATTTCTACTTGTCATCTTGTTATCTCATCTAAAGAACTATGAGCAATTTCTATGATCAATATCCGACAGGATTGCATGATGTCGTATTGTTCTCTTTTGCTTTTCCATTGTTTACCAATTCGTAAATACCGGTTGCTTGATGATTACTAATTGCTTGCATGATATTTCTTGATTGCTTGCATGAATCTTTCCTAAATGGGTAATGTAATTAATTCTTACCGAAACTCCGATACGAATGTGGTTTAATTGCATTGATTGACATTGTAATGATGATCTAGCAATAACTTGAATGTTGATTCTAGACTGATCCTAAACTGATCCTAGACCTCTTCGTATTCTGAACATGATTGCTTGCATATAGATTGGCTGGCTCAATAAAGTTGCAACATAGATATTTTCTCATAAAAAAAATTCTCTCACTTTCCGAAAGTTCCAACATATATATATATAGAGGAGGGAGAGAGATCGAGACTTGTGGTCACGTGACAGGATCCATTTGCACACACCGGAACAAAAATGTGTTTTTAGCACTTTTTGAAGTTTTTCAGTCGAATTTTCTAATTACAACAAGTTTTCGAAAGACAAAATTCTTGGTAAAACACACACATGAACAATCACACGCTAAAAGGTCATCAAAGTATCAAAAAATGTAGGCTAAGTAGTAGTAAACTAGTTACAATAATGAAAAATTCCTTCAGTACATAAAATATCTAAATGAAAACACAATAAATTAAACAAAGCACTACAAATTTATTTGTCGCATTTGATTACATAATCAATCCAAAATGTTAAGATGGGACATCTTAATAATGCTATATCAGCGACTATCGACGCAGAGCTTTTCCAATAACTCGGTCGAAGAAGATTTCTATATGGAAAATAATTGTAATGGACAGTCAAGGATATAGACTTCAACTAAGTTGTTTCTTATATAGCACGTTTATAACGATAATACGCACAGATATATATATTAGTCTATATATATCCCAACAAAACTCTATAAATATCATTTTTGGGAATATACAATCGTACATTCACAACACAAAAAATCCATGTATTCATCATCGTCTTCAGGTGAAAAATTGTGAGAATATATGAGATCTGGGTACACTGGTGTTTGCGTAATAAACCAAGTTTTTACATGGATCTCGACAGACGTTGAAAATATTTCAACGGTTTAAAAATTACGTGTATAATACTTTATAAACCCTTTATAAACAGGGACAATTCACGAGAAATTAGTAACTACAAACATATTAGTACGCATAAACATGTCATATATGAATAACAAAGAACACGTTGCACCGCAAGCCGATGCAAACAACGACAATTCTATGATGAATGTGGATGAAACATTTTCAGGTAATTCTACTGAAAAGATGGACCTTTCTACAATTTACAAGCTTATCAAGGATCTCAATGATACAATCAAAAGTAACAATAGGGATCTAGAAGAGAGAGTATCAAAAATGATTGATACCAAGCTTGAAGCTCATGATAAAAGAGCAGGCAGAAATATCGATTCATCAAGATCTAAACTTTTACCGGATTCCTCAAATGAGAAATTAGGAAACGAGAACAAATCCTCGTCACTCATTGAAAGAATCTCACAAAAATGTTTGTTCTTCCTGTTTTCATTGGTCGTCTTCTTCTTCATTTTCTGACCTTCCGTCTATGTCATCAGATACACCTTCATAATCTGGTACATATCCAACGCTGAGATCATCATCGTCACTAGAATCTCCTATGTTATGGGTTGCATAAATATCGTCGACTCCATTATCGTCAATTTGATAACCATCATCCCAATATTCTTCATTAACGACATCATAAGCATTATCAGCCTCTATTAATTTAGCAACTTCTTTATCATTCAGCGGGATATCATTTAATTTACTTCCTTGAGCATTTTTAACAACGTGAAACACCCTATTGGTCGTGATAGTTTTCTTTTTTTCAGATACTGATGGATCATGTAAAATTTCTCTCAGCTTTTCATATAGAAATTGTCTTAGTTCTGTGGTTTTGACATATTCCAAACTAATTTGTGACAAATCTTCGCCTAATCTGTCGATTTCATTCTCATCAGTATCGGAATAATTTTATAGTAATTGTCTCTGTCTTTGTACTTTCTTTTTCACTCTTTTAACTCTTCTCTCTCTGACTTTTGGAAACAACTTCTTCATTAAAACTGAAACTAAGTAAATGATAAATTCGTTACTGCATTGCATTTTGTCAGTATGTTTATTAATTAGCATAAAACCGTGAAATAAATCTGATAGAACAGGCTTACAAGGCACTTGTCATATTCTGCATTTTAAACAAAAGGTACATGCAACATTAGCGTTAATATCATCTTTTCTAGCTAAATCCACGACTTGGGCGATTTTTGAATATATTAAAACTTTTATTCATAATTCTTGTAAACTCTGTTCGAAAAACCCGTTGCATATATGGTGCCAATTCATTCATAAATTCCATTGTAGCCAAATATTTTCTTATTCCTCTCATTCTTGGATCTGAACGCATTCTAGCATCTTGATTACCAAAGTATACATTAATCTTATCCCAGAAAACAGCATATTCTTTAGATACTTTATCTTTGCAGAATGTTTTAAAGAACTATGAATACTTTCACTATCTTGAGTGGACACAATAACCCCAATATAAGCAGCAGCTTGTTACACAGTAAAATCTTTGAATTTTGTGGTATCAATTGGATTATCATCTACTTCATTATTTGGATCTTAAACAATTGATTCATCTTGAAACTTAATTCTCTTACAATTAATATTCATCCAATATGATATTTAATTTAGAAATAATTTGGTTAACATTATTTCCAGATAAAATAGTCATCACTTTTTATTTTGTAATGTAAATCTTTACCACGTTTTTTACGAATATTTTTGATTTTTTCAATCATTGGACTATATATAATATGATGTTCAGTTGCAATTCTGAAAAGATAATCAATATATTGCAATTCACACATCGCATGGATAGCCTTCGTTGCATAAAATAAACCATATGAATTTAATTCAAACCTTGAAAGTTTATGTCACGCATAATTTCTAACAGCCGCTTTGTTATAAACACAAAACTTATACCAGTTAACTCAGCCCTAGAACCATCCGTTAAAATTGTTGTACAGAAATAACTTCCTTTGTTGAAATTTCATCAGCAAGTAGATAAACAGAATCATTATGGTTCATAAAATGTTTATGAGTATATTTTACAACTAACGGAGAAGATTTATTTTGTTGGACTTTCCATTGCTGTAATTTATTGCTACTTGGCACATTTCCCAATAAACAGACACATTATTAACACTTTGAATACTCTTGTTTAATACGCATTGATATTTCAAATGGAACAGATGGATACCTGGCTGTAAATAAATTTCTATATGCTCCGTAACAATTGTTTTTAGTTTTCTTTTGACAATCTGGATCATGTGATCCAGAGGATTTAATAAAGACTATTCTATGTGAAAATCGATTAAAAATTCAAATGTTTTACTACAATATAATACATCATCTGCCACAAGTTCATCAATTGGATTAAATTTGCATTTCATTTGAGCTATAGAAATACACATATCGACCTTTTTAACATTTTTCCATCTGCAATTTTGTTGAAAAACTATTTGACCTAAGAATCCATACAATTGTTGAAATTGACCAAATGTTAATATAGCATACTCATTATCTTCCATTGATTCAATTTTTAAACCTGCGAATATCTTGTAGAAAAAATGTCTTTTGGAACAGGCACACCATAATATTTGAATGTGTCCCAAATCTCTCTAGAATCATGCAAGTTCTCTTATTCTAAATTGTAAACCCAGTTTGCATCAATTACTTCTTTGGAATCCAGTATTTCTCTATCTTTAATCTTTTTTGATGAAAAAAAGGTCGCCTTTTTGTCGAATATACTGGAATAGTTATTCAGATATTTTAAGTACAAGTCATATCTAAAACTTTCCTTTCTTCAACAAGAATAAAATGATAAAGTCATTCCAACCAAAAGTTAGGAATTCTTTGACAAATTTAAGAATTTTGCAATCCTTTTCTAACTGGAAAGAATGTAAATCACTATTATCATTCAGGTTATATGTAGTTTCATCCATAATAACCTCTTCAACCGTTGTTTTCAAATTTATTATTTCTTGTATATCATGATCATTAATTAAATTGTGATCTTTATGATATTTAAGGAGATCACTTGCAGATACTTTGCTCAACAACTGGGTAAACAAATCAATTAATTCACTGTATTCAAGTCTTTCAATTAAATAACGATTGTTTAAAACACTATAACCATATTCAACTGGTTAGTCTATATGAATGATTCTTCATGGCATACTTAAAAAGTTGAAAAAGGGCCACGGTTGAACAATCTGAGACATTTGCATAAATTGTGCGATTTTGGAAATCGAATTGTAATTTTCATTAATTTGACTCATATTTCCAACTCTTGTTGATTCCATAATACTAAAATCCAAACCTTGTCCTTGACATAATGATTCTATGTATTTATGTTTCTCTTCCTTACTCAACATATTGTAATGTTTAGTAGTATCCTTCATCACTATATCGTGACTACTATCGATAAAGTTATCTTGAGTATTATCGTCAGATCTCTTATTAATCTCTCTACGTGTATTACTCTCTATATCTTATAAGATCTTATATATTATCTTCTCTAAAGATTGAGGGTCGTACCTCCTTTTTATTAAAATTATTTCGTAATATCTTAAATAAATATTTTTTTTTGTGAAATAATTTAATCTGCGTAGCCCTATGAGGGTTTCTCATATTACATTATCTTGACATGAATATTCATTCATCCGCACATAAATGAAAATAAAAAACTGGTTTACGATGGTTTTTTGTTTTTTGGTTTACGCGCCTATATATAATATATACTCAGAAGATAAGCGCAAGATTATTCATTATATTCAGATATTTAATTTTGTTAATTTTCGGGCCTCGGACTCGAATTTTGAGTTGCCATCTGAGAATTACTGTGCAAATGTTTTTCTCCTTAATACATAACAACTTGTCAAACATGCCAAAAAGAACGACTAGTACAATTATGGGTGATAAAGCAAAGTCAAAGAAAAATCTTAATCATTCAATAACTAGAGATAGCTTTCGTGATGATGGTGATTTAATTGCTATTGATAATAATGGTAATGGCGGTGATGATGGTAATTTTGATGCAGAGAAGGATGAGAAACTTAGAAGAGAGTGTGTTTTTCCACCAGACAAGAAAAATAGATTTATTGATAAGGTTACATACAATTCTATTTTCTATCAACACTCCAAAGTATTATCTCCGATCCCCTTTGTTAAGGCACAACCTGAAGGGATGCCGTGCTGGATTAGAAGTCTTGATGATATCAAGAAATTGAAAAGAGGCGAACTCGAGGTGTTTTTACGTGGTTATGAACGAACCACAGGCGGTACGTTGAATGAGTTGAAGGAGAGGTTGGCAACTGTACTAGGCGTTACTTCCAGTGATGCAGCTAGAGAGTTTTATTCACCCTCATCAGATGAAAGCTCTAGTGATGAGGAACTAGTAGAAAAAAAATTTGACGCAGAGAAGGATGAGAAACTTAGAAGAGAGTGTGTTTTTCCACCAGACAAAAAAAATAGATTTATTGATAAGGTTACATACAATTCTATTTTCTATCAACATTCTAAAGTACTATCTCCGATCCCCTTTGTTAAGGCACAACCTGAAGGGATGCCGTGCTGGATTAGAAGTCTTGATGATATTAAGAAATTGAAAAGAGGCGAACTCGAGGTGTTTTTACGTGGTTATGAACGAACTACAGGCGGTACGTTGAATGAGTTGAAGGAGAGATTGGCAACTGTACTAGGTGTTACCTCCATTGATGTACAAGGGTTTACGAGGAGAACAAAGAGAGTAAGAAAGTCCTAGTTTTTTCTAGGAAGTAAATATTGTGGGTATTAATGTGTAATGAAATAGTTGATATAAGATTTTGTAAGGCTAATATATAACAAGTACTAGTTAGTTGAATAGGAATCGTCATAACTAAAATTTACTTTTTCGTAAAAAAGTCAACATCTCTAATGCTATGTGTATGTTTTGAATACCTTCAGTGATAAACCATACGAGTCTTTTGGATATCTGAAAGTTTTCCAGTAGACAAATTGAATATATATCGTTAGTCTGCTACTAAATAAAAACTGTATTTTTGTACTTTTTTTTGGAATAAAATTACATACTAGTACCATGAATGTATACAAACTGGAATAAATTGCAACAAAAAATAATGGATCTAAGAAAATTGATTATCCCCCAAAAGTACTCAATGGTTAGGAGCATCAGTATCTAATTATTTAATTAAAATTTATATAACATTTTGCTTTTATGGGCCAGTTACATACTGTATTATTAATAAATAGATATGTAGAGAAAGAAAAGAACTGTTTTGCCAAATCGTATATATAAAGCGCTCGATGGTTCCAACAGATTGAAAGTCTTTTAAGCTATACTTATTAACTAACTAGAAAGATAATGACAACTGAAAATTTATCCCCTAATACACCAACTAATTCAGCTTTAATGTCGGTTGATACTATTTGTTGGTCCAATTCAGATCAAGTCAAATAGAGAATACTTCAATACTACTTTAAATGATCTTAAAGAAATTATAATGAATGGAGTCAAAAAATCCAAGAATTCATGGTATTCAAAAATTGCACACTATTCACTGTCAAAGTTCAATGTTGCCGCAACTAAATTAGGAATAAATTACAAATTCCTTAGGTTACAACAAGAGCGTTATTAACTATTGAAGCAAAATGTGACAATTGAAAACCAAGAACTGTAAATTCATAAAGCGCACAAAAAAAAAGGTAAGAGGTAAAAGCGAAGGAAACTGTATAGGGCTCATCACGAAATGGTTAAGGCTCATTGCTAAATCTTTTCTTGTAGTCTTCATTGTGACCTTGCTTGCGTTTTTAAAGTGACTATGGTATAAACATATTAAGCTACAATAGTACAAATCTAAGTTTATAAATTACCTATTATATATTATATGTTACCCTATATCTTTTAGGTACGTAGTCAATAACAATATATCAATACAAAAAATGTATATCAATCAGTAGTTAGGGCTTCATCTATGGTTCTGAGCGGTACACCAAGGTGAAGAGCTAGTATCACTTTCTTTTCATTAACCGTGCGTTGATTACCATCTGGATGATTTCTACCTAACTCGTAACCATCTATAAAAGTATTCAATCTTACCGCACTCATCTCATTAACATCTCGAAAAGATCTAATATTCATTGGCATAGCTCTCTCAGTATTTGTAAAAGGTAGAGTCACCATTGGATGACCGGCCAAACAATTTAGCGTATTGTGGTCACGATCACTGAACTTATTATTTGCATTTCCACCCTGTTCTACCCCAGCAACTATGTCATTTATTAACTGAACGACATCAGCTCCATTATTGATAATTCTTTGTTCAGGAGTGGTCATTTTTAATTGGATTAGTGATGAGAAAAAAAGTAATCAAGAAAGAAAAAGTGACCGAGAAAGAGACAAAGGTCAGTGCACGATAGCTGAGCTTGATATCTGACAGAGCTGCTATCATTAGAGCCCCTACTCATCTCCTCCAAAGGTAACAATCGCCGGGGACCAACAAAATTTATTTCTTGGAAAAGTTACTCCTTTACCTGCCAATCGCCGGTCATGATCCCTCTTTCGCCGGCCATATTCTAGGGCCAACAAGACATTTTGCATTTTGCATCTTACATTTTCCAAATTAGTGTCAGCTTTGGATAAGCGCTAGATCATTCAACAATTCTAACTTTGTTAATTATTTTGCCACCTGAGAATTTGCTATCTAAGAACTACGTACAAATGTTTTTCTTTGACTTCATCTTTCTTGCTCCGAGTTCTTAGATCTCTATTACAATACATAAAAACTTGACAAACATGCCAAAAAGAAAGACTAGTACAATTATGGACGATAAAACAAAATCAAAGAAAAAAAATCCTAATCATTCAATAACTAGAGATAGTTTTTGTGATGATGGTGATTTGATTGCTATTGATAATAATGGTAATGGTGGCAATAATGATAATGATGGTGATGATAGTAATTTTGATGCAGAAAAGGATGAGAAACTTAGAAGAGAGTGTGTTTTCTCACCAGACAAAAAAGACAGATTTACTGACAGCGTTAATTTGAATTATCTCTTTTATAAAAAATCAAAAGTGCTATTTCCTATCCCGTTTCTTAATGCACAACCAGGAGGAATGCCATGCTGGATTAGGAGTCTTGATGATATTAAAAATTTGGAGAAAGGCCAGGTTGAAGTATTTTTACGTGGTTACGAACAAAGCACGGTTGGTACGTTGAATGAGTTGAAGGATAGATTGGCAAATTTACTTGGTGTTACATCAATTGATGCAGTAAGTAGTTTAAGAATCGTAGGAAAAAAGCACGGTATGTTTAAAAGACTCAAAGTTTTATAAGGAAGTAAATAAATACTATGGGTATTGGTGTGTAATGAAATGGTTTTATTTGATTTTTTCGAAGTAGTTAACGTAGATTTCAATAGAGGTACATAAAATGGATTTTTTAAGAAAATCTAAAGTTTTATTTTTGCTTGATCTGTAAAAATTCTTTAGTTTTGAGGCTTCACGTTTGTTCTCAGTATTTTTATTGTGTAGATCAATTAAGTCTTTGGACATATGAAAAGTTTCTACCATAATTTATACAGCTTAACTATTTCCATTAATTTGCTACTTTCTATAAAAATTACTCAATAAAACACAAGAATTCTAATGCTTGAGTTTAGAAAAATAATCCGATTGAAAAATGAATAAAAAAAGGCTCAACTTCAATGTGCAATATTTTAGATTTTGTTGGGAAAAAATTACTCAATAAAACACAAGAATTATAATTGTAAAAAAATGAAAAATGTTAAAAACCATCTTTTACATCATAGTTCACCCTCCAATTTTTCCGTTAAAACTTTTAGGATATCATTAAAATTTTCAAATTCAATAAATTTAACACCATCTCTGATACATACATCCACTAAATCATAACCCTTTTTAGCAAATAATAAGTTACAACTTTTACTAGCACTTATATCAGAAACACCATCACCACAATAAAATGAATAAGGTTTATTATCTTTATATTTGGATAATGTATCTACAATTGATTCATTTTTGTCATGTCCAAAATCGGAATCATCTCTATATTTGATAACCCAAGAACCATCATCATTTATAATTGTATCATTTGAAATAATTTGAATATGATTTCTTAAGTTCACATCATGTATTAGTACATTTAATAATCTGTTAATTATGATTTGCATACCAGAAGAAACAACAATTACTGGTATATTTGATTTATAACACCATTCAACCATTGATTCAAATCCTGGATCCAGTTTAACATGAGCAATCAAATGTTCAATACACTGACCAATAGTATGGCCATTTGCAGATATTGAGTCAAGCATTAGTTTGAAACCTTTACTAAACGATAAATCACCATGTTTGATTAATGCATTGATTTTAAGTCTTTCAACTTGTCCCATACCTAAATTATCGGTAATCATATCATTGGAGTCTTGAAGAGTGACTGTACCATCCCAATCGGTAAATACAATGGCCGGAACATTCATTGTCTGTGTATGCTTATATATATCTAATTATTTCTGAAATACCAAGATGCTGGTAGTTAATTAAGCTGCTTTATAAGTATTGCATCTTACACAAGCAACTTAATTTAACAATTTGCAATTTGCAATTTGTAAAACGAAGACCGCCACGCGAGGTTGCCATCCGTTTGAGTAAACAAAGAAACAAAAGGTCCAACTAATTACTGAACAATAATGTTTTCATGATACCCCTCTTTTGAAAACCATCTTGGATATTTTCTGTCTGATGAAAACAGTGGTTATATCTGGAGGCACAGCAACAAACAATATAATTGAAGCATTCATACCGAAAAATCCTACAGATAGAGTTGATTTCATATTACCTATAAGTGATAATGGTGGATCCAGTTCAGAAATACGGCGTGTTTTCGGTGGTTGTGCAATCGGTGATATTAGAAGTAGAATTGTTACATTGATTCCAGATGTCAGATTACGTGAATTTCTAAGTTATCGATTGATGGGCGATTACAAAGCTGCTGAAAATGATTGGAGTTGTATTATCAATGGGAATCATAAAAACTGGGAATCAATTGATTATGAAGAATTAAGGGAGATTTTATTAAAGTTTCTTAAAATTACGGATGTTGCAGTTAAGGGTACATCATTCTCATTTCAACATGCAAGTATAGGTAATTTATTTTTGCTGGGAGCAAAGATGTTCTTCAACAATGATTTAGACACAGCTATTGAATTTACTATGAGAATATGTCGTGTTGCTGAAAACATTAGTGTTAGAGGGTGTATTGGTGGAGATGAAGAATGTGACATTGCTGCAGTACTAGAGAATGGTGATGCAATTTTAGGCCAAAGTGAAATTTCACATCCAGGAGAGGGGGGGAATCAGTTATTCTTTGCAAGGGAAACTGAAGATCTGCCGGCGAAAATTGTGCGGGTGAAATACATTCATGGGGAAACCGAGATTTTCCCCATGGCGAGTGCTGGGACTTTACAGGCAATTTCTGGGGCAACTGTGGTGGTCATAAGTGTGGGTTCCTTGTGGACCAGTATTGTGCCTGTGTTGTTGGCGGGGGGAGTAAGAAAAGCTATCAAAGGTAAAAAGGTGGTGATGTTGGTGAACGGCGAAAGAGATCGGGAAACCAGGGGGATGTCTGTGGGAGAGCAGGTGGGGGTTGTGGAAGAGTTGGTGGGCAGAGTTGACGGGGTGGTTTGCGGGCTGGGGGAGAGTCTGGAGGGCGAATCCGTGGCAAAACGTGTGAAATTGGCGGAGAATCCCTACGGCGGGAAGAAAATGAGAGAAACCCTCGAGGGTTTTTTCGAGAGGTGGACGAGGGTGGAAGTATAAAAAGAGAGTGGTTTCCGCTTGAGAAGCAAGGGGGTGTCTTGACTTCTTCCCCTTCTCCAACGCAAAAACACAACACCGCCAGCACAGCGTCACAAGGAGGTTAGCACTGTTTCGACGGTGCAGATCCAGGATCTTGTCGACATCTGGACAGCTTTTTGCTGTGTGATTGGAGAACAAACGCATGAGTCTTGGGTGCAATGTCTTGTTATGGTGAGTCTTCGTACTTCCAAATGCGAGAGAGTGCAAGGATTTGTGGAACATCTAATATTGGGTATTATTGTATTGTTTTGTAAATGTAAGCAATGTTTTTCTTGTAGTGCAAAGTTTTTCTTGACACTGAAAAGGTTAGTAAATTCCAAATATCTTACTAATAGAGTGAAAATTATGTACCAATCTAGAGCACTTGGATTGTGCAGCTAAATTATTGAGCTTTCCGGTATTATCAGTGCTGTTTTTCTATCAATATACTATTAATTATTAACATCCCATACTCGGTATCCAATAATTTCCTATCAATATCGTATTGTTAAGCCAGAGAAGAAATCGTGACATGATTTTTCCGTGTTGCGTATTTCCGATTTTTACAAAACTTCGAGGTGTGGTTTCTTTCTTTATATCTTTTTTTCACAATAATCCCCTTTAAACATCTTTTTTACACTCCAAACCATTTCATAATGCGTCTTAATCTACGACCTATCACACACCTCAAGCCTAGACAATTTCCTTCTTATGTAGGTAACTCAAATTCATTGATTAAATCGTTAAAATGGAATTCACCACCTGAAAACATACTAATTGTTAAAAAACCATGGCACTCAAAAGTTTTACGTGCAACTATCACATTCATTAAGTATGTTCATAAAAAATATCCTAAAATCAATATTATTGTTACTCCCGAGGTCGCAGAGGAACTTAACACGTTAGATAACCAATATGAGGCTCTGAAAACCAAAAATAAGTTACCAATAGAAACAGATCCTGAACTAATTAAACTTTGTGAATCAATTGAATCCCCAATACCCATTTATACTGGTTCAAATAATGAAATCATTTCTAAAACTGATTTGTTGGTTTCCTTAGGTGGCGATGGTACAATTTTACGTGGTGTTTCATTATTTTCAAATACAATCGTACCACCTGTCCTTTCATTCTCATTAGGTACATTGGGATTTTTATTACCTTTTGATTTCAACAATCATGCAGATGCATTTGATCAGGTTTATAATTCCAATTCAAAAATATTGAAAAGGGAACGTATTGAATGTCATATTGTTTCATCCCAACATAAAGAAACATTACCAGATAATAATATTGAATCCTTAACTGAAACTGAAGAGTTTGAAAGATTGAAAAGATTATCATCCGTTATGAATGCACCATTTGATAAAATTTCAATCACTTCCGAATTAGAAGAAAATTTGAAAAAACTGAAAATACATGCAATGAATGATATTGTTTTACATAGAAGTTCATTACCTGGTCTACTTAGTTTAGACGTCTACATCAATGGTAATTTCTTAACGAGAACTACTGCAGATGGTTTGATTTTTGCAACTCCTACTGGTTCAACTGCTTATTCGTTATCTGCTGGTGGTTCAATCATCCACCCTTCAATTAAGTGTATTTTATTAACTCCAATTTGTCCAAGAAGTTTATCATTTAGACCTTTAGTACTTCCATTAAACTCACATATTTTGATCAAAGTTATAGGTAAGGAGAATATTAAAATTGATTATTCAAAAGTTAACGCAAAAATGAGTATTGATGGTATACCGCAATTAGACTTATTACCTGGTGATGAAATTCATATAATTAGTGAATCTTTCCAAAGAATTGAAAGCGATGAAAAGTTTATTGATAAAAGTGGGGTTTGGTGTGTTGTTCAAAGTAAGGGAGATTGGGTAAATGGTATTAATAGTATGTTAGGATTTAATTTAGGTTTTAAATCTTCAAAGGGGGATTATATTATTGATGTATAGTTATATGAAACTTTTTAATTGTTTTTTTTTTTTTTTGCTTAGGTTTAATAATTTACATAAATACACACTAAATAATAATAATAATTTTAAAAATTATAATCGAAAGAGTTGATTGAATACCTATACTTATTTATCAACTTCCATACTATCCGTAAATGCAGGCTCTGAATCAATGTTTTTAACTTTTGCTGCATCTTCATCTTTATCATAAAACTCATTCTCAGGAATGATTCTTTCATCTCTTTCCTTTAGAGTACCACCTCTCGTATCCATTGCTTCCTTTGAATCATCTTCAACATTATCATCAAAATCTAAAATATCATTCGGAACTTCATTCATTTGAACACTTGGAGAATGTTTTGCATTTTCTAGATTTGTGAAAATTTGTGTCATTATCCTATTTAAATATTCTGGAGTATTTGCATTATGCATATTACTTGGTCTAACTTCTAACTTATAATCAGGTCCATAATATTCATAATAATCATTAAATGGCAGTTCAGGTCCTAAAATTTTTTCATTTAATAAACCAGTCTCAAATGACCATGTACGTGAAACATTTCTCATGGTATAACCACCACCGCCAACAATCATTAAAGGTAAACCAAAACTTTTAATATAATTCACACAATTCGCATGTCCTAACATACTCAAATTAAAACATCCTAATCTATCACCTGACAATGAATCACCACCACATTGGAACACAATTGCACTTGGTTGATACCAATCAATCACCCTTTTCATTACAGGTTCAAATAAATTTTTATAAGTTTGATCGTCAATACCATCTCTCAAAGGTACATTAATTGAATGATATTTACCTTTACCAACGCCAATATCTCTTAGTTCTCCTGTACCTGGGAAAAATTCACCATATTTATGAAACGAAACTGTCATAACTCTATCAGTTGTATAAAATGCTTCTTCAACACCATCACCATGATGAACGTCAATATCAATATATAAAACTCTTGGATGATACCTTAACAATTCAATTATACCTAAAACAATATCATTAACATAACAGAATCCACTTGCTTCTGATTTTTTAGCATGATGTAAACCACCAGCATAATTAATTGCAACATCACATTTACCTCTATTAAGTCTTGCAGCCCCTTCCATTGATCCCCCACCTGAAATCGAACAATACTCAAACAAGCCATCAAAAACTGGACAATCGTCACCAACATTAAATTTTAACTGTTCTTTATTGAATAATTCTAAATTATCAGGTGTAACTCTGGCAAGGAAATCAACATATTCATCAGTATGAAACTGCGTCATTTCTTGTCTAGTTGCAGGTTTAGCTCTGTAAATTTCCATTGATTTGTATAACCCATAGTTCATGATTAATGAATGTGCCATTCTAATACGATGTGGCTTCATTGGATGCGCAGAACCATAAGAATAGTTCCCAACATCACTGTCATAAAAATAAGCTATTCTCTTCTTATTCTGTGGATTGACAGCAATCTCTCCAAATGGTTTGTCCTCGTATAACATTGTTTGTTGTTTAAGGAAAAAAAAAAAAAGATCTATAAAGTATGTGCATGATAGATCTGTACATTATTGTAACTTCATATCAACCAGAAAACAATTCTCATGTTTTCCTTTTTCACCTTACAGTTTAATTTTGAATTTTTAGTTTTTATTTTTATTTTCAAGTTTTATTTTTCATTTTTAATTTACAAGTTACAGTTTATAAAGTGGAAAACTCGCCTGAAAGGCGCAAAACAAGCGACGCGTCGTTGTCTCCCTCGGTATTCACTGGGAAACAGATACCACTATGGAACAAGTCAACAACACTACCATTCTCTAGGTCTGAATTGGTCTTTCCGTAGAGGGCCGTTGGAATAAACCACTGCCACCATTTGTATCCCATCACCTCTCGCCAATTCTGTCTCCATCCGAGATCAAACACATTAACTATCTTCCCTCTTCTTTTCCTTGTATTCTTATACCTTTGAAATTCATAACTTTCAATGGTGCTCCTATTCATAAACACTTGGTATAATGTAAATCCTAAAAATATAAGCATGCAAATTTCAAACATACCGCCTAAACAAAATAGAAATACAACATGTAAACTAAATTCTTTCAATTTCCACTTTTCATCCACAAAAAATCCCCATAAAGTCCAGGAACTAATCGTACAAACTCCGACTAAATAGATATTCATCCATATCAAAAATTGAACAAATTCCCTGTAATTTTTAAACCCAATGCATTGCCCAAACCAAGGACAATGATGATCCATTTTTAACACACATTTTTCACATCCACTGCAATGATGGCATCTATCAGGTTTCCAAACTTTACACTTTGCACAAAATCTAAATCCACCATCTTTTTTACATGTGTGGGAATTCATGATAAATTGTTCAGGAGGCCTGAATCCAGCTTCATTGTATGTCTCTTCAAAGTCATCAACACATAACATTGGATAATCCGACGGGCTTCCTGGTCCATTGTACAATACAGCATAATAGGACCACAAACAAAACCCAAATTCAATACCAAAGATGATGGTGTAAATACACTTGTGTGGATATTCGGAAACTTTATAAATAAGCCTAAATATAATTGCATAGATCGACCACGTTAGTAATAATGTGACACTTAGAACTGGGAATGAGCTGGATATTGTACGTAAAACCGATTTCATATTTGACCTTAATATCATAAATGTGTAATAGTAACTAATGTATTTAGATTACTGTCTGTGTTTATAGAAAGGTATTGACTAAAAAGAATTGTACTGAGGTTTTTATGATTCAAATATGATTGTTTTGCTAAATGCGGAAATAAAACATTTAAGAATTTCATGTCGCTAACCAGTGAAGATTCAAGTCTTCTATCCTATCTACTATCAACACATCTTTTACTTATTAGAGAACAATTCCATTACCGCAGAAAATTATATATCCTATACCATTATTTCCTTTTTAAACTCTCAAATATAATAATAATTCAAATTTCTGGTATTCAAAACATAAACATTAAACAATAAATAAATTTACACAAATCCCTAATTATTATGAATAAAAACATGATATGATAGTCCTGAGCAACCCCACAGATACAAATTCAACCTCATTAAATGCTTTTATTGTTAGTTGCTCATCATACACAAACTCTAAAATATCATTTAATGAAACTTTGAATTCTTGATCGCCTAAGCTTATTGTAAAAGATTGTGGTTTAAAACAACTTATTTTTATTGTGCCTCTAACAGAATTACTTGCTTTAATCACCCCCTTATCGTTCAATGACTTGACATTGAAATTAAACGTTCCATATCCTGTATCTGCAGTTCCATCTATGGATTTAGAATTTGCCCTTAACCTGTTTCTTATTTTACGGCCTGAGCTTGTAAATAATTTTTTCAAAAATTTCACATCACTTTTCGAATGCTTAGGTGGTTTTGATTTTGATTCTTCATTCTGTACATTGTTTAATAATTTTTTGTTCAATGTCAAACGGATATTCTCTTCGTATTCATTATATTTGCTTTTATAGGTGTTTGATCTTCTCTTTAATTCAATGAGTAATGAATTAATTGACAGTTTCTCATTTTCTCTGGTTTCATTTTTCAGATGTTTGTCTTTAACTTCATCTGCCAGATCATTAATTAACTTTTGATATTCGTCATCGGAAGAAATAACATCTAAATCCTCTAATTGAATTATAAGTTCAACTAATCTTTGTTTTACAATTGGAAATGTTGAATGATGGATCGTTTCAATAATTGAATAATCTGATCTTGACTTAGAAATGTTAAGTTTTCTTTCTCGTTTGATTATTTCTTTGAATTTCAATTCATCTGCCGGTTGTATGCTACTATTCAACAAATCAATTAAATTTGTTGATCCCTTTTGAATTTGTAAGACATAAATTAAATAAATCCTAGCTTCATACAAAAGTAGATCTTTTGCCAATACATTAAGTTCATCATTTTCTTCATCAATTAAATTATTGAATTTGAGACTGCAATATCCATACTTATCACATGGTAATTTTTTATTCCTCAATGATGATTTCAAATCAATTTTATTTTCAACTTCGGTTATTGCATACGATATTAATGTATCATTTCTAATTTCTGATTTAATTATACTTTTGTTAAACTCTTTCCACATTGAGATTATTTCAATTAAATCTTCATATTTAATATTTAATTCACTTTCTGTTGAATCTAATAAAACTGAATTATAAACATTATCAATCGTTGGAATGTTAATTAAATCCTTCAAAAAATCAATCATAAACGGTTTAACCTTTTCAATGAATGGATCCAAACTTTTTAAGTATTTATACTCTTTAGCTTCAAACTTTTTCAATGAACCACATTGGTTAAGCAAAATGGAAACATTTTCTAAATTTCTTTGGATTGTTTCAATTATCTTGATATCATCACTTATTGAAAATATATCGATCGAATAGTTCGAGGGTGTGTTAAAAATTGGTATAATATAACATTTCATGAATATTGTACCAATCATACTTAAGTAATAAATTTCAGAAACTTCAATACCATATGTTTCAACTAATTTGTTATAAATTTCCTTCAACAGACATCTAATAAAGAATGGCAAATTATCAATGTTATTTTTTAAATTGTTAAGAATATTGAAAACACAATCTCTTAAATTTTCAATATTTTGAATATACTGATCATTAACGTATTTGATTGATAATGGCGTAATTTTACTTAATCTGACATCATTTATTTCATCATGTGTAATTGGTGCTGAGTTTTCAATCAAGTATTCAAATATTTTGAATTCGTCACATTCAAATGTCGACTCATCATCTCCGGTGATCAAAAAAATTGAACTATTCAATAATTCCTTGGTCAGCTTTCTCTGTTGCGGTAAATTCAAATATGAATGAATTAGTAATTCCCAATTTGAAGTTTCATAGTTTTCATAATCAAAAAAACTTCGATCTTTCACAATTTTTTTAAACTCTTTAAAATCATTTCTTAAAATGTATAATTCAAATGTACGCATAACTAATTTTGCTATTGAATATTCTTCTCGTGTTGGTTCAACGCAGGAGTCAAGTCCAACATCATCATAATTATAGCATTTCAACACCCAATCTTCAATCACACCATAAGTAAATTCAACTTTCGATTCATTTACTTCAATAAAATTTAATACAGTTGCCCAATAAATTGGTTTGTTTTGTAAGATACAGAACAACCTTCCAATTGAGGTACTTAAATCGTTAAGATCTTTATTAATAGATATTTTTTTATCGTTAGGAACAATCGCAATTTCATCATTCGAAGGTGATAGAACTGAAACAACCTCATCTGGATCAACCAATCTATGTAGAATTTCATTACCACCATCAACATTTGCTCTCAAAATACCTTCAATGTCTTTTAAATTTATACCATATTTCTTCAAAATACCAACCTTGATTTGCAATGTTTTCATTTTCTCAATTTGAGTTTGTAGACTCTTCTTTTCATCATTAACTAATGTTCTCAATTTCAAAACTTCCACCTCGTCATTATTTGACCTGATATTTTCTGATTGTGTAAACAATTCGATGTAGTTGGAAATGGCGCTCAATGGAGGATTAGGAGACTTGAGTAATTTACGGTAATCTTTAAACCCGTTGGATCCTCTGATAATAGCTTGCAATTTGCAAATCTTCTTCAAATTATCACTTCTTCTAAACCATTGGTCTCTTTTTATAATTCTGTTTCTAACAAAAAATCCCCTAATATCACTTTGTAGTGAAACTATGTCTTGTGAATATTCCCCAATATCTTCAACTAAAATATCATAATCAACACGTTTAAATATACCCCTAACTAGTGATTGAATTGCAATTACTTCATTTTGGGCTTCAATTAACTCCTTCCTTATTTCTTTGCATGATTCTTTGACTAACTTACATCTGCAAACTGAAACGAATTTTAAAAATATTGGTTCATATGAATAAATTTCATCAAGTTGTGTATTAATCTTACCTCTCAAAAATGCACCACGTATAATAGATTGAAATTCAATTAAGCATTCATCGGCTAGCTCGAGTTTTTCGATTTGTTCGGATGTTGGCAAAACCTCTCTTGATTCAGAAATCGATGGAAATAATATTTTAGATGATGATTGCTGGTCAATCGGTATAAAACTACTCAAGCGTTTTTTTGTTGGAGAATGATGTAAATTTGAAACTTTTCTTGATGTAGATACTTCTTTAGGTGGTGTTATTGGCAGGTTTGGAACATAAGACTTAGGCTTTAAATTCTTGCGTCTTGGAACTCTATCACTCAAATAGTATTCTTCTTCAAGTTGTTGTTTGGATAAAGGTTTTGCTGGAATATCAAATTTTTCAAATAAGTCATCTTCATCGTATGGTGAATTAAATGGTTTACTATAAACAACATTGGTTGATTTAATTGCATTATTCTTTTTAATTATTTTTGGTGGTGCCTTTCGTTTACGTCTAGACAAAGCATTCACCTTACCATTTTTGATAATCTTTCGTGTAATTAGGCCTCTAACCAACGATTGAAGTTTAATGATTGTATTAATTTCACGTAATAAAAACTTTCTAACTTGCCATTGATTTTCTCTAACAAAACTACCCCTTATTATTGATTGAAAATTAATTACATCAGATTCGTATTCTTTTAAATTTGATAAATTATTTACTAAGTGTGTATGTTTTGTTTTGTTTTTCAGTATGGTTCTCATTGTTTGTGAAGAACCAAAAATTGTTAATAATTCGTCATCAACTTCTGTCTTGGACAATGACAAGGAATTCGATGGACTATATATATTCAGCTTACCCCTTGCTAGAACACCACGACAAATACTTTGAAATTTTATAATTGATGATTTATTATTTGCTAGCATTGTTTTATCCACATACGTAAAATAACGTAACAAATAGCCACGAGCCAGCGATTGTAATTTAATTATATCATTATACTTTTCATCAATTATACTTTCAGATTTAGCAATTTCCGATTTTATTGTAGATATTGAATCAAATGATGAAATCGAAGATTTTGAAGCAAGTGAAGGTATTTTTAAAATTGATTTACTAAACGAGTCACCTAAAAGCTCACGTTCTTCTTCACTTATAAGGAATTTATATTTTTCATGAATTGCAGTGAATGAATCTTCTGATTCTGATCTTTCAATGGTACTTCTATTATTAAAAAGTTGACGTGCAATTTTGGTTTTTTCTAACTCTTGCGATGATGGAGGAGTAATTTCTGGAGAATCTAATGGTATTGATAAATCTGAGTCTGAAAAGTGTGAATCTGATGAACCATCGAGAGTTAAACTAATATCAATACTTGATAATGTGACGTTGTTGAAATCATTCGTTACATCATTTGTAATTGTTAATACAGAATTGTCGACATCGTTTGTGTTGTTATCAATTTGAGATTCAATTAATTGAAATTTGGATATAGTATTTGGTTCAATATTTTTTTTCTTTTTATCTTCTTCTTCTATTTGAATCAACTGGAGTTTTTTAATATCATTTCCAACATTGACTCTTACAGCTTCATCAAAACCTTCAACTGTATTTCTCTTCAAAGAATCTCTACCAATTGTATACTTAATTTGTTTTAAGTTATCAATGTTAAGATTCAGGTTAGTTAAAGCAGATGATGGATCATTTCCATCAGTTAATAAACAAACTGGTGGGCATTTACCTAGACTCTTCATTAAGCAACTTAATGCGTGTAAACATGCAATAACTTTTGGTATATCTTTCTTTTCAAACAAATCGTTAGTTTCAAATATAAAAACAGAAGGTAATTTAGCCCGTTTAACAAAATTTGTAAAAGCTAAAATATTCTCAGTAACTTTGAAATCTTTCTGTGTCATTTTATACTTAATTGGTCCATCATCCTTAATACCCTCAATTTTCTTTTTTGTGTTTTCAGGATCAAAATACTGAGCTAACTTTATAAGTATGATACCATTAACTAAATAATCAGGAAACTGATCAATATTCGAATCATCTAGTTCAATTGAAATATTTAATAAACTTTCTATCCATCTTTTTATTTCAACCATTCTACAAACAAATGCAGCAAGTTTGGTATTTTCACGATCATTATCTAACCAAGACTTGAATGTGCTTGAATCCGATGCATTTATTTGTTTGTTTAAATTCTTAGTGCTAAAAGTTTTAGGCAAACTTTTTATTTTGGATTGTGATATGTCAGAAGTCTTTGTGTTTGTTGATGATGATGTATCATTATATTTTGGATTTGACACTAAACGACGTTTAATTGTATTATAAATATTTAAGTTTTGTTTTGATGGTGAACCAGCCATTGCATTGTTGATTTCGTTTGTTCTCTTCTGTTCACTTTTGGAAAATTTGTTCAAAGGTGTTTCAAGGAACGGGCTATTCAATTTTTTGGGAGATGAATTTGAGATCTGTTTTATTGGAGAAGACGTAGGAAGTGGAAGTTGTTGATCTTCAGTAACAAATATGTTTCTTTTGACATTGAATGACTTATTATCGGGCCTTGGAAAAAAGTGTCTAGCATCATTATCATCAGTCTGTTTTTCCATTGCTTTGATTTGGTCACTAACTGATATCGTTGGCTTTTCAGTTTTCTTTATTGGACTTGCAGTTGGCGTTAAAAAAGAAGAATTTAGTTGCTTTTTGGGAGAATTGAAAAAAGAACTTGAACTTTCCAAATCATCTTTGGATACCTGATTCAACATTGCCATTGCAGTAGTTACCTTTGTGGCTTTTCCCTCCTGCATGTATGTAGTGTGAATACTGAAGAAAGAAAAAAAGCTGCAGTTTAATCATCGAATATTTTAAATCAGACACACTTTTTTCGAGATGTAAACAAAACAAATCTTTTTCCGAAAAGGGAAATTGGAAATTGTACCGTTTATTATTTTTTATTTCTTTAGATCAAATTTCAAGTTTTTGGTAATTATTTGTCAGTAACTACCTACGAGCATTTTTTGAGAAACCAGCATAAATTTTTTTTGGTATACTTGATACATACTTAAGTTGTGGGTTGTTATGATTGATAAAAAAATACGTTTTATACATTTTATGTTTTATCTCATAATGTCGTATTAGTTTAAAGAAAAATAAGATTGATATTCTCATATAACTGTTAAATTTTTTCCAGCTTACGTGCAACATTAAATAAATTAGAGTGTTTCTTCAAAGTTAATAAAAAATATGATTGAGTACAACATTTAGAAAACCAACTATAGCTATTTCATAAATAACTTAGTTTGATGAATAGTTACATAATTCCACTTTTCTCGTAAAAAAAAATTAATAAAAATACAAGGTAATTTGTAATTTGGTTCTTTTCAACAATGATTTTCTGTCACTGTGCAGGTATAGTAACCAGATTCTATTCAGCGTCTAAGTAATTGAATCTGGTTACTAACTGCGTAAAAAAGTTCCATCTTTCCATTTGCGCTCCACCCGTGCACCAATTTCAGTCTTTAGAATCTTTCTTCAGAATTTTCTAGAAAGTTCGATCTCTCCACGCTGAGCCGCTCTTTCAATTTTGCCACCTGTCGACGACGTACTTTATAAATGGACATTTTTCCACCATGATGCTCAGCTACTATTCTTCCTAATAATCTTATTTTCTCTTTTTCCACCCAAATAATTTCGATCAAGATGTCCCAAACTGAATCCTATGAGTTCCAAGCGGAAATTTCCCAGTTAATGTCTCTTTTCATTAACACTGTTTATTCAAACAAGGAAATTTTCTTAAGAGAATTAATCTCCAATGCTTCAGATTCCCTTGATAAAATTCGTTACCAATCTTTAGCCGACCCTACTGTTTTAGAATCTGACCCAGAACTTTTCATCAGAATCACTCCAAAGCCTGAAGAAAAAGTTTTAGAAATCAGAGATTCTGGTATTGGTATGACTAAGGCGGAATTAGTTAAGAATTTAGGTACTATTGCTAAGTCTGGTACTAAAGCTTTTATGGAAGCTTTAACTGCAGGTGCTGATGTTTCTATGATTGGTCAATTCGGTGTTGGTTTCTATTCTGTTTTCTTAGTTGCTGATAAAGTTCAAGTTATTTCCAAATCAAATGATGATGAACAATACATTTGGGAATCTAATGCTGGTGGTAAGTTCACTGTTACTTTAGATGAAACAAATGAAAAAATTGGTAGAGGTTCTATCATTAAAATTTTCTTAAAGGAAGATCAATTAGAATACTTAGAAGAAAAGAGAATTAAGGAAGTTGTTAAGAGACATTCTGAATT
Organism: Pichia sp. NRRL Y-12830; assembly: GCA_030564565.1. Classification (NCBI taxonomy): domain Eukaryota; kingdom Fungi; phylum Ascomycota; class Pichiomycetes; order Pichiales; family Pichiaceae; genus Pichia; species Pichia sp. NRRL Y-12830. Next base: position 107,378 of record JAJLVO010000034.1, read on the forward strand.
CGTTGCTTATCCAATTCAATTAGTTGTCACCAAGGAAGTTGAAAAGAAGGTTGAAGACGAAGCTGAAGAAGTTAAAGAAGGTGAAGACAAAGAACCAAAATTAGAAGAAGTTAAGGATGAAGAAGACAAAGAAGAAAAAACTGTTAAGGAATTAGTTACTGAAACTGAAGAATTAAACAAAACTAAACCTTTATGGACCAGAAACCCATCTGATATTACTCAAGATGAATACAATGCGTTCTACAAATCTATTTCCAATGATTGGGAAGATCCATTGGCTGTCAAGCATTTCTCTGTTGAAGGTCAATTAGAATTCAAGGCAATTTTATTTGTTCCAAAGAGAGCACCATTCGATCTATTTGAATCAAAGAAGAAGAAGTCTAATATCAAGCTATATGTTAGAAGAGTTTTCATTACTGATGATGCTGATGAATTAATTCCAGAATGGTTATCCTTCATTAGAGGTGTTGTTGATTCTGAAGATTTACCATTAAACTTATCCAGAGAAATGTTACAACAAAACAAGATTTTAAAGGTTATCAGAAAGAACGTTGTCAAGAAGTGTATTGAAACTTTCAATGAAATCTCTGAAGATAAAGAACAATTCGACAAGTTCTACCAAGCATTCTCAAAGAACCTTAAATTAGGTATTCACGAAGACCCACAAAACAGAGGTGCATTAGCTAAATTATTAAGATTTAACTCAACTAACTCATCTGAAGAAATGACTTCATTATCCGATTATGTTACTAGAATGCCAGAACAACAAAAGAACATCTATTTCATTACTGGTGAGTCATTAAAGGCTGTTGAAAAATCTCCATTTTTAGATGCATTAAAGGCAAAGGGTTTCGAAGTTTTATTCCTTGTTGATCCAATTGATGAATATGCTATGACCCAATTAAAGGAATTTGAAGATAAGAAATTAGTTGATATTACCAAAGATTTCGAATTAGAAGAAACTGAAGATGAAAAGAAAAAAAGAGAAGAAGAAATTAAAGAATTTGAACCATTAACTAAAGCATTAAAGGATATTCTTGGTGATCAAGTTGAAAAGGTTATTGTTTCTCATAAATTGGTTGATTCTCCAGCTGCTATTCGTACTGCACAATTCGGTTGGTCTGCAAATATGGAAAGAATTATGAAGGCACAAGCTTTGAGAGATACTTCAATGTCATCATACATGTCATCAAAGAAGATTTTTGAAATTTCTCCATCATCTCAAATTATCAAAGCATTAAAGACAAAGGTTGAAGAAAATGGTCCAGATGACAGAGTTGTTAAGAACTTAACCACTTTACTATTTGATACTGCATTATTAACTTCAGGTTTTTCACTTGAAGAACCAACTGCGTTCTCAAAGAGAGTTAATTCTTTAATTGCATTAGGTTTAAACCTTGATGAAGATGAAGAAGAAACCTCAACTGAAGCACCAACTGAAGAAAAACCAGCTGCTTTAGAAGAAGCTGAATCTGCTATGGAAGAAGTTGATTAGGTTAAGAGTTTTAGTATATTAATATGTTTATAAAAATCTTTGTATAAAATTAAATTATTAGTAATTTATTAATTGGTATTTAAACACGTTCGTAAACTAGCATGTACACTGCCTTTCCATCGTTTAAAACATTAGAAGTATTAACTTCAGTGATTATATTATCACTTATTCTCCAAAATGGTTTGTGTAAACCACTTGTCAACCTCTTTTTCTTACCAGTAAGAGAAATTCGATCTAATTTGGGTATATCGTTATCATATTGACCATCATCTAATTTGAAAAAATCAGGCTTAATCCTATAACATTCATAATGCCCTGATGAATGTGTCCCTCTATGTCTGATCAAACTACGTAATTTGTAATTAACCCTTAATCCACTGGATAATTCGAATTCAATCATTGAATTATATCCAACATTGCATGAATTTTTCATAGCTTGTGCATCCATGAACATTGACCTTGACAAATGAAATGATAAGATTTGAGGTGGTTCAATTAACGTGGTTTGTTTTTGAACTGTAGATTTTAGCCTTGAAGAGTTTAATTTGTTCTGATTCTGTACTAAAACTGATTTATATACACGATTTTCCCTCAAATCGTCATTAATTGATAACTTACCTGATGTCAGCTTTGATTTTACTTCATCAATAAAATCGTTTTGTTCATGTGATAATCTTAAATTTGACCTTTGGAAAACAATATTTATAATCATACAAATAAAACATGAATATCCTTCAATCACTTCATTATTACTATTTTTTAAAATAGTGTCTAATGAAATAGAATTAGTATTTTGTGGAACAACTAATTCTGAAATGAGCATTGGTGTTTTAACAGGTGTTGAAAAACATTTACAATTCAAACATTTCAATTTAGTTTCAACAATTGAAAAGAATGGGAATTTTGGAATATTACCAATCTCTTTCTTCCTATTATCAGTTAATTTACTGAAAAAAGAAAAAAATTGATTATATTCATCATATAATGTATCAATTATCATTTGAAACAATTCATGTGCATCTTGTTGTGATCTTGAGATCCGACCCTGATGAATAGATTCAAGTGAGTGTAACAAATCCCAAACTGACATTGAAAAATTAGAATATATAGGCTTTTGTAATTTGTTTAACAATTCAAACATTGCAAGATGTAATGGCATAGGGTATTTTGTTGCTTCTATTGGCAATTCATATTTCAATATTTGATGAAAGTATTTAGTAAGTTTATATAATGGTACAAATGATTGTAACGTTGAATTTGCAAAACAATCATTTGCAGTATTTGTAAATCCGGTTGTATATTTATCTGGTCTTTTAGATTTCAGTATTGATTGCTTTGTATCGGATTTAAAAAGTGATATAATTAAAGATATTGGATTGATTATATAAATTGCTGTGGATATGGCAGTACATGATATTATGAATTTGGGATTTTTCCAATTATTTTGGATGTATAAAAGACAAGATTCAATGAAAGAAATTTGTATAGGTTCATTATATGAGGCTTTGTTTGTTAAACCAACTAGTTTATGTATTATATCTGAAGTCATTGAATAAAGTACATAAAATATGAACACATTTCATAGTATGGTACAAAACATGAAAACTTCAATTTCACCTCAAATGTCAAAATTATTGTTCAAGCTTCTTTGAATCGCCTTCACTACTAAAATGATTTTAATAAAACCTAAAACTTAAGAAATGCAAAAAAACAATTATAAAAATATAAAAACTAATTAAGAACTAAAATTAAATCATCGTTCAATCATAAAATTAATACACCAATTCAAAGGAAATTTAAGGCTCTCACCCCTTAAATAAAAATCAAATTGACGAAATTCATTGAATAACAACAACTAAATCACCTGCATCAACCATATCACCATTTGTATGAATTATTTTCAAAACTTTACCATCCTTAGTTGCATTAACAACCATTTCAGTTTTCATTGCTTCAATAACAACTAAACCTTGACCTGCTTTGACAACATCACCAACATTGACTAATGATTTCCAGAATCTACCTGAGTATTCAGAATATGTTAATTCTGCATCTTCTGGATATTCTTCAACATTTTCTTGAATTTTTGTACCTGATTTTGCTAAATCTTCATTTGCAACTTGAATTAATCTTGTAAATTCATCTAACTTTTCACCATCTTGAGTTTTCTTAAATTCTTCAATTGATTCTGAATTTTCTTGAATCCAAGATAAATATTTAGTATGATCGAAAACTGATTCAATAATTTCAACTTCAAATTTACCATGTTTTGAATCTTCAACAAATTTTTCTAATTCTTCTTCACTAACTGGATAGAATGAAACTTGATCAAATGGTGTTAATAACCATGGTTTACCACCATTAAATTTCTTTGTATATTCACCTAATGATAATCTATCCCAAATTGGAATTGTTCTACCAACTAATTGATAACCACCTGGTGATTCCATTGTGTAAATACACATATACATACCACCAATACCAACAGTACCATTTGGTGTAAAAGTTCTTGATGGGTTATACTTGGAACCTAAAAATCTATGTCTTGGATCCAATGGAACTGCACATGGTGCACCAAGGAAAACATCCCCTAAACCTAAAACTAAAAATCTTGCAGAATATAACATATCCTTAACTTCTGATCTTTCAATACCATTAACATTTGCAACGAAATCAACATTATTTGGTAACCATGGTGCATCAGCCCTGATTGTTTCTTGATATCTTTTAACTGCATCCAATGTTTGTTTATCTTCGAATGCCATTGGTAATCTAACAACACGTGATGGAACTGTCCATTTATTTGTAAATGCAACTTCACTTTCATAAGCAATTAAAGTCTCAACTAATGCTTTTTGATGAATTTCAAAACCGTTATACTCAATTAAAACAGATCTAACACCTTGGGACATTTCTCTTATACCAATGGTTTTATGAGTATCAACCATTTCAATTAATTTATGAATTCTATAAGAATAGTTCAAATCCATGATATTTTCACCATATTCAACTAAAATGTATCTATCACCAGCTTGTCTATAAGTAACAATTGGAGATCTTTCATTTGCTTGATAAACTGCTAAAACTGGATTTTCTGGTTCAATGGATGCCTTTGTAACAGATGTTGATTCACCATGTAATTCAGAAATAATTAAGTTTTGTTGAGCGGTTAAAGTTAAAGCATGATCAAATGAAATTGGAACAAAGGTAATTGAATCACCTGGTTTAACTTGACCAATTTTCCACATTTCAGATTCAGCAACAACTGCTTGACAAACAAAACCACCTAATGAAGGACCATCACAAGTTAAAATAACTGGTTCATCACCAGTGAAATTAATTGCACCCAAAGAATAAACATAATCGTGAGCATTTGATGGATGTAAACCACCTTCACCACCATCTTTTCTAGCCCATTTTGGTTTTGGACCAATTAATCTGACACCAAATCTATTTGAATTATAATGAACTTTCCATGGATTTGAAAAGAAATCATTAATTGATTCAGGAGTGAAGAAATCCGGTGATCCGTGTGGACCACAAGTAACACCAACAGTCCATTCCTTATTAGTTGAAATCTTTGGAATCAAAGACTTTGGTGCTGCCATTGGTTCAGAAATTGGCGCAGGTAAACTATTTGATGATAAACCTGGTTGACCAAGGAATAAAACGTCACCCATTTTCAAAACTCTACCATTGTAACCACCTAAATTACCTAATGCAAAAGTTGATCTTGATCCTAAATATTCAGTAACATCAATACCACCTCTAATTGCTAAATATGATCTACAACCAGTAACTAATTTACCAATTGATAATTTATCACCACGCTTAATTGAAATTGGTTCATACATATTAACTTCAACATCATTTATTTTAATTGGAACTTCACCACCAGTAATTGCAATAACAGTTTCATGGTGGAATAAAATGGATGGACCATTAAGAGTAATTTCAATTGCTGGTGCCTGATAATGATTACCAACAATTCTATTTGCTAATCTGAAAGAATATGAATCCATTGGACCTGAAGGTGGAACACCAATTCTCCAATAACCAACTCTACCTGGGTAATCTTGAACAGTTGTGTAAGCACCTGGAGATGTGATTTCAAATGCATTTGGTTTATAATCATAAGTATCTAGAATCTTAGTATGCATTTTTGCATCTTCAAACATTTCAGAATTTGCAACACTTCTTAAGTAATCGACATTTGTAATACAACCATAAACAACGGTTTCATTTAATGCTTTTCTTAATTTTGATAATGCATCAGCTCTATCTTTACCATGAACAATGATTTTTGCTAAAGTTGGATCATATTCAGATGAAACAACAGAACCTGTTTTAACCCAAGTATCAACTCTCGCAAATTCCGGGAACTTGACTTCAATTAATTGACCTGGTGATGGTTTAAAATCTTTAACTGGATTTTCAGCATATAATCTTGCTTCCATTGATGCACCTTCAACATTAATTTCTTGGTTAAAATCAGGTGCCATATTAGCTGCAATTAAAAGCATCCATTCAACTAAATCAAGACCTGTAACCATTTCAGTAATTGGATGTTCGACTTGTAATCTTGTGTTAACTTCTAAGAAATAAAATTCATCTCTTCTTTCATCATAGATAAATTCAACAGTACCAGCACATTTATAATTCATTGATGAAGCTAATTGTTCAGCAGCTTTTCTCATTTTAGTTCTAGTTGATTCAGGTAAATTTGGTGCAGGGGTTTCTTCAATGATTTTTTGATTTCTTCTTTGTAATGAACAATCTCTTTCACCAATTGCAATTGCTTTACCAAAACCATCACCAAACATTTGAATTTCAACATGTCTTGAATTTTCAACAAATCTTTCAAGGAAAACACCAGCATCACCAAAATAAGATTTACCTTGATGTTGAACAGTTTCGAAAACTCTTTCAATATCAGCTTCAGAATCAACTTTTTGTAAACCAATACCACCACCACCTGCAGTTGATTTAACCATGATTGGATATTCTAATTTAGCAGCAATTTCTCTTGCTTCTGAAGCAGATGCAACCAATCCTGAACCTGGAACTAATGGAACACCAGCTTTTTCAGCAATTTCTCTAGCAGAATGTTTTAAACCTAGTTTTCTAATTGCATCACCTGAAGGACCTACCCAAGTAATACCTTCAGTAATTAATTTATCAGCAAAATCAGCATTTTCTGAAAGGAAACCATAACCTGGAATAACTGCTTCAGCACCTGAATCTTTTACAGCTTTAAGCATTTTATCAATATTAATATAAGTTTCAGCAGCGGAAATACCATGTAAAGGAATTTTTTCATCGGCAATTAAAACATGTTCGGCATATTCATCAGGGTCGGAATAAACAGCAACTGATTTAATATTTAATTTTTTAAGAGTTTTCATAATTCTAACAGCAATTTCACCTCTATTTGCAACCAAAACTTTATTAAATGGTTTTTTAGATGATTTATTTTCAGCTGCTAAATGTGACATATAATTTTTCCAACCACCGAATTCGGTGATGTCAGTTGTACCATTTTGATTATAACCAAATTCTTCACAAATAAAAGATTTAACCCATTCACCATCTTCAGTTTCAACAGATCCAATACCTAAAGGTTCTGGAACCATTGAAATGAAATCACCAAATCTTTCAATTGGAACAGCGTAAATTTCAATTTCAATTTTAGAACCTTCACCTTCAGAAACTCTTCTTAAACCAGGTTTTTGAATTGGACCAGTCTTTGGTAATGCATAAAGTTTATAATTTGAAGAAGTCTTAGTAGATTTTAATTTTGTTGCTTGAACTTTTTCCAATTGCCAGTATAATGGTAAACCTTCTAAATGAGCACCAACAACTGCTAATTTAATAGATTTGGATAAATTTGGTTGAGGAATTGTAGCAAGTAAATTATCTTTAATACCTGAAACTTTATCCTTAATGTTACCAATTGGTCTATTGTTTTCAGGGAATTTTGATTTGAAAAATCTTTTTGCTAAATCTAATAATGCATAATCTTCAAATGCTTTACCAATGATGGTAACACCATTTGGTAAACCATCAGATCTAAAACCACCTGGAATTGCAAGTGCTGATAAATCTGCTAAATTACAAAAATTGGTCCAAGTACCTTGAATTGAATTAATTTTAATTGGTTCATTTGTAACTTGTTCAATGGTTGGATTTAATGGACAAGTTGGGACTAATAAAACATCAATATCTTTGAAAATTGATTGGAATTTATTTAAAATCCCTTGTCTTTTATATTCATATTCATAAGCGGTTGCAGCATCATAGTTTGCGCCACCTTTGATGATTGAAGTAACAGTTGGGTCTAAATCTTTTGAAGGTGGATTTGTTTCATAAAAATTTTTAACAGCAGCATATCTTTCAGCAACCCAAGCACCTTCATATAAACATTTTGCTAAATCTAATAAAGGTGTAAAATCCATTGGAACAATTTCAGCACCGATTTTTTCGAAATTTTTGATTGCAGCTTCATAAATTTTTGGGTTTTCGGAATCATTATACCATAAACCTTTGAAATCAATTGGAACTGCAATTTTAAGAGTTTTTGAGTAAGATTTAATTGGATTTTCAGGTAAATTTTTTGAATATTCACAATTTTCTAAATCAGGTTTTGCACAAATATTAAATGCTAATTGAGCATCGTTAAGGTTTAAGGAGAAAATTGAAGGACAATCCAGAGATTTACAAGCTGGAACGATACCAAAAGTGGAGAATGCACCAACGGTTGGTTTTAAACCAATCAAGTTGTTTAAAGCAGCTGGAACTCTACCTGAACCTGCAGTATCGGTACCTAAAGCTAAAGGAACAAAACCTCTACCAACAACAGAAGCCGAACCAGCAGATGAACCACCAGAAACATGTTTGTCAGAAAAGACACAAGGAGTAACACCATAAGGAGATCTTGAACCAACTAAGCCTGTTGCAAATTGATCTAAATTGGTTTTACCAATGATGATTGCACCTTGATCTCTTAATAGGGAAACAACGGTTGAATCTTCAGTTGGGTTATAAGAAAAGGACGGACAAGCAGCAGTTGTTGGGAAACCAAGTGCATCAATGTTGTCCTTGACGGCGATTGGAACACCATATAATTTCAGGTCTTTTTTGTTTGATTTTGATTGTAAGATTTTCCATTGGTGGTTTAAATTTTCATCAGATGCTAAAGAAATCCAAGCTGGGTCGTTTTCCGCAGATTTTAAAAGATCAAGCAGGGATTTTAAAGTATTGAGAGATTCAAACGGAGTTGTATCGTGATGGAACGAAGTCCAATCAGAGACAGACCAGCCGATTGTGTTCATGATGGGTGCTGTGGTCGATGTTAGTATTGAAACGGAGGAGAAAAGTGAGGAGAAAGCTATGCAGAAATGCTGTAATTGGATATGAAGAAAATAGATACAGCAGCGTTAACACATACAGTTTTTTGGACTAAGATAACAAGAACGTTTTTTTTTTTGAGATGAGTAAATGAATAATATATAGATAGATTGTAATAATCAGGAGGATATGATAATAAGAAACAATTGGATACAAGCTAAAGGATGTGAGAGAGAGACTTGTATAAGATTGTTAAAAACGTAAACTTGTGTTGTGACAAATGGATGCAACAAAAGTGAGTTAACTGGCGAAGGATTTGAAGCCAATGGAACAGGGTTTTATAAAAGAAGAGGGAAAACAGGTATTTAAATAGATTACTTATGCAAGATGCTGACGTGAGCCCTGTACAGTGAGTATCCCAGATAAAAAAACCGCTGTGTGTCGAGTTTGGAAAGATCTACATTTCGGCGATGGCCATTTCCAGCGATTTGCTCCTGATAAGCGTGCGGGCCGCACTTTTCTGCGGAGCACGCAACCGGCGGGCCGAATGCACGCGCGACGCAGCGCACCAACGCCCGTGCACCGCGCGGGTTTCCCACGGCCTTCCCACGGCGGCCGTGCTGGCCAATCAGCGCGCACCGTGGCGCCGTCCCAATGCGGCAGTGCGCTGCTTACGCAATACGGCTGGCCAGCCACCGGCGCCGCGCCGCGCCGATCGACGCCGGCGGCGAATTCCAGATCTCGTTTGTTTTTTCGTTTTCCCATTTTGTTTTTTATTTTTTGTTTTTGTTTTTTGTTTTTTGTTTTTTGTTTTTTGTTTTTTATTTTCCATGCTACATTCAGAAAGTACATACATTAAAACAAAAAAACCAACCACCAGCATCCAATTTCCTTCTGTTTTCTTCGGTTTTCCGCCTCCACTTGTTCACCTGTCTATCCTTTCACAGATTAGTCAATCCAATTCATTCAAGCACTTTCCATCTACCACTTCCTTACCCTTCCTCCCCTTCACCATTCATTCTTGTCTGTCTTTCCTATATTTCCTACAGAAAATTTAATCAAAATTCACTCAAAGGCTATATCAACACTAAGTCTACTATACTATCAACTAATATATCAAGTATCCAACCTTTTCTAAAGTATCATATATCATATATCCCATACACTCTCAAACAATTATATATTATTCTTTTCTATATAGCTTTACATACCCCCATCTTTTTTTTACTGCTTCCAAATTTCACCTGATCCGAAATTTTAATAACTACCACAAATGATTAAAAGAAGCTTTATTAATACTTTGCCACTACAACTTAAATCAATTATCTTGGATGAAAACACTAGTCCTGATAGTAATACTACAAACCATGCACAATCCAATGTCTCAAACAATGGCGACATTCATTCATTTGATTCCTCCATACTTAATCTAACTTCAAATTTGGATATCAAGGCAAAACATTTCTTAGTTGATAAATTATTAGAACAAAGAGGTATCATTTTTACTGAATTTAATGATATTCAATTAAAATTATTTGATGTTGATTCAACCCTATCACCACTTGAATTTGATAAATTAATTTCAAAATTGGATAATCATTCACGAATTTTATTATGTGAAAAAATAAAATTAATTTACGGTTTCAACAGTTTAACTTCTTTTATTCTTAGATTGATCAATATACTTAACTTCAACACCTTTTTTTCAATTTTTGATATTACTTCAAATATAAAATTATACGGTTTCTATTCCCTCAATTACTCAAACCCTGTTGAAATCTTAGTTAAACAAATTAGAAATGATTTATTCATTGTTAAATCTTTTAAAGAGTTTACAATCCAAGAAATGAAAAAGGAACATGATTTCCATTTACCTTATAAAGAGTTTAAAAGATTAAATTTAAATAATGGTAATTTGGTTGTTGTTAAAATTTTGTTTAAAAATGAACAAAAACCAATTGATTTATCATTAATCAAACCTTTACTCCCAAAAATTGAAATGCTACATTTAAGTTTAGAAAACGAATCAAAATTAAAACCTTTTAATGAATTAATTGATAATCATGGTACAGTTTTGAATTATTTAAAATTCGGTGTTAATAGAGGCACCTTCAAAAAAATCCCACATAAAAATAACATTAATGTAATGAAATTAGTTAACATTGATAATTTAAATTTTATTAATGATTTAAAAGATGTTTCTTCACTGGATGTTTTTTTTGATAACTGGGAATTAAGAAAAAATTGTGATATTAAATTTCAATCGAATTTTATAATCAATTTTGAAATTAACCAAAGAATCCAAAATTTGAAAACTTTAAACATTTTCCATACTTATATTGATTCAAAAGATTTAAATAAGTTAAAATTTTTCCCAAATTTAACGCATTCTAAAATTAGTTATGTTATATTAGATGATAATGGATTTGATTTAAGTGAATGTAAAAATTTACAAGAATTGAAAATCCATTTCACCTATCAAAAATCAATTGATGATATTAATGATGATGATAATGATGATGATGGTAACAACTCTAATAATACTAATGCTTACTGTGATAAAATCAAATGGCCGCTTAATTTGAAAAAATTGTCAATCACAATCCATAATATTAAAAACTTGGTTCAAAATTTCAGTATTAGATTGAATATCTTGAAAAAAATTTCAAAACCTTTACCGCCTTCAATTATTGATTTATGTATTGATATAAGTTATGATACTGGAGGTTCAGGACCGGAGTTATATTCAATTTCAAGAGACGATATTTTGAAAATATCAAGTTTGATCAATAAAATCCTAACAAATAATTTGGAAAATTTAAAATTAAAAGGTATTTCAAGGTATAATTATAAAATTGGTAAACCTTTAATATTTAGTGCAATTAATTTCCCAACCTCTTTAAAGTTATTATCATTGAATGACTTTATTTTAGATTATAATTTTATTAACTTACCAAATTTGAAAAAATTATATTTTGAGCATTCACTGTTTGATTCAGATTTCAAATTACCAAATTCTGATGAAATTTTAATCGAAAAATGTACATTTAAAGATTTATCTTATATTCCTTTATCAACTAACAAAATCGAATTCAAAATGTGTACATTTAGGAAAGTTCCAACCTATAATGGTGATATTTCAAATATTATAATTAATAATTGTAGAGTTATGGAACAACCTACAAATAACATTTTTCAATTCCAACAACAATTACAAAGAAATAATAATGGTAATTTAAATCAAAGAAGATCAAATGTATCACAAAATAAAGACCAAAAACCCCAACAACAACAACAACAACAACAGCAACAACAGCAACAACAGCAACAACAACAACAGCAGCAACAACAACAGCAACAACAACGTAAACATAATGAACAGTTTAATTTAGATTCAGATTCACCACCACAGATTGCTAATTTTAATTCTTATGGATTTTTGAATGAAATTTCTAATAATTCTAACAGTAATCACAGATTTGGAAATTTTAATAATCCATCAGCATCAACCACAGCAGCATATCCATTAAATAAATCCCACTCAATTTTTGAATATTCAACAAATTCAAATAATAATTTACAACCACATTCTAACCTAACTAGATCAGCCAGTGAAGTTGTTAATTTACTTAACAAAGATTTGGAATTTCAATTGGGTAATTTATCTTTAAATCCAGCATCATCATCATCATATTCAAGCAATGGTAATAATATTGCTATTTCAAGTCCACAACCAATTAATATGAATATATCCTCACCTCCGATTTCATCGTCTGATTCAATTCATGGATCATTTCAAAAAAGGTCAGATTCATTCCCTAATAATCAAGATAATCAGTTTTCAATTATGAATCAATTCAATCGAAATTCATTTTCATCTTATGACCCAGTAGATGCTGAATTAACTAGATCAAGTTTACATAATTTATATGATAATAATCAATCTCCATCACCATTATTAACAGGGAATTCATTAGTTTCATCTCCAAGTAGTCAACACTTTGCTTATCATCATCTTCAACAACAACAACAACAACAACATCAGCATCAGCATCAGCAACAACAACCATTGAGTAATAATATCACGGGATTTTCTATGCATCAACAATCAAATCCTTCGTCATCACATTTTTTAAATGATGAACATTTCATTATTTCTCCATCGTTAAGTGATTCAAGAATGAGTTTAAATGGAAGCACAACCTCAATATTAATGCAACAAAATCATAGACAACAAAATCAATCACAAAATCAATCACAATCACAGGTTCAATCTCAACAACATACTGGACAAACAACAGACTCGCAGTTTCTCAATGAGTCGAGACGGTCATCTTCCTTCACTCAACAACAACAAAATCAAAATCAAAATCAAAATCAAAATCAAAAAAATCAACAACATCAGCAATCACATTTAATTAATCCAATTTTAGGTGCAATGAGCAGCGGTGGTGGAATAAACATGGCAAATCTAAACGTCTTTAATAACTTAAATTCACCAAACCACAATCATCAACACAATTCATATAGTGATTTGGATGATCAAAACAATCGTGGTAGTAACTATAATTCAAATTATATTCAATATCAAAATTATGAAAATTCAAATAATTATTAGATGTAATTAATACTCCTTTTACTATTTCTTTATTTCTTTATTTCTTCTTCTCTTTATTTCTTTATTTCTTTAGTTTCCATTCCTTTATTTCTTTACTTTACAAACTGTATAAACAAATGTATAAATCTTTACTCAACGAAAAACAACGTTACTTATCTACTTTCTTCTACATTTAATAAACTCTTAACGGCCATTTTCAAACAACCATCTAAGGATTGTGCACCACCAATAAAACCATTAATATGAACGAAAACTACGTCGTCAACCTCAGAAACTTTTTTCAATTCATCAATTTCTAAACCTCTCCATTTTAATGGTAATTTTTTACGAGATTCAAAAGATGATGGATTTAAAGGTACACATGAAATTTTCCACGAATTTGAAGTATCTTTGAAAATAACATACTTAGTCAATCCCAATTTGTTAATCTCCTTTTCATAATTGAATAAATGTTCCTTCCATGGTATAAACTCAGATAATATAATTATCTGATCGCTGAGTTGAGTATCTATGTCAGTAATGGGATTACCAAAGGTGTCTTTTATTATTTGTTTACCCTTAATGAAAGAAAATGCAAAATATTTTAAAAAATTAGAAAATCCAAGTCTCAAAATAGATATCGTTTCAAATATTTTATTAATACGTAACGTTTTCAAATATTTTCCATCTTCATGCTGTCCATGCACATTATAATATTTGATTATTGAAGGAAGTAATAAATTTTCACCATTAAATCGAGCTTTGCCTTCTGGGTTTCCATTACGTAGGTTGATGTTTCTTGTATAAGCATCGATTATTTCAATGTAGTCAAAATAACAACGTTCAAATAACCAGTTTAATGAATCATCATTAATCGACATTTTAGTTATACTGCAAATTATCAGTTTCCCATAAAATTTATATATCAATCCAACTGTTGATAATGGTACAAGTTTACATCTTCTTGAATCATTGAAATGTTGATCAGTAATCTGATTATTTTTATGCTTACCTTTCTTCTGTTTTCCTTTTTGTTTTTGTAACTTTGTTCTTTCTTGCCAGTGGAACACATGAGAAGTAGGGATGTATTTGCCACCAAGCCCAATGACAAATGTATCTGGATCAGTCAATGTTTGATAGGATATGTCCTTTAATGGATCTATGAATTGAATTTGTGATGGATCAGTTATTGGATGAATGAATGAAAGTAATGAAAGTGACATGATTATTTCAAGCGTGAAGTTTGTGTCTGGTATGACAAATGTTTTCAAACATGGTTTAGGATTTGGTTTTGTTCTTTTGGATGGATTCATAATAATTGGGATGTGAAGATTTGATAAAAAATGGTAAAATATAAAATATTTTTTGAAAACTTTCGGAAACTTTTCATTACCTTATTAGGAAAGTGAAGGTCCAAATCATGTACTCGCTAATTTCTAACTTCTAATTTCTAACTTCTAATTTCTATTTTCTATTCTTCATTCTCCAGGGTTGTCGAAACCCTCATAGTCACATTTTGTAGTGATTCTCATTGGACTTGATTGTAAGCATTAAAAAAATTAAAAAAATATACAAGATAAATAAATATATACATAAGAAGTAAAATACATTAAAAGGAAACAAGATGAATTATTCATAAATGTATATTTAATAAATCATACCTTGAAAATTGAGAATTACAATTAGGACATTTCCTCATTCTTGAATTTAGTCTATCATCAACACAATCTTTACAGAAGCAATGACCACAATTTTTCAATGCTATGTTTTTGAAATTTTTTAAACACAATGAACATTTGGTCATACTTAATAAAGCTTCTTGAATTTCATCATTTGAATCAGCGACGGTTGATGATGATGATGTGGTTGTATTTTTTTCTTTTGATTTTGATTTTAATAATTTCAATTGGTTTGACTCAGAAGATAATTTTAGTTTTGTTGATGATAATTCTTTATCTAATTTTTGAATTTGGGATTGAAATTTGTATATTTCTGAACGTAGTTGGATTTCTAAATTTGATTTTGAAACTAAAGTGTTTTCAAACTTTGATAGTTTTGATTTCAAATCGATGATTTCATTATTATATAAAGATTCAATTTTTTTCAAATTAAGTTGTAAGTTTTCATCATTTAGTTTAATTTTTTTCAGATTTTCAACTTCATTGATTTTCAAAATCTCGATTAATTCCATTTGTTTATTCAAATTAGTAGATAGTATTTTATTTTGTGAAGATAATGAATCTTTTAATCTCATTGATTGGAAATATTTTTCATCAGCCTTAGATTTTTCAACTGTCAATTTGTTAATCAATGTTTCATATTCTGAAACTTTCAATAATTTACTAATTGAGATTTCTCTAATTGTTTTAAAAGCGCTTTCAACTTGTTTTAGTTCATTAATTAAGATTTCATTATGATCACTTGAAGATAAAATTTGTAAATTGGATTCTTGAATTTTTTCTAATTCTTCAACCCTTGATTTAAGAGTATCTGTTAATTTTATCAATGATTCGATATATTCATTTTTACCCTTTTCATTTTTCAAAATGGATACTTTAGATAATAACGAATCTCTATCATTTCTAATTCTGTTTAAATCATTTTCTAGTTTTTCAATTAATAAATTATTGTTAGTAGTATCATTATCGAATTTTGATTCGATTTTTAGTTTATTGATTGAAAATTTAGATTCAAGTTCGAACAACTGGTTTTTGAATTTTTCATTTTCCAATTTGATTGATGTATTAGCCTCTAAAAGTTCCGAGTTTTCATCCTTAAATGGTGCTGAAGTAGTAGCAGAATCGGGTACTTGATCCTTTTTCAGTTTTAAATCCATGATTGAATTTTCTAAACCTAGAATAATCTTAACTTTTTCATCAAGTTGAGATTTAAGTGATTCATTGATCCCATTTAGACTTGAAAGTTTCAAATTCAAGTCACTAACGATAGTGGAGTCTACTGAAGGTGGTGGAGATGCAGATTTTTCAGTAGTGGCTTCTGTCTTACCATCGGCATCTGTTTCTGTCTTTACTCCTCCTCCTCCTTCTTCTTCTTCTCCTTTTTCTTTTTCTTTTTCTTTTTCTTTTTCTTTTTCATGTTCTTGTTCCGCTTTAACTCTTTTAATAGATTTTGAATTCAATCTATCTAATTTTTTAACCATTGAATCCAATTCGTTATTCAATTGATCGATATTTAGTTTGAGTAAAGAATTCTCATTATTTAAATGGGTATTATCTACATTTAAGGAAGAGATTTCGTTTTGCAATTTGAAAATTGGAATTGATTCATTAGTTGGCGGATGGATGATTGATGATAAAATAGAAGTTAAATGATTATGTAATGATGTTAGTTTACTAGTTAATTCATCGGGAGATATTTGAGTGTTTATGTTATTTAAAGAGATTAATATCTCATCATTGTCATTGGATTCATCATCTTGAGTTATTTGATAACCTAAATTTTTCAAATTTGATAAAATTTGAAACCACCATTGAATTAATAGGTTATTAAAGATTGAAATTTTGGAATATTGGTCATCCATCAATTTCAATCTTTCAAGAAGATTATTTGATTTCAGATACTGCAAATTGAGCAATCTCCAAATTGCACTCTTTTGGAAATATATAACATCATCTTGAGATAGAGGTTCGTTATTTGAAGACAGCGATTCCAATGGGGTAGGAGATTTTGAAGATATTATTCTGGCTATTTTACGATCAGTTGGAGAATGTTGAGATGATGCTTGTCTTTTCATGAGGAGATGGTGGCTGGTGGTGGAGATGAGCTGGAAAGAAAATGTGTTTTTTTTTTTTTTTGTTTGGATGTTTACTGGAATATAATTTCAAGATTTGAAAGATTGATTGATGTTCAATTCATGATGCATGAAATGGACGAAAATGGAGGGGGGGCGCGCCGATCGACGCGGCGGGTGCGAGATTTCCAAAAACATAAAAATGAATTTGCAGTTTCCATTGAAAAGTGAAAAGTGAAAACTGAGAAGTGAAAACTGACAAACCCAGTCAAGAGGGATATTTACTACCAGCAGTTGAACACTTGACCTCACACCCACACACGTCATTCAGAATGTTTAGATCCACCATCAGACAAGCAGTCAGAGCAAATGTTTTCAGACAAACCTATAGATTTTCATCTACTCTCAGCCAAGATCAAGTCCTTTCAAGATCGATTGCAGTTCTCAAAACTTTTGAATTGAAGACCCCAGAAGCACCAATTACATTACAAACCCAATTCGGTAAGGATTTAGGTATGGATTCCCTTGATTATAACGATGCGTTGGTTGCATTAGAAGAAGAGTTTGACGTTGTCTTTGATGATAAGGTTGCAAACGAAATCACAACTGTAGGTGAAGCAGTCGACTACATCTCCAAAAACGTCATGGCAGAAGAAGATATTCTTGACAAAGAAATCCGTTAAGGAGGCGATACGAATGTGATACTGTTTATATTATTTATTTATATAGTTATTGGTGTAGTTGAATAAGCTATTACTGGATATTATATATAGCTGGTTGCTAGCACTTGCTGACGCAGACGCTTCTCCTCTTTGTCCGCGCCACGCTGCGGCCCAAAGCGGCAACCGCCTCCCGCGCCACGCCACGCCGCCTGGAAAACCGGCACGTTGAAAAACACAACCTCCATCTTTCTCCCACCTGTGGCCACTTCTGCCTCTGTCTGTCTGCATCTGCCCCTCTCTCACAACACACACAGACCATGTCGACCACCACACCAACCACCTCGCCGCTCTCGCTGGCGCAGCTTTCTCTCTCAGACAACGACTACGACTCCGACAACGACAACGACAATGACTCCCACGACAACGCCTCCGTCGTGGACCCCCCACGCCGCCACTCTGCGGCCGCCCCGCCCGTCCCCGCCGGCTTCCCCTCCACGGTCGTCCCCACAGACTGCCTCCCCACGGACGACACGGTGCTCCTCCACGCCGACTTCCCGCCCGACACCGACGAAATCGCCCTCGTGCATCTCAAAATCCGCTCGCTCGCCCCGCTCGTCCCCACCATTGCCGGCTCCTACCCGCGCCTCACGGTGCTCACCCTCCGCTCCAACCTCATTTCCTCGCTCTCGCCCCTGAAAGCCCTCCCGCAGCTCCCACAAATCACCCACCTGGACTTCTACGACAACCGCATCAAACACGTCTCCCAGGCCCTCAACAACGCCACGGCCCTCGTGGAACTTGATCTCTCCTTCAACAACATCAAACACATCAACAACATCCGCCACCTAACCAACCTCACCCATCTCTACCTGGTCCAGAACAGAATCAAGCACTTTGAACCAGACACCTTCCCGCCACCAACCCATCTGAAAACCCTCGAGTTGGCCGGCAACCTGCTCTCCTCCCTCGAAAACCTGCCCGCCGTTTTCCCCCAGCTCTGCGATCTCTGGCTCGCCCAGAACAAGCTCTCCGACCTCGCCTTTTTCCCACGGGCGCTGCCAAACCTCCGCATTCTTTCCCTCCAATCCAACAAGCTCTCCGCAGCCGCCCTCCAGCAACTCCCCCCGCTCCCCCTCTTGGAAGAACTCTATCTTGCCGACAACAATCTGCAGGACCTGCACGACTTCCCATCCTTCCCACAACTACAAACCCTCGACATCACCCGTACAAACATCCAAGCCCTTCCCTCTCTTGAAAACTCGCCCCTTCTTACAGACTTGTGGGCATCCTACAACCTCCTCTCGTCCTTCCCAAACATCGAGTCGGCCCTTTCCCACTGTCCGCACATCGACACCGTCTATTTCGAGGGGAACCCGCTCCAACTGGCAAATCCGCCCCTCTATCGAACGAAAATCAAGCTCGCTCTCCCCAGCTCTCTACAAAAAATAGATGCCATGTATATAAATAGATGATTTTGTCCCCC
>JAJLVO010000035.1:0-122799 GCA_030564565.1 Pichia sp. NRRL Y-12830
TATTCGAAGCATTATACAATCTATATAATAGTGGCATCACTCACGTTTATATACACTTTGCCCGTCAATGTGGAATCACCCGATCATCAACTATTATTTATCTTATCTATTTTATCTGCCACTTTTGCCCCGCCAGGGACATGACTCAATTTGACATATTTGACACATTTGCAATCAGCTGACATTCCCATGCTTATGGTTTATGCCACAGTGCAGTTCATTGCCATTCCCATGCTTATGGTTTATGTCAATGTTGATGTTAGTTACATCATGACTTTGTCATTTCATTCTACAATAGACTTTGTCAATTAAGACTTTGTCATTTTTGTGTCATTCAGTAAAACTGTAATTTATTATTTATGTCAATTGATTTTAACTCTTTCGAGTGTCATGTATTTTTGCTTAGATATTTTATTTGATTATATTAACTATTACATTAATTACTAAATTAATTCTAATGTATTTCTATTGAACTACTCAATTTTACCTGAACTGAAACTAATTCAGTCACATGTAAAATAATTCCTTTCAACTTGTCTACAAAAAGCACCGTGGCGCAGTGGAAGCGCGCAGGGCTCATAACCCTGATGTCGTTGGATCGAAACCAACCGGTGCTAGTTCTTTTTTGCATCAGCATTTGGTGACTTTTTGGATTTTGTGCCTCCCGTTTGGGCAGTTGAAAAATAGAAACTGCCTTTGTTTCTTTGTGACAGAGTAAGAGAATTTGCAGTTAGTGCAACATCTGACGTTGGGGCGTTTGCTTTGTTTGCTTTGCTTCATTCTGTTTTCACCTTCATTCGACCCCGTTTGTTAACCATCAGGCTGTTCTGGACTCGGAAATTCCGTCTGCATTGATCTCCTTCTAATCTTATCCACCTCGTGTCTGGCTGCTGTTGTTGTTGGCATCAAACTATCCTCTTATTCTTCGCCACTTTCAATAAATCTTCAAATTCATAACTTATCCAAAGTCATAGGCCCCTAAAATTGATTTTACCTTCAAACACATCTGTCTACAGTACTTTATCGAGAAAAAGTTTTCATTCAATTCAATTTCAGTCAATTAACCCATCAATATTATTCCCGTTTCTTTTAAAATGAGTGAATATTTAGTTAAAGATGTTACAAGTAATACATCAGGTATTACACGTCCCATGTTTGTTCAAGAAATTAACAAGATTGGTGAAGGTGCATTTGGGACTGTTTTACAAGCAAATTTGAAAAATGCATTATCTGAGCCAAATAGCCCACAAGATATTTGGATTGGCCCATTTGCAATCAAAAAAGTTCCTGCTCAAACTGAATATAAATCAAGAGAATTACAAATATTAAAACAAACCAATCATCCAAACATTGTTGCATTGAAATATTACTATAATTATCCAAATAAGTTTGACAAAAATAGAATCTATCAACATCTTGCAATGGAATGTTTACCTTGTAATTTACAATCCGAGATTAAACGTTATTATATTAATAAATCAACTTTACCTGAAAATCATATAAAAATTTATACATTTCAAATTGCAAGAGCAATGAATTATTTACATTCTTTTCAAATTTGTCATAGAGATATTAAACCTTCAAATATTTTGATTAATCCCGAAACTTTATTATTAAAGATTTGTGATTTCGGTTCTGCCAAAGTTTTAGAATCAAATCAACCATCCGTTTCATATATTTGTTCAAGATATTATAGAGCTCCTGAATTAATTGTTGGCTGTTGTATTTATACAACGAAAATTGATATTTGGGGGTTAGGTTGTGTAATGGGTGAAATGTACATGGGTAAACCTGTTTTCCAAGGTCAAGAACCAATGTTACAATTAAGAGAAATTACTAAATTAATTGGTCCTCCAAGTGAAGAATTTATTATGACCTCAAATCCTCAATATAATGGTCCAATGTTCTCTCATAAACTTTATTCTTCAACAACGGAAATTAGATTTGAAAAAGTTTTCAGTAATGCAAATTTGGATGCAATAGATTTATTAATGAAAGTTTTAGTTTATAGTCCAACAGAAAGATTTACTCCAATCCAAATAATGGCCCATAAATATTTTGACGAAATAAAATCTGTTAAATTTGATGCTCAATCAAGGTTATCTTCAAATACAATCAAAGTTGATAATTTATTATTTAATTTTAGTGATTATGAACTGAAAATTTTTGGGAATTTAGTTAATGATATATTGCCTAGATCAGATTAATTTTATTTTATTTCAATACAAAAATTTTCTTTTTTTTAATCAATTATTATAGTTTTTCTTTTTTTTGTTTACTATACCTTTTTCTTATTACCTTTACACGATTTTATAATGTTTAATGATTAATCTAAACTAAATTTATTAACATTTTATAGTGCTAATGAGTTATCTTCTTCAATTGTCGAAACAATCCATAAAATCGTACAACTTGCCATTACACATAAATTTGCACCAACATTTTCATAACCCATTCTAATAGTTGGATTTTCTGTATAGCCATGAATTATAAATTTCAAAACCATAACCAAAATACTACCACTAAAACCAATAGCTAAAAGACTAAATCCAATAAATAAAACAATTCTAGCTTGCCATTGTAATGCATTAACACT
The DNA here is from genome assembly GCA_030564565.1 of Pichia sp. NRRL Y-12830. Lineage (NCBI taxonomy): Eukaryota > Fungi > Ascomycota > Pichiomycetes > Pichiales > Pichiaceae > Pichia > Pichia sp. NRRL Y-12830. The sequence goes on from JAJLVO010000035.1 coordinate 2,597, forward strand.
ACTATCAAATCCTCCATTATTTGAAGCATTTATAAGTTGAACTTTATCTAATGAATTAACAACAATCATTCCCAATGTTGAACAGATAAATGGGATCCAATCAATAAATGAAATATGAATAATTGATGCATTAACCGTTTTACTAAAAATGGATGCATCAATCATTTGCCATAAGCCTAGAGAATATAAAACTCCCGATATATACATTGTTGCTGAACGTAATGAATGATGATTCATATGAAATGGAAGTGAAAACTTAAATAAGCGGTTGGAATTCGACATTTTGAGTTGATTCAATAAATAGCTTCAATAATTTATGTAATTTATAATAATTGATAAAGCATCTTTATGTACACAATACAAATGATTACCATTTTTGATCAATTCTAATTTATTTAATTTTCTCATTTTTTTTGCGACAATTTTATTTGACATAATCACTATCAAATTTTTTAGAATAATTAAACAAATGCTACTACTAAATTATAAATAACTATGTATGAATTTGTGTTTCTAAATCCTTAAGCCAGTCAGGGATAATACCCCACTCCTCAGGTTGAATAACACCATTGAATGACAGTGTACCTGAAACCAATAATGCAAATGCAAATAATTGTAATCCGTGGAAACTTTCCCAACCAATAACTAATGATATAATCCAAACCAACAGGGTACGTGTTGTATCAATGGTTGATCTTGCAGTTGCATTCAAAATATTGGTTAATGTAATACCACAAAAGTTGAAAATTGCAATTGACAACATAATTGAAAATGATGTATACAAAATAACCTTATTTTCAAACATTTCTTTGATTGATTCAAATATATCAAAATATCCATGTCCATAAATAACATACAGTACTAGCATACCATGAAATGTAAGGAATGATCCATAAAACCCTTCGTAACCAACAACCTCAATCGGTGTGATTTTCAAATATGATAAAATGTGTTCTTCAGCAACGAATTGAATTGCCGATAATAAAATACCTAAAAAGATTAAAACCATACCAATTATAACATCTAATGAAATATCACCAGTTGATAAGATATTTGGTTTGCTATTCACAATCTTTTTTTGATCTTCAATATATCCGCTAAGTCCTACAAGGAAAACACCTAGAAACACAGTAAATAAACTAAGCCATTCAAGTTTTGTAATTCGTTTTTTGAGAAATATAACCGATAATAATCCAACAATTAAAATAATTGAACCTCTTGTCATTTGATAAACTGAAACAGGTGTATATAATAATCCAATATTCATTAATGTAGTAGCTAAAACATCACATGTTGATGGAATTGCTAAAATAATTGAGTCTTTTACACTTGAATTTTTCTTAGTACCTAAAATATCGTTTTCTTCATTATTGATTAATCTACTGGATTCATCAGTTAATATAGACTTTTTTTGTGAGTTATTATATCTTCTAATTAAAATTGGTATCCAGCATAATAATTCACCAATAAACATTTGTAATGTTTGTAATACTGGTTGGTCAAAATATTTTTCAGTTCCTGGGTCACCACAATTAGCAATGCATTGCATATCTTGATATTTTGTAAGTATGGAGTTCAGTGACCCTGAAACAATCGTTCCAAAAACAATAAGTAATGTCTGTAATAAAATGTTAGTATTTTTCTTTTAACCCCAGTTATCAATTAATTAACACATACAGTGTATTGTTTCATGTATATATCTTTATCTAAACACTACAAAGAAAAGACAACCAGAATGAAACAGAAAACGAAGTGGCAATCGTTTGATATCGGAGATGAACAACTCTAACTATAGCGATTTTACTGATTTCTCCACATGAATTAAACTCAAAAATTTCCCAAAAAGGCAATATATGGATTCCCAAACTAGGAAGTACCAATATTGATTTTAACAACTCCAAATATGGACAAAGCAGTCAACACAAACAACTGTAATGTCTCATATGGTGCATTGCTACCTTCTTATTTAACATATAGTTACGTGTCCGATGAATCTTTTGAAAGTATATCATCTTCAACAAGACAAGAATTAAAACCAGAAGACACCAGATCACAATCTTCAATAGGTAATGAAACAACCTGTTTTTTGTGTAATAAAACACTTATACAAAAAGAATGTAATAAAAATCGTTTAAAGGAACCTGAATTCAATAGTAAAATGTTTAATCATTTATATAGTGGTATCTATCATCATCTGAATGAACCAAAAACCTATAAACCAGTACTATTTTATTTAAGTATTCTTGCAATAAATGAAGAAACTATACCCCTACACGAAAGACCTACTATAATACCATTCAAAGCATATTCAACAAATTTGAACGATGATAATTTAATCAATCCAATTAGAAGTAATATAAATGTTACGAAACAACTACAACCATTTTATGACCCATATTTTGCAACTATTGATTTAAGTGGATATGTAAGTAGGTTAATTACAAGTTATGACCATTTGTCTAACTATCCCGGTATTGAAATTGCAAATGAGAAATATTTATTATTTGAGATATTTAATGATATTGGAGAACTGCAAAGTAGATGGATTGAAAAAGTAGGAGTAACAATGGTCCAAAATGAAAGAATATATCATAGATATTCAAGGCATATGTTAACCGTTTGGAATCATCCATATAATATAGGTCTCCAAAGTGAACGTCAGTATTTACAAAATCTGACTGAAATTTGTATTCTTAATTATAAATCAAGATTATTTTTAGTTGGTTCAATTGGATTAAATTTCAAAGGTAAAGCTTCAAATTTATCAAATCCTTACCAATCTTTATTATGTATTGGTCCAGAATCTACAAGCATGTCAAATGATGATTTATTATATGCTTCAAATCAAGGATATCAAGAAATGCATTTTTTTGAAAGAAGTTCACCTCAAGTGACTTGTGTCGGATGTAAAAACTGCCTGGTAAGTGGTACAAGCTCAGGATATGACAATTTTTTAAAATTTGAAATTAGGCAGAAGAAGCAATATTTTGGTGTTGATATTAAACAGATAAATGAAGCTAGGGAGAAAAGTTTAAGACTGAATGAACATTTAAAAAATACAGAAGAAACAGAAGAAGAGCATACATTATACTAGACTTTTTGTAAATTTTTTTACTTTATATAAGTTAACACAAATATTACACATACATTTCATTAAATGGTGTTTTACCAGTAAATTTTTTCGAACATGCATGAGCAATGCATTTCAGGGGGGAGCATAATTCAGGATTTTCAAACTTATTAACCGCCGTATTATTTTTGAATTTTGCCTTTAACGATTGTCTTTCCTTTACATTCATACTCCTGAATCTCATTATATTATTGACACATCTACCGCAATAAACATGTCCACATGAACTAAAAAAAACCTTTTTAGATAAATCAATATCCAATTGATTAAATTTTGTGAGTCCTTTCCAAGGTGCACGAAACCCATCGTTCAATAAGCTATTTAGTTCTTTCTGATTTTCATTATTTTGATTTAAATGATCTTTTAGGATACCTTGTATTAAATTTATACCACATAGTAAACATACATTCATTTCAGTTTTTGAACCCAGATTGTTAGTAAATTTGTCCTTCATTGAATCCGCAATTTTAGCAGATTCTGCCTTTTTATGCTTTTCTGAACTTGCAATTTTATTTCTTGATCTAACTCTTTCATCTTCCCTTACTTCATCTCTCTGTCGTAAAATTCTCATTATATTTTCAGGAACGTCACCTGAATCTGACAACCCGGATAAATTAAAATTGTTATTAAAATTAAACAAAGCTGGATCAAAATTGCCGTCTGTAAGTTGTTCCAAAACACTCAAAAGTAAAAATCCAGAATTTCTATGATTATATGGACTAGGGTTTGAGTTTTGTAATCTTCTATGAACTCGTTCACTTATTGAATTGCCGCTATTACTTGCTGCTAATCTAGCTCGCCTATTTGCATCTAACTGCCGCCTTCTTAATTGCGCTTGTCCCGCTCTACTTGATACATCTGGTCTCATATAAGAAGGTCTTGATTGTCTAGTTGTTCTATTTCCATGTTCGTTATTATAATTATTATTGTTGATATTATTGACAAATCTACTCATTCTACTACCACCATGAGTTACTTCTGTTGTTGGAACAAATAATGGACCCGATGGAGTAAACAATCTATATCCTGCATTATGAGATGATAAAACTTCAATATCAGGTGCTTCCCGTGAACTTATAATTTGAATGTCATCATCATCATTGTTATTACTAATATTAGTGCGATTATTACTGGTGTTATTGTTGTTGTGATTGCTGTTAATGGGACTATCACCATCAAGTATAATCATAGAATTAGTATTTAACTGATCATCGATACTTGAGAATATTTGATTATTGTAATTTTCATTATCTGAGTAATAATTTGAAGAAGTTGGCCTTGTAAATAATCTACGTAAATTTGAGGTTTCTGTTGATCCAACAGTTGCAGTGTCTGAAAATGTTGCCTGTTCATCTTCATTATCTGAAATAATTATTGGATCATTATTATTTGCCGATGATAATTCATGTATATGATTATTAGGATTTGTATAAAATGTATTAGATAGGTTATTCGAATTATTAAAATCCAATGTTTGTTGTGTCGATCTCATTCGGTTTTGTTGCTGCGTAGTTAAAAAAATATCCCTCGTTTGTTCTATGGCTCGCTGTTGTTCATTATGTTGATTTATAAGCGTATTTGGTAGTACATTTGAAAAGCGTCTATTAATTCTTGAATTTGTTGTTATACTATTAATAGTATCTGGAGATTCTAAATCAATAATAGATGTATTAGCATTTATATTGTGATTAAATCCATTATCATTATTATTATTATTTGAATTTGACGATCGATTAGACATTGCTCTATATGGATTAAGAAAAAGAAAAAGAAATGTGTACAAAATACAATCGGGAATTTTAGTTAGATAAATCAATATTCATTATTCATGTTTGAAACTTCGCTACGTTTAAAATCTAGAATATTACTCGTTACTGGTTAAACAATATTCAAAATACTGGTTTGTTTTTGTATATAAAGTATGTGCATATGTATATAATATAAAACTTAAAGTTAGTAAGGAAAGAGTACATAAACGAAATGAGGTAGGGGAAGGGAATGGTGAAAAAAAAAGTTAAAACGGAAATTAAATAAGTGGTAATACTAATAAAAAATGATAATAGATGATAAATTAAATAAAAATAATGTTTTTTTTTGTGATAACCAATTTGTTTTTAATATACAATATTAGAAAGTAATGTAATGTAAGATGTTATTCTTTTTTATTATTATTAATTCTATTATTTAAACTTATAATCCACTTCTCTTGTAAGTACCAACAACAATACAATGGTCTCTTTCATAAGGTTCTAAAGTTAATTGTTCTAAAGGCTTAATTCTTTCTTCTCTCATTTTTTGAACTTCTCTTGCAAAAACAGTTTCAGCATCAACAGTTGAATCAATACAATTTGCCTTAATTGAAATGACGACACCACCATTATCCTTTAAAAACATATGAGAATTTAATGCAATAATTCTAGCTTGATCAGGTTGTGCAACATCGGCAAAGACAACATCAACCATACCAACAAGCATACGGTATTTTTGTGGATGTCTTGCATCTTCAACAATTGGAATAACATTTGGTCTCTTCTTTGCCATTGAAATTAATTCTCTACCAGGTCTATGAGAGAATTCAACAGCGTAAACTAAACCTTCAGGACCGACAAGATCGGAAACGTGCGATACAGAAGTACCAGACGCAGCACCAAGATATAATACCTTTGCACCAGGTTTGATAAATATTTGATCTAAACCACCCATGATACCGGCAGCAAGCTTTGATCTGAAAGGATTCCAAACTCTGTATTCAACTTTAGTTGCTGGAGTATTTGGATCTTTAGATGGTTCTTCAACAGAAATTCTCTTTTCACCATAAACTGATTCACCTGGAGCAATATTTTTAGTGACTAATAAATCTTCCTTACCTCTTGCAATGAAAACACCAGCATGTCTATGTGGTTCAATGACAACCTTAGCACCACCATTTGGTCCACCTCTAGCACCACCTCTTGCACCACCTCTTGCACCACCTCTAGCGCCACCTCTTGAGCCACCTCTTGCACCACCACGTCCACCACCAAAACCACCTCTGGAGCCACCACGTCCACCGCTGAAACCACCTCTGGAACCACCACGTCCACCACCGAAACCACCTCTGGAACCACCTCTGGAACCACCACGTCCACCACCAAAACCACCTCTGGAGCCACCTCTACCGCCTCTTTGTTCGAAAGCCATTGTCTATGTATATAATACTATTGATATGGGATGAGTAACCTAACCTAAGTTGGAGAAATAAAAGAAACTAAAAGGAAGGTTTAATAGAAGTAAAGTAGAAAGGATTTCAAGAACTGAAAATTTTCATGAAAAAAAAATCGCAAAAGATTTTTCATTTTTCATTTTTCATTTTTCATTTTTCATTTTTCATTTTTCATTTTCAGAAAAAAAAGTTGCAAAAATAAAAAATAAAAAATAAAAAATTCAAAAAATTCAAAAAAAACAAAAAAGCGAAAAACATGAAAAACAAAACATGCGCGAAACCAAAAACCAAAAACCAAAAACCCCCCAATTTCTCACAACGGAGAACACCGAAGAAACATCTTTGATGTGTTTTTCCTTTTTCCTATCATCTCCCTAATCGTATCTTTATCGCTAATTTCAACTTGATCTACGTTCAACTCTTTGACGATTATTTCAACACTCAACCATGCCCTCACTTTCAACCCTTAATAAAGAGTATACTTGTTATCTTCAAGCAAAGCCTCTAACCACAAAAGCTTTAACCTTAGTTTTTTTTGCTCTTTTAAATGAGCAATTGGCTTCATTTTTTGCAGGTGATATCAAGAAGTTGAAAATTTCCAAATCTTTTTATATTCCTCATACTTTAACAACAAGAGTCCCATTGATGGGATTGTTTGCCTTATTAATTAATGCTCCATTAACTCATTTTGGTTATCAATTTATTCAAAAATTGATTCCTTCACCTTTAACTCCACGTAAAAAGATTTACCAAATTTTGTTATCAACTGGTATAATCACTCCATTATTCACTGCAAGTTTTGTATCGTGGATTGGTTTGATTAATAATTTGAATTCATTCAAAAAGGAATTGAAAAATGGTACAAACTTAAGAGATTTTGTTAAATCAATTTTGAATAATATTAAAACTTCTTTAAAATCAAGTTTTATTAAAGTTTTCTCAACATCTGCAGTTACAAGTCCAATATTTATGTTATTAGCTCAAAAATTTGTTATACCTGAAGCATGGTCTGTCTTTTTTGCATTTTGTTATTTTATTGTTGGTACTTATAATAATACCAAAGTTAAACTTCTAAAGAAAAAGCAAGAAGACAAGAAGAAGAAGAATGAAAACCAGGAGAAAGGAAATAAAGACCAAGTCTTCAAATCAGATTAATTAGATTTTTCTTTTAACTTACTTCTATCATAAATTATTTTTATATGTTTGCTATATAGACTAATTATTCATCATTATCATTGTCATCATCACCATCTATCCCATCCTTCATTTTTCTTGGTGGTAAAACTTCTTCAAATGCTTTCTTCCAATCTTTGTACTCACACCATTTAAGTAATAATTCAACAACATGTGCAGTTGTTAACACTTTTCTACCACTCAAATTGATAAATTCATCGATTGGTAATCTTAATGTACGTATACCTAATTTTTCAGCAGTATTTTTACATAAATTTTTATGACGTCCTTTATCAACAATACCACCAATAATGAAAGTTTCACCAGGTTTTAATTCTGTGATTTGTGTTTCAGTATCTGCTGATAAATAGATTACATTTGAATAATCGGATACTTCATTGTCCAATACGGTTTTCAAATCATCTGTTTTAAATTCGGCACATTCTGGATCCCATTTTGTATAATCTGGTAAGACTTTATCGAACCTTTCTTTAAGCCTTTTGTCAACACCACTAATAACCAATTTTGCAGATGGTGCAATTTCGTATTGCTTAGTTTCAGAATCTTTCTCTTGAACTTCTTTGATTTTTTGTGCATAATATTCTTTAACATATTGTCTGTTTGTTGAATATGCTCTTGTAATTTGTGAACTTAAACTAACAACTTCCTTTTCATTCATATAATCATCATATCCACAATCAATTATAATACCAATTTTTTTACTATTATCAACTGGATCAATAACAATCATATTATCATCACCATCTCCATTGTCAATAACTTTAATAATTTTATTTTTATTTCTAGGCTTAACTAAATGATCATAAGACTTACCTTCTTCTTTTAATTGATTTATTTCTTCTCTACGTTTCACATCTTTTTCTTTTTTAATTTGTTTACGATGTTCTCTATATTGATCTTTTGTCTCTTCATGTCTTTTTTTACGTAGCAGTTTTTTATATGCAGATTTTGTCATTCCTTCAGGTGGAACTAACTTTTCCCCCGGTTTCCTAGTTTCTGCATTGCCACTCATGGTTTGTTTAATCTGATGGCCTTGTTATTGAATAAATATCTATATTGCATAAAAGCTGAAAATTTTTCAAATTTTTCAATTTCTTGTGCATGAAAAATGAAAACATCAACAAATTATTTAAAAATTAAAATCGAAATCTGAACAATAACTGTTCAAATCAACCTTACTTCTATGTTGGATTATTAAATATTACGTTGTAGAGCAATACTAGTCGTGTCTACAAATTTATTTAGCTTTAGAAGACAGAAAATCGTTAAGTGGGAATTTGTTAACGATCTTGATAATAAACATACTTTAATGATCTGAGAAACAAAATCTTTAAGTCATCCTGATATCAGCGATTCCCTTCTAGCTACTACGCCGCCACAGCAATGACCTTCTAACCTTCTTTTTGTCAAACCAAACATTTCATCATCATATGTGTAAGACGAGATATAAAACATAAAACATAAAACAGAACACCAACTTCGCGGCGAGAACAAAGAAAAAGACAAAGAACAAAAAATAAATGATGAAGATAAAACTTTTCATTCGTTCCTCCACAACCACCATTTGTCTTCCTGCAATACTCTCAAATCCAAACCATGGCACCACCTCCAACCCCACTGATAAATGCCCAGGCGGTTTCTGGAATCACTGGTTCCATATCTATTGCATGTTGGATTATTGTCTTTGCACCACAAATATATCAAAATTTCCAACGTAAAAGTGCCGAAGGTTTGTCACTTTTGTTCGTGATACTATGGCTTCTGGGTGATATATTTAACGTCATTGGTGCCATGATGCAAGGTGTTTTACCGACTATGATTATATTGGCCATTTATTATACTTTTGCAGATGTCGTTTTATTATGGCAATGTTTGAAATATGGTCATGGTATTAACAAAAAAGTCGATCCTATTCATTTATCTCCCGCAAATCCCCTCAGTACTGAATATGAACCACTATTAGAATCTGTTTTATCCAATGAACATCCAAATCATCATCATCATCATCAACATGAATTTGAACCTGAATCTGCAATGGAAGTTGTAGTTAATGATTCTAACAATACTAATGCTACAAACAATGATAATGAATCATGTAGCTCCATTTCATCATCCACAATTTCAATTGAAAATTCAGAACTGACTTATAATTTAATTATGGTTTCACTTGTTTTAATTGCAGGATTTGGAGGCTGGTATTTCGGAGAATCTGGTGATACTCCAACTACACCTCCCAAATCAGATGATGACTGGGAATTTCATCCATTAGCTCAAATATTTGGCTGGTTATGTGCAGCTTTATATCTTGGTTCAAGAATACCACAAATTTTACTCAATTTTGAACGTAAATCATGTGATGGGATTTCATTTTTATTCTTCCTTTTTGCATGTTTAGGTAATATAACTTACGTTGTTAGTATTTTAGCTGTTTGCACAGGGAAAAATTACCTTTTGGTTAATTCGTCATGGTTAGTCGGTAGTTGTGGTACTTTATTTGAAGATTTCATCATTTTTTGCCAATTTTTCTTGTATAATAAAGCTGGTAGTACCGATAGTGATGAAAGTGAATGTGAAAGTGATGAATGTAACTATGGTGTCTAATTGATATGCATATTTTGAAAAGAATCTTTTATTTTTTCTACAATTAAAATTAAAATTAAAGTTAAAATTAAAATTAAAATTTGTGTTTTTTTCTCTTTTTAATCCGTCTAGTGTTTACAGTTTATATCCATTTCTAATGATCAAGCAAAGAAAAATAATAGCAGAGAGAATGACAGTACTACTTTTCAAGGTTAATCAAGCATCCTAAATGTTTTAGAAGATATATCAGAATACAATCGATGCTTCAAAGATAGTAGATGCTTGCAGACATTAATGAGTATACAAGATAAACTTCATGGAATGCAATAGGATTGAAGTCAATAATTAGCAAGAAGACTATTTACAAGCTATGATTTCTACAATAAGTTCAAGGTGTAAACTAGAGTGGCACTGTATACTATATTCACTACTACGACGCATAAAACTTCAGCACACCACAATCACGCTATAAGCTGCTCAAATCCATTGAAGGATTAAAGGATTGCCACCAACTCGACACAGTAACCCCGGAATCGTCGAGTTGATTAGCAGATGGTGAAAAAAGGTTCATCTTCCTTATCATAGGTTGAACAATGTTAGGACCTAGCCTGACTCGTCTAACTCCATAAATGTCCCTTGCTACCGAAAAAGTTCTTTTGACATAAGAAGTGGAACAAGTTCCTGCAAGTGTTCAAATGCTTCAATTGATCTCGGTGTTTCTTCAAAAAACCCAAGACTAGCGTAGTTCGCTTTTGCAACAACCTGACTGCTATTGTCTTGGCTATCCTTTTCTCTTTATGATTATCCCAAATCTTTTTACTCCCAACAATTTTGATATATACTTCAATTTCGTTTTTAATATTCTTTCTTAGACGCTACTACCCATCACATGTTCTTTCTAATTCTTGATTGGTAGCGAACTGATCACACTTCAAGAGAATATAAGTAGCAATAGCCATCAACTAATAACTGATAACTAATAACCAATCTCGATGAAACAAGTTACGCAATTTGTTGAGAGGAAAAATGAAAAAATGAAAATTGAAAATTGAAATACCAACACGACGCGTAATAACCTATATTCATCATGTATTGTGATAACTACAAACTACATTCCTTTGAAACTTATCAAAACAAACACCAATTACACACTCCAATAATGTCCGCTAATGTGTATGTTGAAGACACAGAGACACAGCCATCTATCTATAGATCTTATTTAAGATTACCTCCGGTTGAACAACGTACTGTTCGTGCATTATTAAGAAACGGTAATAATAAATCATCGAGTTATTATACAATTTTTGATGATGATGCAATCATGGGCTCTGAAATTATCTATTCATCACATTCAGTTTTGAAATCATCTCCTTTAATTTCACATCCTAAAGATTTGGATAAAAAAATTTGTATTCAATATCTACCATTATCTGAATCAATATTTTCAAAATTATTGCAAGAACTAATCTTGAATAAAAACTACAAAGTTGAAATTTATAAAATTGATGACTCAAAGCAGCAAAATTGGAAAATTTTAAAGTCTGCATCTCCTGGTCATTTGGATGATATTGAAGATTTGTTATATTTAAACGCAAACGAAGAATCAAACTCTAATTCTGTATTAGAACTTTCAACATCATCAATTATTGCAGCAATTAAATTAGTTTCAAATTCAAAAGAAGGTAAAAAAATAGGCTTATCATTTTACGATCCAAATTTAAAATATTTGGGACTATCTGAATTCCCGGATACTGAATTATTTTCGAATACTGAATCAATTTTAATTCAACTAGGTATCAAAGAATGTTTGATTTCAGGAAATTTAACTTTAGACCCAGAATTTGCAAGGCTAACTCAAACAATTGACAGGTGTGATATTTTAATCACTCAAGTTGCCTCATCTACATTTAATTCGAATAATTCTGATCAAGATTTAGTTACATTATCAAATAATGAACATATTTTATCAACATCTGAATTATCCTCATTAAAAATTGCTTTATCATCATCAAATGCTTTGATTCTATACCTCAATTTATTGGGTAATGATTCAATTAAAGGGCAAATTAATATTGGTAAGTATGATTTAGACAAGTATATGAGATTGGATTCAGCTGCTGTACGTGCATTAAATTTGTTTCCAGCAAGTAATACAAATACCAATATTAATAACACTGGTATTTCAACTGCGCCAACATCAATCTATCAACTTTTAAATAAATGTAAAACCTCAGGTGGTTCAAGATTATTGTCACAATGGATTAAACAACCATTAATTGATATAAATGATATAAAGGATCGTCAATTATTGGTTGGTTGGTTTATTGAAAATTCAAATTTATTAGGTGAAATTAGAAATGAATTTTTAAATAATGTACCTGATATTTCAAGATTATTAAGAAAATTGTCAAGTAAAAGATATAATGGATTAGACGAAGTTGTTCGATTATATCAGTTGGTTAAAAATTTAAATAATTGTATAAGAATTTTAAATGCTGGGTTGAATGATGATAAAGATAATGAAGAAATTGAAATTTTAGTCAATGAATTTTGGTTAAATGGATTAAATGAAAATTTAGAAATTTTAAATAAATTTTCTGAAATGATTGAACAAACAATTGATTTAGAATCTTTAGAAAATGCAACTTCTGCATCTTCAATTTCTTCATTAATTCAAATCAATCCAGAATATGATGAAAAATTAATGGAATTGAAAAATCAACGTGAAGAAATCGAACTTAAAATGCATGAACTACATGAAAATGCAGCAATTGATTTAGGTATGGAAATTGATAAAAAATTGAAATTAGAACAAAATGTAAACCATGGTTGGTGTTTTAGACTTACCAGAAATGATTCAGGGGTTTTAAGAGGTAAATCAAATTCTTCAAAGAGTAAAAATTCTTCCAACTTTCAATATCAAGAATTACAAACCATTAAAGCTGGTGTTTTTTTTACAACCAATGAATTATCATCTTTATCAAATGAATTTTCAAGTATAATGGATAAATATTCAAAACAACAATCAAATATTGTATCTGAAATTAGATCAATTTCAACAACGTATTTACCAATATTTACAAAGTTATCGGTTATTTTAGATAGTCTTGATGTCATTTCATCATTTGCAGTAGTTTCATCATGCGCACCAATTGAATATACAAAACCAAAGAAGATTTGGTCATTAGATGATTCAAATAGAAAGATGAGAATTTGGCAAGCTAGGCATCCATGTTTAGAAGTCACCGAAGGAGTTTCATTTATACCAAATGATTACGTTTTAGGGAATGATTCATCAGATGAAAAAATCACCAGTGAAAATGGTGAAGAATGGGAATCAGGTAAAGAATTCTATTTAATTACGGGTCCAAATATGGGCGGTAAATCTACATATATTAGAACATTAGGGGTTATTTGTTTAATGAATCAAATTGGATGTTTTGTACCCTCCTCCGAAAATTCAGAATTTGCAATTGTTGATTCAATTCATGCTAGAGTTGGAGCTTCAGATTCTCAATTAAAGGGTGTTTCAACATTTATGTCAGAAATGCTTGAAATGTCATCAATTATTTCAAGTGCAGGTAAAGGCAGTTTGGTAATTGTTGATGAATTAGGTAGAGGTACAAGTACTTATGATGGTTTTGGATTAGCTTGGTCAATTAGTGAACATTTAGCTAAACATGTTAATTGTTGGACATTATTTGCGACTCATTTCCATGAATTAACTTCATTAGCAAACCAGTATTCTAATGTTGGTAATTTGCATGTTGTTGCACATGTCGAAAAGGGTAACACTGGAGATGAAAGAGATACTGAAGAAAATGTTACGTTATTATATAAAGTGGAACCCGGCATTAGTGATCAATCTTTTGGTATTCATGTTGCAGAACTAGTCAAATTCCCACCTAAGATCATATCTATGGCCAAAAGAAAAGCCAGCGAATTGGACGAGGAAGTAGAAGAAAGCGGTGATGATACCAAACGTAAAAAGTATAGTAAAGAAGAATATCTTTCAGGCAAGGAAACATTGAAAAAGATTTTAAAAGAATGGAAATCTCGTGTTGTTGAAGCTGGTGGTTTAGAAGTTGTTGATAGCAAAGATGCAGTCCAAATTTTACATGAACTGACCACAACTAAATATGCTGACGACATTGCCAATAGTAAAGTCCTTCAAGAAAGCTTGCAATTGTAATTCTTCCAGCTGTTTTTGTAGCCTTTATATTTCTGATCAAAGTACTCTTTTTCCAATTTATATTCCATCCAAAGGGATTACAGCATCTGGGAAAACACGGTTCAGGTGATCGCCGAGTGGTATTTTTTCAACATGAACTTGCGAATCTCGATTGTTTTGTCTAACGGGTTTCCTGATTGGCCACTTATTTGTTAGTTTTCAAGTTGATACACAGGTTGATAGCAGTTGACACACGTTGACTTAATCCCTGAACAGATTTAAGATTTATCTTCTTGACCCCTGCTGTTTCTTTTTTTCAGATTTTGATAATTTTTTCCATATTATTATTATATTCATTTCTTTTGCTTATCTTCGTTTCTTTTTTTAGATAATACAAAATACATATTAACATCAAACACCATGTCTTCAGCTATTGCATCTTCCAAAGTCGTCCTTGATGGTTTAATCACTCCAGCAACTATCGTCTATTCACTCACCTCAGGTAAAATTATTGATATTTTACCGTCAGTTTTATCATTAGATGACCCCTTACTCACCCAATACGATGTTCATAGTTATCGTGATTTATCACCTTATATAATCATGCCAGGTTTGGTTGATGCTCATGTTCATTTAAACGAACCCGGTCGTACAGAATGGGAAGGTTTTGCATCAGGTACACAATCTGCGGCTTCAGGTGGTGTCACAACGGTTATCGATATGCCATTAAATGCAATCCCACCAACTACAAATATCAGAAACTTAAACATTAAATTAAATTCTGCAAAAGGTCAAATCTGGGTTGATACTGGGTTTTGGGGTGGTTTGGTCCCTGATAACTTGAACGATTTATTACCGTTAATTAATGCAGGTGTTAGAGGTTTTAAAGGTTTCATGATGGATTCAGGTGTTGAAGAATTTCCAATGATTACACCATCTTACATTGATAAAGCTTTACAACTTGTTAAAGGTAAAAGTACAATGTTAATGTTCCATGCAGAAATGGATTCCAAAGATGATTCAGATCATGATGAATCAGATAATATCAGTAGTTGTTGTAACGAGAATCATAATCATCCTCATTATGATGGATTATCAGAACCTCAAATTAATGCATTAACAAAGTCTCCAATTTTAAATTCAGTTGAACCATCAGCTGGTAAAATTAACAAATTAATTAATAATCATAAATATGAAATTAGTTCAATCGATGAAATCATGCCGTTAGAATTAGCAACAAAAAACCAATCAATTGTTGAAACTGTTGATCCAACTGCTTATTCATCGTTTTTAGCATCACGTCCTGATTCATTTGAATGTAATGCAATTAAAAATATTATTCAATGTCTTGAAAAACAACCAACAACAAAAATTCATATTGTTCATTTAGCAACTCATGAAGCCTTACCAATGATTAAACATGCAAAAGAAGTTTTAAAATTACCATTATCAGTTGAAACTTGTTTCCATTACTTATCATTAAATGCAGAAGAGATTCCAAATGGCGCAACACAGTTCAAATGTTGCCCACCAATTCGTAGTGATAAAAACCGTCGTCTATTATGGAATGCATTAAAAGATGAATTAATTACTTCTGTTGTCTCTGATCATTCTCCATGTACACCTGAATTAAAAGGTTTAGAAAGAGGTGATTTTTTTGAAGCTTGGGGTGGAATCTCATCTGTTGGATTTGGATTGCCATTATTATATACTGTTGGAACTGAACAATTTGGTATTACATTAACAGATATTGTTCAATGGTGTTGTATTAATACTGCAAAACAGGTAGGTCTATACCATAAAAAAGGTCGTATTGCAATTGGTTATGATGCAGATTTTGCAATTTTTGATTCCGAAATGGAATATACTGTTGCAAATGCAAGAACTTTCTTTAAAAATAAACTCACCGCTTTTGATGGTAAAAAATTGAAGGGTAGGGTTGTTGAAACTATACTTCGTGGTAATTCAATTTATGCATTAGGAAAAGGTTTATGTGAAGTTCCATTAGGTAATTTGTTATTAGAACCAAGAACTGATTAAATTAGATTAAATTAGATTAAATTAGATTCATTTATTATTATTATTATTATTATTATTATTATTACACTCTATAGGCCATACTTTATTTTATTTTCATTTTTTTGGTTATTTTTACTTAAAGTTTCTTTTCTTATTTTTTTTATTAATTCAATTTTTGCAGGTTAATATTTAGTAAAATGATTTATTTCTGTATTATGTGTTATCGATAGTATTATTAATACATGCTAGAAATATTCTAAAGTATTTTTATAGTTCATGGATATATAGAAATTCATTTTCGTTGTTAGTGTTATTATTAGTATTATCTCTATCATTATAATACTCATCATACACTATACCGTTGACATATAGTTTGACCAGAAGATGTTGTCAAAACAATTCTCTTCCATTCCTCACCTAAACCATTTTTGAAACCATTCAATAAAAGTTTAAATGTTTCAACTAATTCAACAGTAGGTTCATTATAACTACCAATCATATCAATAATTGATCTAACATTACCTAAATCATTTGCTATCTCTGGATGTTTCAAAATTATATTACACATACCATAAACTGAACTTGCCTTTTCTTCGTTATCTTCTAATCCAATAATTAACTCACTCCACATAATTAAAACTTCTTGTGCAATATATAATGTTTGATCTGGATAATAAATACCAAATCTGCCAATTGTGATTGCAGTATTTTCTAACAATGTAATATCTGCATTAAAATCATGAATTAAAGGTTCCAATAACCTCAGGAAATTTGTTAAATATTGATCAATTAAGTTATTATCAGAACGAATTGAAATTTCACCTAATGCCCAAATCGCATTATTACAGGAAGCAATTGAATTTTCATTTAACTTACCGATTTCTTGATAAATGCTAATCATTAATGGTTGGATAAAAGGTTTAATCATTAAATCAAATAAATAAATTGCACAATCCCCAATCAGTGAATATGCAGACTGTCTAACATCATCAACATTATCATCTAAACATGTTAAAATTAGTTCCATTAAAGAATATTTTGATTTTGAATCATTCATTGTAATTAATTCTCCTGAATGCACTGTTAAACCTTGAATTAGACCATCAATTAAATCTAATGATGTTATAATGAAATCTTTTTCAGGCGCAATAAATGATGGGTCACTGGTTGCAATTTTATCTTGTTCAATACAATCATTTAAAATTTTGAATGTACGCTCATAAATTGGCACTGCGACATTTGCAAATGATTCACCAATTGCTGCTGCAACGGATGACATACATTCCAATAAAGGCCATAAATCTTTATCATTATCATCCAATGCTTGCCATTTTTGTAATAATGGAGGTAATAATAAATCAATGAATGTTTGATTATAACGTAAATTATCACTAACCTTATCGACAAATGTTTGAATTGTGTCATATAAAATAATCAAATTTTTCCTACGATAATTTGCGAAATAAGCTTGAAAATGATGTAATAAGGGCTCAATGAATTGTGAAAGTAATTGTGGTTCAGAAGATTCAATAAAGTCTGATAAGGAAGAACACGCACTTTCTTGAACAACCTTCTTTTTATCTAATGCACAATCCATAATAGCTTGGAATGTCGGCGAGAAGTAATTTGCAAATGAACCACCTGATAAAGCTTCTGAACAAACCCAACTTGAATATCTACCTAAAGTCCAACATGCAATTTGTCTAACTCTTGGTTGATCATCTTTTAATCTATCAACTAAAAATGGAATTAATTCTGGTAATTGAGCATCCGCATGTTGTAACGCAGCTTCAGAAATTGCACCTAGGGTCAAGATTGAAGCTTCACGAATTGGCCATTCATTTGCATTCATGTTTAATTTAATTATTGGGAATGAATATTTTAATACTTCTTGCGGGAATGAAGTTGATAAGACGTCAACTGTTGCAGCTGAGCATTTTCTTGAATTCCATGTATATGAATTATCAAAATCATCATCTTCATCATCATTGTCGCTATCACTGTTACTATCATCATAATTGTTTGATTTATTATTTAAGGTTCCATCAGTGTTATTATTTTCCCTTTTGATGGCCTTATGTTCCTTTGATTTCGCCATTTGAGGTTTAATATCTTCATCTTTATCTTCAGAACCATCATCTTTTGAATCCTCAAATTCCATTGATTCAATATCATCCTCACCATACACCATTTTTTCTAGTAAAAGTGGAATTATATCTTTCAAATAAGGTTCAATTAACTCATTTGGTAAATCATTTGTACTCATAGCCAATAAAAATTCATCGGCTTGTAATGCAACATTTGGATCATTAGTTTCTTTAATCATATGAATACACCATGAAACAATACCTGACCAATGATTGTACAATTTTGATGGCCATTTCTCTAAAATACTAACAAAAATTGAAGCAATCTGTTTCTGAATTTCAACATTTGGATTATTTTCTTGGCATAGCGCAAAGACAATATTTAACATTGAGTCAATATTTGATAAAATTAGGTTGGATCCAATATTGGTAAAGTAAACCAAACAAGTTAGAAACCTAGCTCTAATTTTTGAACTGAGTGAAGTATTTGAAATCAATTCCATTAACCTAGGTATTAATAATTCCATTGGAACAATAGTTGAACCATCATTCATTTTAATTTCATACTCTAATAATCTACTTGAATCTTCACAAATCGAAACTAATGCTTCAGATGCACCATCAATTGCATTATTGCCAGCAGCACCAGTAATCAAAGTTATTAAATCAGGTATAACAGTAGGCCAACCATTTGTACCAACAGCACGAAATACAGCACTAATAATACCTGCAGTAATATGTCGCACAAAAGTACTTTCACTTAATAACCCATGTGGTAATAGTTGTAAGATATGAGACTGTAATTCTTGTTTTTTATACTTAAAGTTCTTGACCAAATCATTCTTTAAGAAAATACCCGCAGATGCACGTGTAGATTCATTAATATCATTAGATAATAAAATGTTGAGTAGGTAATTATCAAAATCGGCAATATTTTTTGCTTCAGTTAAAGCATTTGTTGCTTCTTGTCGTGTATTTGCATCTGATGAAAGTGTGCCTGTGAAAATATGAACAAGCTGTTGCAAACTGGACGCATCAGGCGTCCAAGATGAGGGCGTGGACATGATGTTTTGGTTGACTTATCCTTGTAAAAGAGAAGCAGCAATTAGTTCACCTATTGATTTCCCTAAATCATGTTTAGGAAATTAAATATGAAAAATTTGAAAAATTTCACAAAATTCCAGGTCGATCGACGAATAACTTTAGACGTCCTTTTCCCATTTCCTATTTCTTATTTCTACTATCTTCTATTCTATATAATATGTACTGCTGTGGCAGTCCTATATTTTTAAGGTTTTCTACTAACTGCTGTTTAGCTATACTATTTATGCTACAAAAACCTACACTAAACTACATTTAAATCGTATTTCTATTCATTCTGTATGTCATCCAACAGAGCATCAATTTTTTTAATATGAGAAAAAACAGGGTCAAATATTTTTATGGTTTTTGGATGAAGGTCATCAGATTCATCAGATCCCAATCTGTGATTAATACTTGTAGATCTATATCCTTCCCCTAATACTTGTTTAACCTTCAGTGGCGATACGACTGGGGATAAAGTACCATCATCTAGTTTAATAAATTCTTGGTACATGTCCAGTATATCATCCAACATTTTTAAACTTTCTAATCTATTTTCGGTCGATTTTTTGTCAGACGTTTTCCTTAGTTTAGGTATATTCAATTGTCCAGTAGATTTTGAGTTTTGTTGTTGTAAACTTTCAGTAGAGCCTGAATATATACTCGCAGTTATATTGTTCGTATCAGTTTTAGAGTTCGAACTTATGAGAGAATTTGTATCTGCACTGCTCGTAGGCGTTAAGTTAGTATTAGTATTAGTATTAGTATTTGTCTTGGTATTATTACTGTTATTTTCTTTGTTTTCTTTATTCTCGTCGGATGAATAATTATAATCATCCAAATTCTTAATTAAAAAGTTGTTCCTCCTTTTAGGTATAACCAATGGTATTGTCTCTGGAATTTCGTCAACATTATCATTTGCATAATTATCTAATATACTAAATGATGAAGTATCTTTGAATTCATCGCCATCAGTATCATTCTCATCATCTTCTTTTATACTTTCAATTAATGAATGTTCTTGAATTTCATTAATTTCAGCAAACGAAACCGATTTTTTAGTTGAATCCAAATCCGCATTTAAATATAGTTCATTCAACCCCTTTGGCTTTTTCAATGAGCCTTTACGTTCAATCTTATCAATTGAAACGATACTTTCATTTGTTGGATTTTCAATAATCAAATTTTCAGGTAGTTTATATTCAGTATTAAACAATTTTCTTTCACTTTCAATTTTTAAACCACTATATCCACCCCTTTCCAAAATTTCATTTTTCCAACAATTTAACCTAGCTAGTCGTTCGGAATATGTTTCTAAAATTTCAGCAGGTGCAAAACCAATTTTATTATTTCCAACTTTACGTACAAGCCACCAATAAGAATCAGAATCATTCAATAAATTAACGGAATCATTTCTTAAAAGTGGTAAATGTGATGGATCGGGACCGTTAAAGTCATACAATGCATATAATTTCGTTGGATCCAATTCTTTTGGTGGAGATGAAGGAGGTGATGGTAGTATTCCATCTATATAATCATTCAATTTATCGTCTGTTATATCTTCGATTGAATGTAGAGAATCTGATTCTGATTCTGACGATGATGGTGATGGTAGTGATTTATCAACATAATTAGAATCACTAAAATCATCTATGCTAGAAAGCTGAGAATTATGGGCATCATCATTAGTATTATTATTAGTATCATTATCTTGTTCATTGTCACTAACGCAAACATCTTTATCATTATTTTCATTTTCTATGGTATCGTCATTCTCCTCAATAGTAGTATTGTTGGCATTATTCACATTACTAGCATTGTTAACATTGGAAATACGTAATGATCTATGTAATTTATTATGAAAATTTGGATCAGATTCAATTGTCTTTTTTAGATCAATTTTGATGTCTAAGTCGTTATGTAAATTGGGATTATGTATGACCGTAGAAGCAGCAGATGAAGAAGAATTCGATTGTGAATCTAAACTAGTAGGTTGTTTATGTTGTGTATTCATATTCGATTCACTTAAAGTTTTCAAATCATGTAGTGAAAAATCATCAAATTCAGGTTCAGAATCCACGTCAATGTCCGAACTAGTATGCATAATGTCGTTTGAATTTAAATTCAGATGAACACTTGAATTGGAATTAATTGATTGTAAATCCTTACGAGATAGTCTGGAAAGTTGATCTGTATCAAACATCATTATATGTGAGGTATTTATGCAATGCTCTGTGAAAGTTTTGCGCAGTTTACGTACGTGATTCAGTGGAAATGTGTTGTGAGTGTGGGTATGTTTGTGCTGGTGTGTGAGTGTATAATGTGTGTAAGCGTGTTATGTAGTGCAGTGTATGTGCTGCTAATGTGAACAAACGCTCTCCACTGTAACCGCCCCTGTGTGCAACGACAACAACACCCCTGCAACACCATCTAGCCCATCTACTTCATCACAAACAACAAACAACAAACAGCTCCTTTTTCGCCAAGAGCGAATCTAGCATCGCCCAAAACGGCAGCACCAGCCGACATGCGCAGCCCATAGCCGACAGCCGACACAGAAACACCCGAGTTTCCCATTTCCAGGAACCCCTCGAATGCTTCCCAGCAACCCAATAAAAGCACTCAGCCACTTCAGCCTCGACATGAATCAATCTCTTTCTGTTTTCTGTCTTTGTTTTGTAACAGATTCTTTGCTGGTTACTATTTTTGTATCCACGCAATGTCTTACCAAGCACCACAAGGCCCTCCTCCTCAAAACCAAGGCTACTACGGCAATACCAAACAAGAAAAAGACATGTTTAACAATCAACAACCTCCTCAACAATATTATCAACAACAACCTCCTCAAGGTTATTATCAACAACCTCCACCTCAACAATATTACCAACAACAACAGCAACAACCAGTTTATGTTCAACAACAACCTCAGCAAAAGGGTAAGAATGACGATTGCTGTATGGCTTGTTTAGCTGCAATGTGTATCTGTTGTACTTTAGATGCTTTATTCTAAGGGTTTACACTTTCAATTGTACCATTATCTGTTGTCTCAAAACAATTTTTTATATTTGACCCATCGTTTTATTTTACTTTTATGTATTTTTATAATTTTTAAAAAAATACAAACTAATTACTTCCAAACAAAAAAGGGATAAATTATAAAGTGCTTTTTCTTTTAAACTTCTAGTCTTGTCTCCAAACTATTTATACGTGAACTTTCCTTCTCGGCCTTGTTCTTGATAGTATATGACCTTTTACTAGTACTACTATTATTATTTAAACTGATTGTATCTAAATTGATCTTGATTTCTTCACTTATCAATTTCAATTCAAATAAAACTTCATCTCTACCAATTCCATTAATTTCAATATCATAAACTAGTTTCTCAATTTCTATTCTATTTTCTTTAAACCTTTTATCTAAAACTTTATACCATCTCCAAACTTCTTCATCTCTTTCAACCAATAAATTACTTTTCTCGATATATTCCAAATTTCTTTGCCGTAAAACTTTACAACATTTTTTTATTAACAAATATTTGTTCAATTGTTCAGTTAAAACTTTCTTATAAACAGATCTAATTTCTTCAATTTCTTCCTTATCATTTAGTGAATTGAGCAAGAATTCAATATTGAACTTAACTTCAATTTTTTTTCCCTTTTCTAAATTTAAACTATCAACTTCAATTAGTTCATTTGCTGAATTTATGAACTCAATTTTATTACTAGGATGAATTCTAATTTTAAACTCCTTATAAGTATTATGATTACCAGTAAGCTCTTTAATTAGATCTTCAAAACTACTTACTGCTTTAATTTGATGTTCATTTTCGGCTATAATACTTTGAAGTTTTTCAAGTTCATTAACAACTACAATAATTTCAGAACTTCTTAGTGTATTGCTCAAAATAAATTTATTCTTTATTTCAATAAATCCTTGATATATATCTTCTAATAGCAGTTTATAATCTTTCAAATCATGTTCCATGTTTTCTTTTTCAATCTTAACAGTTTCAAATGTTTCTGCCAATTCTTTGATTTTCTTTTCTTGTTTAACATTTTCAACATTTTCTTTTCCATTACTTACTTGTTTCTTTAAGTTAAAATATTTATTTTCTTGCTCTTTAATCTGTTTCTCGTATTGAATTTTAACTTTGTTTTCTTCATTGCAATCCTTAACAATTTCTTGCTTTAGTTGTTTAATAGTTAGATTCAACTTTTCAATTTCTAACTGATACTCATGAATGTGTAATTCATGATCATTTTTCAACTCATTAATCTTATTTTTATTATCGTCTTGTAATTCTTCTTTTGTTTTTGTAAGCTCTGAAACCATTTCCTTTAAGGCATTGTCTTTAACGTCTTGGCTTTCTTTTCCATTTACTAATTTAATATTAAGATCTTCTAACTCTTTGTTTCGAGTTTTCACCGTATTTAATTCTTTAACTAGCTCCTTTAAATCAATAATTTGTAATTTTAGTAATTTACTTTCGTTGATTTGCTCTTTTAACTCGTTAATTTCTTTAACTTGCACCCTTAGCCATTCAATTTCAATAGTTTGTTTCCTTAATTCTTCAACTTCCTTAACTTGTTCTCTTAAATTTTCAACTTCTCTAGCTTCCTTTTTTAGTTCTTCAATTTCATTGACTTGCTCCCTTAAAAATTCAACTTCTTTAACTTGATTTCTTAAACTGTCTAGTTCTCTAATTAACTTTGGATCAGTTAATGTATTTATTGTACCTGAAACATTCATCCATCCTGCATTACCCAAAAGTGCACTTTCTAAATTTAGGCTCATTGTACTTTTAACATCTTCTTTATTATCACTATTCAAATCTAAGTAGTTATTATAAGCTTCTAAGTAACACCATTTTTTTAAAACTGACCTATATGGTTCATCAGAAAAACAAACTTGCGCTTTACCCCATGCTTCTCTTTTACCTAAAATTCCAATGCAAAAAATTACCGACATATAAAGATACAATTGATCAATTAAATCTAAAAGATCAACCATTTCTAAATTATAAATTTTAGAGGAAATTTTTTTTTCTATATTAAACTCACCTTTGAAAGATTTCTTTTCATAT
This sequence comes from Pichia sp. NRRL Y-12830, assembly GCA_030564565.1. Lineage (NCBI taxonomy): Eukaryota > Fungi > Ascomycota > Pichiomycetes > Pichiales > Pichiaceae > Pichia > Pichia sp. NRRL Y-12830. The sequence goes on from JAJLVO010000035.1 coordinate 27,147, forward strand.
TTAAGAATTTCTCTTTTTTTGATCGTTTTATAATCATCTTGATCATCATCATTATACTTTTCATAATTAGAATCTTCATTAAGGCTGTTGCTCCAAATTAAAGATTTTGCATTCTTAAATAAATGTTTACCGATTGTATTAATATCGTAGTTTTCATTATCATTACAAATGACAGCGTTACTTTCCCAAGATGATAAAATTTCAACATCAATTTGAGTCAAAAATTTATTTAAGATTTCAACTTGGTATAACATTGTGTCTTCAATCTCTTTCTGATGTTTTTCTCTATCTTTTTCTTGATCTGGATCATCATTATAAACCAATTTCCAACCATCATGTTTATTGAACTCAAGGGAGACAACATCTAAAAATGACTCAAGTGTTGATTTTCTTAATGTACTGATTTCCTCATTGATTGTTGATGGCTTATGACTATTTTTTGAGACTCTCTCATTTACATCTAGTAAATATTCTAAAATCGAATCTAAAAAATTAGGCTTTAAAAAATATGACAATTTAGTTTCCTTGGGAATATTCAAAACTTCAAATTTTTTCAACTAAAAGAATATCAATTCAGGTTAGTCTATATGTTTATTTTAATATTATCACTTACATAATTGAATTTTATTTATATACATACCCAAAAGACAGTTGAGGAAACAAACGCAAGTTTAAAATCCCAATCTATATTCATGTCGGATGCCATGATGCCGATTCGTAGAAAAATAGGCAGAAAAAAAAGTAATGCGTTAGAAACATAAAAGGAGGATGAAAAATTGACAAAAAGACTGCCCCTTTTTATGAACAAGGAATATACCAATTACTGATTTCCTATTTGGGAAATTTTCAATTGCGAAAACAAATTTCAATAATCAATTCATGTTGATGATTTTTCTGTAGTCTCCTAACATTTTCAATCTTTTGTTTTTGTTGTATCTTCAAGTTTCTTTTGACGTCGTCTTTCTCTCTTTCTTTTTTTCTTCTCTTTTTTCTTCTGTTGAATTTGATCTTTTTTTGCATGTTCAGAAGGTGTCAAAACAGCTTCTGACTTGGACTTATTCTTATTTTTATTCTTCTTTTTAGTCTTTGCTGAACTACTTTTATTTTTCAATTCAGCTTCTTTCTTTTTCAGTTCATATTCTTTTTCGTACTCAAAAATATCACGAGGCAATTGAGCTTTGCTGGTATCTGAAATTATTTCACAAAATCGTTGATATATTGCAATATCTTCCAATTTATTATTGAAAAAGTCCCATTTATCAAGTTTAATATCACCGTTTTCTATATTAAAAGTCGGCATTTTTTGATAAACCGATTTTTCAATTGTCGGGGTGTATGTTTCCATATCTTCATCATACATTTCTGATTGAGCATCATTACTATTATTAATACTATCATCATCATTACTTTCAGATTGCAAGATTTTATTTGCAATCACCTGGTCATTTTTAAATGTCATTCCTTTAATACCACGTCCAACAATCATCATCGTTTGATCATTTGTACAATTAATATAACATCTACTTGGAATGTGTTGTTCAAATTGAGAATCTGGAAAATATCCATTAACATAATAAGTTTCAGTTATATATTCTCTAAATTCTGGATATGATGTGTATAATTGAGTAATAAATGATTGTTTTGTCAATTTTGGTGGCAACTTTCTAACTGTAAGTTTGAAAACTGGCAATCTCGCAACCGGTATTGGTGCTGACCCACTAGTTTTCTTCTCCGCTTCCCTCTTTTTTTGTTTTTGTTGTTGTCTTTTTTGTTTCTTTTTCAGTTTTTTCAATGTTTCTGGATCAATAGGCAGTTCTGAAGGTTTTGTTGCAGTTGTTGTTGATGTAGGTGGTAATGGAGATTCTTCTTTTTGAGATTTTTTACTTCTGCTCTTCTTTGATTTAAATCCTTCCTTCTTTGAGTCTTTCCCATTTGATAGTGCAGTTGTATTAACAGGTGTATTTGTTTCAGATTCAGGTTTATTCTTCATTTCACTTTGTAACTTATTTTGTTTTTGCTTTTGCTTTTCCTTTTGTCTTTGTCTCTGTTTTTGTTTCAGTTTACTTTTATGGTCTAAATTTTGACTCATAATCACGGGAGATCCATCAACAGATTTAGGATTTGACCCTTCACTCATTGGTAGGCGCTAATCGGCTATGAAAGAAGTATATTTGCGTTAGTGTGTATAACACTAAGTATCCGCTATAACAAGAAAAATCCAGTACTCTGAAAGTTGAATTTTAATTTTAATTGAAAATCGCTATATTCAACTTGTGTCTATTTCATAATTTTTAAAGTTAAGTTCTTATACAATCACTATCCATTTTTTTTCAACCTTACTATCCATGCAAACATACACATTAGATTTGTTTTTCAATGATTTGGAATTGAGTTTAAATAAAAATCGATCAACAAGGTCATTTGCTGAACTGTTTTCACTTAATTTTATGAAATATGATGCAACACGTATTGCATTATTACAAAATTCATTACAACAGTTTGATTCAAAATCATTATCAAATAAAATTGATAACAATAATTTAATTAAAAAGCTGTCATGGCCAGCATTTGAATCCTTTCTGTTCAAATTTTTAATATGCGTTAGAGATTTTGATCCATGGTCAGTTATAAATTCAATTGATTTATTTATTTCGGTGTTTGAAACTGAATCATTATTATTCAATCCAAAATCAAATTATCATGAAAAAATAACAAACTTATTAATACCTGTATACAATGAAACAATGATATTGATGATTTCACTGTGTGAATTAATTGATAATGAATCAATGAAAATTCAAAATAGAATTTTAAATTATCCAAGGTTAACACATATTTCATCGATTTTGCTTAAATCAATTAATAATATTAGATCAACGCCAGATTTAAATTCTGAATTAAATTTAGAAAAAATTGAATTACTATTCAAGATTTCCAATAGTTTATGTAATGTTTATTACAAAATTGGATCTCCAATTTTATGTTCAAATGTTTTTTCAAATATCAACATACTCAATTTGAACAGAAAATTTATAAAAAAATCATTAATCATTAAATTTAGATTTATAATGGGTAAATACTATGCCCATCAATCAAATTTCATGAATTCATTTCATCATTTAAATGAGTGTTTTAAATTATTGGATTTAAATACATGTCCGGCCTCAAATATTATCTTGCTTTTAAAATACCTTATCCCAGTTGGTTTAATAGTTGGTAAAATTGCAAACATAAATGAGTTAAAAACAAAATTCAATGATAACTCAGTAAATAAGCTCTTAATTTTATATGAACCATTGATAATCAACTTTAAATCAGGTAACATGTTTGGTGTTTATCGATATTTATCAATAAATGAAGACTATTTTAAAAAGCTTGGACTTTGGATATCATTGCTACAAAGATTACGTGTTTTAGTTTTTAGAAATTTAATTCATAAATTATGGAAGTTAAATAACGGAACGTTATCAATGAACTTAATCAAAACAGGTGTACAACTAAGTATGTCTGGACTTAATGAATTAAAACCAGTATATCAATTAACTAATAATAGTAGCAATGAAATTGATGATAAATTTATAGTTAACATTCTAACATCATTAAATTTCAATGGATTTTTGAAAATTAAAATGACAGGTCCAACCTCTTTTGTATTAGGTAAGAGTGAAACGTTTCCTAATGTTTATATCACCGATAGAGGTAGGTTTACTACTAACCCAAGAGAAGCATGGTTAGATAAATAGATGTATAAAGCAAATGGCTATTCTGAAACATGTATAAACTTAATATGGTTGCTTCAAAGGTATAATTAGTTTGCTTGAACTACTCAATCGTTGATATCGGTACGTTGAAAACAGTACGTTTGAGCATACTAAATTCCCGCTTTTGCAAAATATTGTACAATACTATATACGTCAGAAGTAAATCAACGCCCTCTACAAAGTTAACATAATTCCTAATGTAAGATCTTCAATGTCATTGAAGCTTCAATTCAAACTTTATCAATTTTTTAACTGAATATTGGTTAAATTTTCGCCCAGTGTTCATAATAATAACATTAAAAAATTCGAGTGTTGGGAACTGATAGAATAATAGACAGATGTTTATTGTTTGTATTGAAACAAAGTGTAGTATACATGGCATAGCATGTGTAAAGCTGTAAAAAAGCAACTTTCAATTACCCATTTCCCGTTTCCAATTGTTGATTTTTAGTTTTCAACTTGGGTTTTATGTCGAGACATCAGAACGCTTGGATTTCCTGAGATCAATGTCAAGATTAACGATGATTGAATATTTTGGAGGCTTCTACACCAATTTCTTTGATATAAGTATAAACAACATTGCTGATTACTTCAGCCCTTGCTTCAACTCTTACAATGTCCACAAATGATGATATGAATGTCTTTGTGCAGCTGAAAGAAGCATCAGAAAATATAATCAAGTCATTTAAAACCATCTTAGAGGTGGCGCCGAATTTAAAGTTATATAATACATTATTAGAATCATCCACAAATCCATTTTTGAAAAGTGTACTTAAAACACCTGAAGATATTGATTTGAATGATGAAAAGATCAAGTTTTGTGTACAAATAAAACGACTATATGAGCGTGGGGAGTTGGATATTATTAAATGTTTAATTAATAATGATGATATTGAACTATTCGTTGAGGACATGGAATCTGAAGCATCTAAAGTATCTAACGATGAAGGAATTACAGAAAGCAATGAAGTTACCGATGTCACAGCGTCTATAGAACCCGAAGAGTCTTCAACATCTCCAACTGATATTCATAATGATAATACTGCTTTGAATATAGATAATACTGCTAGCAATTTAAGTAGTGCTAATAGTGCCACCAATATTCAACCCAGTAATATTAAGAATAATGACTTTTTTGAAAAAGATGAAGAAGAAGTTAATGAAGAGACTATTGATGAATACGATAAAAATAATGAAACCAACGAAGATATAAGTGAACTGTACACATCTGAAGTTATTAAACCCGTGAAAGATTTGAAAGACTTAAATATTAATAGAAGGAACAGAAATTTTGAAGTAATCAATCATGAAAAACCACCAAAGTTACCTATTATAAGTGATACGGAATTATTGGTTAAAGTATTTACCCATCAATCAGTTATTGGATATTTAAATATTCCCGAGCAAAACAAAGTTAATTTACATAATGAACGGTTAGAATTTTTAGGTGATGCATTTTTGCAATTTCTTTCATCAATGATTATTTACGAAAAATTTCCAAGTTTTAATGAAGGACAACTATCAATGTTGAGGAGTCAAATTGTTTCAAACAATAGACTATTAAAGTTATCACAAATTTATAAATTTGATAAACAACTAAAGAAGAATATTAGTGATACATCTATAATTTCAGGTAACAATAAGATTTATGCTGATGTTTTTGAAGCTTATTTGGGTGCAATTGCTGAACAATACATGATGGAAACAACCGAAGGTGAGACAAATGTTGATGATTTTGTGCATGGATGGTTTAATGCAAAAGATTGGATTGAAGAATTATGCGAAGATCAGTTAAGATCTTTTGACCCAAGTATTGTATTCAAAATGCAATATTGCAAATCGAGTAAACAAGATTTAAGATTGTTATTAGGTCAATTAAATATACCTGAATATATTAGGTGTAATATTGAGAACAGACGATTCTTATCATGTGTTAAAATAGCTAATAAAGTTTATGGATATGGTATTGGTACAAGTAACAAGGAAGCAGATGCAAGAGCTGCAACAGATGCATTAAGCAATCCAGGAATTAAAAAAATTTGCCCACCAGATATCTGGGTTAAATATGAAGATAATTTGGGTGTTGATGCAAATGGAGGACTTAATATTGATCAAATTCCAACCAATGTTGAATTAAAGGATATTGAACTTTTGAAGAAAGAGATTGCTTTGAAGTTTAAAAATGGTACTATCAAATTGTTGCCTTCTAAAAATAATTCACATAGTTTATTAATAGATGAAAAAGAGCGTGAAAATGTAAGAGAAGAGTTCGAATTGAAACATTCAATTAGTAATACAGCAGGTGAGCTACTAGGTGGACTAGAAACTGATAGCGACTTATTATTAAAATCATCAAGCAGAAGTTCCAGTAAAAATTATGAACATAAAGCTAATGGAGACGGTACAGAAAGTAATAGTAACGACAATAATCAAACTAGTAAAGACATCAATAAACCAGTTGATAAATACTTTTCACTGGAGTATACAATGGGGCGTGGAGGTGTTTTTGGCGATGAGTATAAACGTATTAAAAAAGGTACCATTAAACAAAAGGGTGGCATATGTCGTAATGGAGTTTATGAAGTAATGGATATAAGTGATGCTGGGTTTATAGGCAAACCAGATAAACGTACAATCGTATGTCATGAGGTGTTAACAAAATCTGAAAATATGGATATGGATAGTAAGAACAGGATCAATGCAGTGTTTGCCAAACGTGGAGGTACACCCGGGTATATTACATATAAAACGGTCAATGATGAGTATTTGTGTGAGTTGTGGTTTAGCAACAAACAGATTGTGGGTTACGGTTTGGACAAAAACAAGCGTATGGCATCGCAGAAGGCAGCCATGTTAGCATGGAAGAGAGAAGAGTTCTACGGTTATGAAAGTGGAAGTGAATAGATGATGTAAGATCATATACTGTATTGGGTGGTGCTGCCCCATTGGGAAACCTGCTTGGGCCGATTCATGAAGAAACGCGGTGCTCCTGTTGTTTTCCCAATGCGACCAAACGCAAACAAAAAAGCATGGCAACGCGTTGTGTTGTTTGTTTGTGTTTTGCGGCAACGTTGATCATGTTGGTACCGGTTGAGGTGTTTATGGTCGAGATCGTTGTCGTTGTTGTGCTAGTTCTGTGCGGTTGATGCAGGTGGTTGGGATGGTGACGGATTGCATTTTCCATTTGATCGCCACTATTTAACCGACCTCCTTCCCACTTCTAATGACTTTCATCTCTATTCCTCTCTTTCAGCAGTTGATTCTCATACTCTAGAACACCCTACATTCGTTTTATATCTAACTTGTTCTAATTCTAATCCATTATGAAGCTTTCTTTAACTCTTTTATCCGTCATTTCAACAGCAATTGCAGCTTTTGTTCCATCTGAACCTTGGTCTACTTTAACCCCAAGTGCTACTGTTCCATCATGTGGTGTTACCAATTACGCTTCCTCTTTTGGTATTGCAATTGCTACAACTACCAGTGAAGTTAACATCAAAGCAAAGAGAGATTTAGTTTCTCAAATTCCAGATGGTCAGATTCAACACACTACTGCAACTTTTGAAGATACTACAATTACCGAAGAAGAAACCATTTATATTTCCAAACATGGCTCTTCTGTTTCAGCAATCCCAGGTAATCACCCTGATGTTATTGTTACTCAAATCGGTGATGGTCAAATCCAAGTTCCAAATCCAACTCCTGTCGTTGCACCAACTGAAATTGAAGTTACCAAAAATGGTGAAAAGATTACTTCCACTTCATACTATCCAATCTCTTCATCTTCATCATTTTCTTACAGATCGATTTCTTCCCAAACCTCATCTGTTAAGCCAAGTGCAAGTAGTTGTCCTACAGGTTCAATTGCTAAAAAGGCAACTTGTAAATCTGACAATGATTTATCTGTCTCTTTAGAAAATGGTGTTTTGAAGGATTCTCATGATAGAATTGGTTCAATTGTCTCAAACAGACAATTCCAATTTGATGGTCCAGTTCCTCAAGCTGGTGCAATTTATGCTGCTGGTTGGGGTATCATTGATGGTCATTTAACTTTAGGCGGTGATGATATTTTCTGGGAATGTTTATCTGGTACTTTTTACAATTTATATGATGAAGCAATTGGTGATCAATGTATCCCAGTTACTTTGAATGTTATTGATTTAGTCGATTGTTAGGTGTATGTGTGACGATGATTAATATCTTCCACTTCGATAAGCCTGTTTGATACCTTTTATAAATTTATGTCAATGATTTTTGCCGTGCATATTTATTAGTTTAGTGATTTACTTTAGTTTTTTTATATAAAGGAATATATAAAGGAATATATAAAGGAATATATAAAAGAATTGTGAATTTATGTCAAAAAATAAAAAATTCGAAAAAATAATGAAATTTGAGATTTCACTGCGTGTGTATGTATACTGTACAGTATCCAAAATCCTTCTGGTATGTATGTGTTTTATCAGTCAACACGCAGCTTTAATTCAGTTACCACTCTACAATGATTGGTAAATGGAGAGTTATTCTGCTACTATCTTTGATTGCAAAGTTTTATTTTGCAACTCAACCGTCATATATCCATCCTGATGAATTTTTTCAATCTTTTCAAATTCTATATAATGATAATTTACCATGGGAAATAATGGATAAATCAAACATTAATAGATCAGTGTTACCTATATTAATTACACATTATCCATCTATTTATGTTGGTAAGTTGTTTGGATTTACAACATTCCAAATTTACTTATTATCAAGAATTCAAATGGCTTTAATTTCTTGGTTTATTACCGATTGGTGTATTTACAGAATTATACCAACCAAACATGAACGTGTTAAGTGTTTATTGTTCACAATGTCATCATATTTGACTTTAATTCATCAAACTCATACATTTTCAAACTCTACTGAAACTTGTATTTTATTACCCACATTATACATAATTAATGATATTAGATCATACTTAGAAGTAAAATCTCCCCTTAAACAATATAGTTTTTCAAAACTTTTGATTTTAGGCTTTTTAATTGCATTTGGAACTTTTAATAGAATCACATTTTGTGCTTGGATTTTAATTCCTTCATTTTATTTATTCAAATATTTTTTAAAATTCCCAATATCAAGTACAATCCCAATACTATCATTTATCATTACATCATATTTAATAATTAGAATAGATACATTATATTATAAATCACCATCATTAACCATTGCACCATTAAATAATCTATTATACAATATAAATTCAGAAAATCTCTCTAAGCATGGTTTACATTCAAGATTCACACATATTTTAATTAATTATCCACAAATAATGGGACCTTTAATATTGTTGATATTCCCGTTTAACATACAATACATCAAAACAACCACATTTTTATCAGTTATTTCAGGATTCATCATACTTTCCATATTTCCACATCAAGAGCTACGGTTTTTGTTACCTTCAATACCTTTATTATCAACATTAGTCAACTTCCAGATCCCTGGGTCGAATACCTTGAAAAAATGCTATAAATTTATATTTCCTTTATGGATATTATTCAATGTTATACTATCCATGTTATACGGATTATTTCATCAAGCAGGTGTAATACCAGCAATGAATGAATTGAACAATATGCTACACTCTTTAAACCTAGATGATTCTTCCATTTCTTTGGTATTTTGGAGATCATATCCACCACCGACATGGATGTTATCTGATACATCAATTACTTTTAAATATTTATCAAAGCTAGACAACGGATTAGTAAATTATGGTGACGTTTCATGTTTGGATAATTATGTGTTCACATTAATGGGTGCTGATAAATCAGTTGTTGAGGATATTATTGATGTTGTTTCTAAGTGTAATAATGATAAAAATCATAAAGTTTTGTTAATTTGTCCGGAAAATGCAATACTAAATCTTGACCCCCAATCTTATTCAACTAAATGGGAATATTTTTGGAATTTAGATTTAGATCATTTTGAATACGATTTATTTCGGTTTGATACTTTCAAGCCAGGGATGGGTATTTATCAAATTATTTAAATGACAAAAATTATAATTTGCAAATAATTTGGAAATGGAAAGTTTTGAAAACTGAAAACAAGTATAGTCTAAGTATTTACTTTTCATTTATCATTGCAAATATGGTAACATTTGGCAATTAAATAAGATAATGCTAATATACGTTGATGCTTAACAGTATGCTAGATACGACTAACTCGATTTGAACCATTAATATAAATTTTAAATATTAAAAAATCAATGAAATTATTTATTATTACATAAACACTACTAAATTATTTATAGAAATCAAACTTATCAACTTCAGAACCTGATTTAACTTGCGCAGTATATGCTTCTTCTAAATCACTCTGTATAATCATATATCTATTCTTTCTAACTGCTCTCAATCCCGCATCTTGCATAATTGCTGCAATAACTGCACCACTCAATGGATCATTTCTCATAATTAAAGAATCCAAGTCAGCTTCTGGTGCAATTGACATTTTGGATGCAATTGTACTGAAAATCATACGTCTTTCTCTTCTATCTTTCAAGTTCGGAAATTCGATTTTTCTATCTAATCTACCAGGTCTTAATAATGCAGGATCTAATGTATCAGCTCTATTTGTTGCCATTATAACTTTAACATTCGTGCCTTGATCAAAACCATCCATTTGTGTTAATAATTCAATTAAAATTCTTTGAACTTCTCTATCTGCACCTGTTTGTGCATCGAATCTTTTAGTAGCAATTGCATCAACTTCATCAATGAAAATAATCGAGGGAGCATTTTCTCTTGCTAATCTAAACACATCTCTAACCATTCTTGGACCTTCACCCAAATATTTTTGAACAAATTCAGAACCATTAATTCTGATGAATGATGCACTTGAACTATTTGCCACTGCTTTAACTAACATTGTTTTACCTGTACCTGGAGGTCCATACAATAAGACTCCCCTCGGAGGATCAATACCAATTTGTTTATATAGATCAGCTTGCAATAAAGGTAATTCAACTGCTTCCCTAATTTCTTGCTTTTGCATATCCAGACCACCAACATCATTATAAGTAACATCAGGTTTTTCATTTTCTCCAACAATTGAAATGGATGAATCAGCTTCAGGTGGTAAAATATCAACTAATGCATTTGAATGACGATGCAATGCAACCGATGCTGCAGGTTTAAGTAATTCTTTATCTAATGTTGATAGTATTTTAACAACATAATTCGATCCTGTTGTTGATGACACAATACCAGTGGTTTGATCAATTGGCTCAAGAAATTGTCCAATAACTAAAGGAACTGATTGAATTTTTTTAACTTCTTCTTGTGCCCTTACCAATTCTCTCTTTAAATAACGTTGTTCATCTTTAATATATTCTTCTTGTAAAAGAATTAATTCTAAATCCTTTTCTAGTTTTTTTAATTTTAAATACACATCATTATTATTTGTGGCAGAGGGATTAATATTATTGACTGTTCCATTTGCAGATCTCGTCGTAAGTTTATCAATCTTGTTGTGTGGTAATTCTTCTTGTGGGATAATTCCTAGTTCCTCCATGGCTATGTGTTTATTTATGCTTATAAAAACAGATGATAGCCCTATCGTCTTCTGACATCGAACTTGTAATTCATGATTTGCCACCCTCGATGAATTTGATTTTCTTCGTCGACATGAATTAAAAACTAAAAAATGCCACTTTCCCAATAAGGAAGTTTTTTTAATTTTTCTTGCTTTTTTTTTATCATAAATATTTCATACTTTACACAAATATTACATAAAATGACCTAAAAGAATACCAGCAAGAAGACTTGCAGATATACTACCAATAACGGTTTTTTGGAATTCACCAACAGTTGTATGCATTAATGTGGTATTTGTCCATGGTATTGGGGTAAGATATTCACAAGTACGCATGATCCAATATTTTATAACATTGTAATAACTTTTCGCATATATCGTTAACGTTGATTTATCTAAATGATTGTTTTTAATTATTCTAAAAGGTGGTAGATCAGAAGTTGTTGGTTGTTCTTCTCTTTCAATAAGTTCAATTGATGCTAACACAGGATCCACAGGTTCTTTTTCTAATGGTTTCTTTTCTATCACATCATATTTTAAATCTTGGTTTATAATTTTCAGCTGTTCTTTCAATTCTTGAATATCAGAATCAAGTTTTTCACTGTTATGAAATAGTTCTTTAACTTTTTCTTCAAAAGAATTTACTAATCTCCATCTTTTGAAAGGTTCAAAAATAAATTGAACTAAAAAAATTAATAATAAATTGATTGCCATAATTAAAATGGTACCCCATGTTGAAAATTGTCTTATTTTATCAGACCAAACTTGTTCCTCATGATACCTATTCATAATGGACCTAACCAAAGCATCATGTGTTGATTCTTGTAAGTCTTCCAAATCTTTTAAGTTTTTCGAGGTATCTTTAACAATATTATCTAAATCATGAGTATTCATATATATTTTAGTAAATCTTTCTAAATCTATTGGATCCCAACTATTCTTACGTTCTAGTAACTCATTAACTTCTTTTTGTGATGTTGACCTCAATTCTAATGATTTTTCGTGTTCAATTTTGGCGTTATGTATTTTAATTTTCAAATCTTTTAATTTTGATTCATTCGAGACAATAATGTCTTTCAATTTGATGACCTTATTATAACCTGTTATTTCATTAACCACCTTTGAAGCAATGCTGATGGAGCTTTTCAATTCTTTAACATTCTGATCTATTTTATTACTTAATGATTCGTTTAATTCTTGTTGTGATTTTTTCTTCTTTTCATAAAATGTAGTTAGCTCTTTTTGTAATTGTTTAACATTTTCACTTGCTTTAACAGTTTCTATAATTTGCTTAATATTAAATATATCCATATAAGATGCGGAAGGTGAAGATGAGGGTTGTTGTGGTGGCGGCAATGATTTGTTTTGAGATTGTGAGTTATCAACTATTGGTTCATCGATTCTAATTGTTTTAATGTTTTCTAATCTTTCTTGGTCTCTTTGTTTATCCCTCTCTAGAGTTGCACCAATGATTTTATTACCTTGTGATACATCAGCCAAGATTTTCGACAATCTTTCCTTGGCTTCAATGTCATCAGCGTCATCATCATCACCGTTATTTGACTTTTTGGATAACTGTGAAGTGAAAACTGTAAAATTTCTTGTATATACAGAATTGAAAACACATCGACGTGCTAAAATACATCTAGAAAGTGTCAGTGATGCCATTATAAAAGATACAATTTGTATAACAAAGGACAGCAATGTGTGTCTATAGTTGAGATAACCTATACAGCGATAAATTTTCATTTGTCTCTGTACTCAGCACTACTTTCATACTACAATTTACAGCGTTACATTCACCTAGTACAGAACCGCCACTACAACTTCAAGAATGAAGAAGTTTTCATTGAAAAAGAAGATAACCGATGGCAAAGTGGCTAAACCTGGGAAACCGTTTAAGCCATTACTAAAAAAACCCAATCCGACTCTCTTCGAAGAAGACATCACCACCACCACTGCCAACACCACCACTTCAACCCAAGACACACCTATTTCCAGCATCGAAGATATCACCAGCACAACCAAACCACCTCCAGACCTGGTAATTGTCCCTCCCAAAAGCAACACTAAACAAATAAGGGCCTTTCTTGCTCAAACCACCAACACCGACCAAAACGAGTCTGATTCTGAACAACCCGCCACTGGGGAAACCCTCCATATTCCCATGAAATCAAAAGATTCGCCCATTCTCGCCGTGGGAGCGCCCCCGACAACCGATAGCTACAAAGCCGTTCCCGTGGGGAAATTCGGATGGGCCCTTCTTCGCGGTATGGGCTGGTCCCCACCAAACGCGGAAAACAAGCAAAGTTCCCACAAAAAGTGAAAATACCAGTTTTTTCCCCACTCGGCACACCGGTATCTCGTTTTTTGTATTGGGCGGGTCAGAAGTTGAACGTTGAGAGATAAAGAAATGAAAAATTATAAGAAACTTCAATAAATAGTTCGTCATTTTCTAAGATAAAGAAATCCACTACTTTTTTTTCATACTTTCTTCTTCTAAATCTGTTTACCTTTTTTCTTCCATCCCGATTATGTTTAATCCTACAATCGGTGAGGTTGATCCATCTCGTAAGAGTTTCACATCAAGAAGAAGTTCAATAAGTTCAGAAAGGTCGGATTTATCCATTCCCAGAGCTCATGTTAAAAAAACCAAAACCCAAGGTTCACTTTCAAGTAGAAGATTTACTAATAAAGATGGTGATTTTGAATTGGCTGAAATGACGTATGGTGATATTGCAAATGGAACTACTACAGAATCTCCATTCTATGCTGTTACATCAAATGGTAATGAAACTTATGAAGTGGATGTTAATGACAATGATGATGACGATGATATTATTGATCATGATGAATTTTATCCTAAAGGTTGGAAATCTAAACTTGTTGTTTTAGGTAGTTTTCTTGCTTGTTTTACTTTATTTGGTGTTATGAACGCAATTGGTGCAATTGAATCTTATGTTCAAAATAATATATTGCCTGAAGAATCTGTTTCTTCAGTCTCTTGGGTTTTCTCAATTTATATGTTTGTTTCTCTATTTCTTGGTTTATTGGTTGGTCCATTATATGATACATTTGGTGCAACTTATCTTTTGTTAACTGGTAGTTTACTTACATTTACCGGTTTATTTGCATGTGGTTCTGCAACAACAATTTATCAGTTTATTTTAAGTTTTGGTTTATGCACTGGTTGTGGTACCGGATTTCTTATGTTCCCTGCAGTTTCTGTTATTTCAAGTTGGTTTAATAGAACCCAACGTAGTTTTTATATAGGTGTTGCACAAACTGGTGGTTCTGTTGGTGGTATTTTCTTTCCGATTTTATTAAGATTTTTATTTGATAAACATGGGTTTACTTGGGCAATGAGAATCTTTGCGTTGTTTAATCTTGGTGTTACATTAGTTGCAACTGTTTTAACTAAAGATAGATTAAAAGAATTACACTCTTTAACAGGGGAACCAAAGGATGAAAGATCTTTTTGGAATAAATTTAAAAGTTCAATTGATATCAACTCTTTCAAAGATAAACAATTTATGACTTTAACAGCTGCTTTATTTATGAATGAATTTACTTTATTGATTGTCTTAACATATCTTGCTTCTTATGCAGTTGCAAATGGTGCTTCATATAGTGAAAGTTATTTAATGTTAACAATTTTAAACGTTTCAGGAACTTTTGGTAAATTTATACCATCTTATTTTGCTCAAAAATATGGTTCTTTCAATATGATGATTCTAATGTCTGTTTCAATGACACTTGATTCATTTATTATTTGGTTGCCATTTGGAAAATACAAGGTTGCATTATACATTTTTATTGTTTTATTTGGTTTTGCATATGCTGCAACCTATTCATTAACAGGTGCAACTGTTGGTACAATTACGAAAAAGACAAAAGATTTTGGTAAACGTTATGGATCTGCATATGCAATTGTCTCATTTGGAAATTTAATTTCTTTACCAATATCAGGTTCTTTTATTATTAATAAAACTGCAAGTGATTATGATCATATGGTTGCCTTTGCTGCAAGTAGTTGTGCGTTAGCTTCCATTTTATTTATTTTATCAAGATATACTGTTGTCGGATGGAAGTTTTGGGTGGCTATTTAGTGTATAATGTTTATAGATTTTGGACTTTTTTTATTTAAATTATTATTTTAATTTTTTATTTATTTAATTTTTTATGTAAATTATTTTTTAATTTTTTAATTTTTTTTTTTCATTTTTTCATTTTTACTTTTTGGGAATTTTGTTGCTCTAATCGGGTAATTTGCAGTTCCCAATTTAGCGATAAGATTATTTTTTTAAATTTTAAATTATAAATATAAATTGATCCTGTATGAAGATGGGCTTGACATACACTTTCTTTATAATTCCAATCAATTAATCAATCAATCAATCAATCTATAAATTATGTCAGCACCAAATCTCTCATACTACGAACGCAAGGCATTAGAAGTGTCAATTAAGGATAAAGTACACGATCAAAAATTTGAACGTTTTTTAAATATCCAAGGTTGGGGATCAAAGCATAAAAGGTTTGATCCATATGGTTTAAACGAACGTCCAAACAGTTTTAATAGTAATGAAAGTAATGAAACTCATGAATCAGTTAATACGTCAGGTGAGAATCATGGTGACAATTTGAGATTTAATATTTTCCCTGATTCAAATGACCAATTGGACTCTTTTGATGGCGAAATTGATAGAATAAGCTTACTAAGTTTTAGAACTAACAATTCACAAAGTGATGGTTTAGGGTACGAGAATGTGTCAAATTTAGATGGAGAATCACACGAAGAAGGACATGAAGAAGGAAATGAAGAAGGCCACGAAGATGGACATGAAGAAGTCCATGAAGATGGACATGAAGAAGGTCATGGAGAAGGTCACGGAGAAGGTCACGGAGAAGGTCAAGGTGAAGGTGGAAATGAAGAAGAAGCACATGATGTTGAAGAAGTAGGTGGACTTGAAGATGATGAAAATGATGAAGGCAATTCTGCTAATAATAATGCGGAGACACAATCACAAGCAAGTTCCATTAATACAGATTATGAAGAGAAAGAGATAATGAAATTTCATGATCCAACATATGATGCTTTTTTAACTTATAAATTGATGAGAAAGAACGAATTTGAATATTTCAAACTTGATCAAAGAATAAAAAACAAAGCAAACAAATCAGATTATTTTTGGAATGAGTTAGATTATGGTTTACCATTGAATTCTTCTGATACTTGGGAAAATTATGATCGATCAAAAAATTTAAATATCGAACTAAATTCTTCAAATTTAGATAATATTAAAGAATCTAAAAATTCAATGTTTGCATTGGATAATCAACCTGCAAAAAATTTTTATCACAATTCAGTATTATCCATTGAACCATTATCACAAGTTAAATTGAACGTACCGGATTTTCAAATCAACCATTTGGATTATTATAAAAGTAATCTATCAATAATTACCAAATTTAATGAGATGTTAATATTAATTGTGGCAAATAAATCAAGAATTAGTTTTTTCAAATTTGAAGGTGATTCAAATAGTAAAGAAGAATCTCATCAAGATAAACAATGGAAATATGTTGGATATGTCAGTTTATTTTTTCATTTGACTGATGCAGCACAATTGAGCCAAGCAACTAATGGTGATGACTTGTTCACAATTAATTATATTTGTGAAAATAGAATACAACTCGGTGAAGAATTAGCGTTTGATATAGATACAATTATGGTTGCAAATGATTTCAGTCAAGTTTTAGTATTTGAAAAGAACGAATTATTGAATTCAATATTTACAAACCAAAATAAATCAAATGTTGAAAGTGTTGAAGATGTATCTTTGTATTGGAATAATACGGGTGAAGATATGGATGAAATTTTAATATTTGAAATGAGAACAATTTTTAATTCAAGTACAATATTCAGACCCAGGAGTTCAATTTTTAAAACACCTATTAGAGTATTTTCAAGTGCCTGGTGTATTTCAACATTTGAAGATTTTATGGTAGTTTCAGATAACTCAAAACGTGTGACAATTTTTAAAATTGATGTTAACGGAGTAAAATATAAAGTTAGTTCACCTGAGTTAAAACACAATATTCCATTTATTGATATGACTAAATTCAACAACTCAGTATTTGCTATTTTATGTGCTAATTATTCAGGGTTACAATATGTTTTATCATATCATCCAGATGCTAAGAATTTTATGATTAGTGATTGTGTCGAATTAGATGATCCTGTTTGGTCATGCAAATTTATACCACCTGAGGCATTTTTACAAGTTGGATCATTTGAATTATTAAATGGATCATTAACTTCAACTATTACTCCTAACGATGTTTCAAAGCAAAGTGAAATATTAGGTATGGCTTCAGACAAAGATATTAGTTCGGATTTAGGTATTGCCAAATATCTGACACATTTAAAAATTCCGACTATTTCAAGTCGTAAAATAACACATAATTACGAAAATCCTAAAATTGTAAAGAATGAAAAGCTTCAATTACAAAGGAAACGTGAGCTTTATGATAAATTATATAGGTTAGTTTTAAGAGATAGAAATGATTTAAAGTTGAATCCAATTATTGATTTAAAACTGATTTTTGGTGATGATTCATTTTTTATATCATGTACTAACAAATCAATTGGATTATTTAATACATTTCAAATGGTTAATATAGGTACATGTAAAAATGCATTTCCAATCATTAAAGAACCGAATATTGTTAATAGGGATAATACTTTGAATATAAATGAAAATCCGTTTATATCAATACGACAATCCAGTACACCATCAGAAAGGATATTACCATTATCGAAAGCGTTTTTAAACAGAATTTATTTTATTAAACCAATGTTTTCAATCAATGCAATTGCTATTGGTAATCAAGCTGGTCAAGTTTCAATTTTCAGACTTTGTAAATTTAGAGGCTTGCATAGTTTAAGATTAGAATATGTTTTAATTGACATTGAAAAATATATAATGAATGAACATGGTGGGATTAGGTCATTAATTGGATTGAATACATGTGTGTACGAATATGATAGTCTGGGTAATGAAATCTGGTTATTGACAGTTGTTTATAATGATCTATTGACGTTGAATTATAAAATTAAAAAGGATTTGGAGTCTGAAGGTATAAATCCAAAAAATGAATTAAGTATTTTAAATATGATATAAGCTATATATTTAGTATATTTCATTATCATTATTATTTTTTTTTAAATATATTATAACAAAACAGTATAAACAAGAAATTATGTATATTTATGTATGTGGTTAGTAAGTTAGCTAGTTTATTATTTTAAAGCAGCACCAGCAACTGCAGCATCTTGTGCTTGTTTTTCAGCAGCTGCCTTTGCAATATCTTCAGCAGTTGGCATACCTTCATTGACAATTTTGCCTAAAGTCAATTTTTGATCCGCCATCAGTTCTTTTGTCTTTTCTTGTTCTTCTTTCAATAATTTTTCACCATTTTCTTTCAAATAATTATACATATGAAGGTAATTTCTTTGACCTTGTTCACGAATTGCATCTAATGGCATTTTCTTTGCACCTCTTAAAGATGGGGGAATACCTAAAATTGTTGAGAAGAAATCATTTGATTTTTTACGTTCTTGAGACTGTTTCCATTCGTCACGCATTTTATTTTCTCTAATTGCATATTCTTCAGGAATTTTAGTTTTATCATCATAAGAATTTAAAATTTCTCTAACATCTTTTGTGTGTGAAGTAGCTAAATATTCTAAGAAAGGAATCATTTTAATTAATTGATCATCCTTTTTACCATCCCATTTTTCAATCGGAATTGCATTTTCAGGTTGCATTGAATAACAGTTTTGATCTGGATCAATAATAACAACTTTTTTCAAATCTCTATTTAATAAACTTAAATCTTTAACTAATTTACCATCTTTGGAACGACAGACTTCTTTAAATAATGAGTAAGAAATGAAAGCATGATAAGGATCTAATTTTGCAACGGTATTTTCAGCAAATGCCATAGAAGAACGTGAAAAAATAACAATTTCATAATATTGAGATAAATAACCTAAGAAATAATCAAGACCTGGTCTTTTAACAGTTTTCCAACCTTTTTTATAATCCCATTCAGCATGAATTAATAAATCATCTAATTCTAAAACAAGTGTTAATGGTGGAGCATATTGTCCTGGAACTTGAGGTGGTAATAAATCAGTAAATGCAGGTTCGGAGAAAACATCGGAAACGCCTAATAATCTAGTTCTTAATCTTTTGAAGATCAAACTTGGAGAAAGACCATTATCCGCTTCATTATATATTTCAGGTTCTTCAACAGAATCAAAATCTCTTGCCATATAACCTAAGAAACCTAAATTAGCTGCAAGAAAGGAATACCAGAAAAGACGTGAATACATTTCTTTCTTTTTATCAATGGTTGATTTTGTATTATTTCTTCTTGATTTAGTTTGTTCAAACTCATCCTTTTCACTTTTTTCTTCACGAGATGATGTTTTTTGAGCTTGAGGTTCATCAGTATCAACACCTGCCTTGGATAACAAATCTTCATCAAGAATACTCTTTGAAGATTGTTTATTGTCCTTTTCAGTTGAATAGTTACGACGGTTGAAGCCAAGGGAGGTATTTGCAACTGTGCTTAACGTTCTAGATACAGGATAAATTCTGTGACAAAGATTAGAAGTTAGACCCATTCTGAGGGTCTGTCTAAGTGCCAAAGAAGCCATTTGTTTCGAGTTGTGGTGACAAAAGAGGAAAAAAACCGAATGTCGTCGAATCAACAAAATGCAAAATATTTCAACTTTCCACTTTTCAGATTCATGATGAAATTGGGAAAATGCGAAATGCGAAATTAGAAATGCGAAATGAGAAATTGCTAAGAAAAGTAAAAAATAAAAAATATAGCACACGATGGTAGCTTTTACTCTTTATCAATCACCAGCAACTCGTAAATGGTAGATACTTAAAAGTAGCAACCAATCAGTCACAATACAATATAATACAATAACAATGTTTAACAACAGTACTTACAAGTGTTCCAGACAGTAGGTCATCATTCGGTCATGGGTCAATTCCGCAAAGGGAAGACCTAAAAACGATGGTTTTAACGCTGGCCTGAACCGTTAAGCCCAGGATATCATTATGGCCGCCAAAACACCTACAACAACGCTGGTGGTACCACCGTGAAAGAGGCCCTGCGTGATGTATTGACGGCTGTAAAACAAGAGAATCAAAAGAAAAAAAGTGGTGCAGAGTTTAGAAAATTCAGATGGAAAAATTGCAGCTTTCGCTTTTCCAACATGAAAAAATGAAAAATGAAAAATGAAAAATAAAATCAACATGAATCTCTCTCAGGGTTTCTACTATGTGTTCTTCCGTGTGCAAAGAAGTCATGGCCGACCCATTCTCTGCACAGCTTTCTGCTTTCAAAAAGAGCCTCAAGTCTTCAGCAGCTCTTCCTCAACAACGCAGAGCTATAAATAACTTTTCGCCCGCTTCCACAACCGTTACAAAACGACCGGAGTCTCCCCTGGCAGATACTACTTCAATCAAAAGGCCCAAAACTGCTGAATATACCGCCACAGAAGATGATTATGATTCCTCAACAGTTATATCTATTTCAGATTTGTCAGCTGCTGCACAGGCTGCAAGAGCTGCTACTCAAGGTAATCTTACTATGAAATTAATGTCCTCTTCCGATTATATAAAATCAAAAGACAGAGATGTTCCAATTTTTGAGTTAGAAACCTCATTAGGTTTCAAAGTTGATCCTCAATTACTAAAATGTTTGTCTAATGTTGATAGAATTAAATACACTCCGGAAAACTCATCATTTCAGTATCTTTCACTGCACAATATTAAGACTGGTGATGATCTACTAAATATTTTGAAGAATCAACCTGCATATGCAGGTTTAAGCGTTAAACAATTGAAAGATGGATGGAATAACTGTATTCAAACAATTGAAGAACTGGAAAAGGAAAATAAGATTATTGTTCATAAAACTAAAAAGGATAATTCTCCCAGACATATTTGGTTAAATGTTGATAATTTACCAATTAAAGTTTATAATGGAGTGCAGTCGATTCATAATTGGGAATTATTAACAGGTCAATCTTCTGTTGCATCACAAGAAGCCATTAAGAATGCAAATAAAAATAAATCTTTAGATATGATATTTTATGAAATGTGGAATGCTGTAATTATACCAAATCATGATGATTTAGTTAAGTTGTTAACTGATAATGGTTTGAAACCAACAAATGCCGAACCCGAAAGTATGAAAAATAAAAAGATTACTTCCGTTAAAGAACGTAAACAGAAAAAGACCAGACGTGGTAAAATCACAAATATTCATATGAAAGGTATTCTCAAAGATTATTCAAGTAAACTAAAGTAGTTTAATCAGAAGTTTTTTTTTTGTATTTGTTTTGTTTCTTTTTTATTTTATATAAACAGTTTATAAGCATAGATACACAGTTAATAGAAAACAAACCAATTAATCCTTCTTTGATTTCTTTTCCTTTTTATCTTTCTTTTCTTTCTTTTCTTTCTTACTACTTTTATCTTTCTTGTGTTTCTTTCCCTTCTTTTCTTCTATTTCATCGACATCATCATGTTTTCTTTTATTTGATTTAGTGGTTGGACCGGGTATGACTGGCTCCTTTGCTTCATCAAAGTCTTTAATATAATAACCAGTTGGAAAATGTCTCATACGTAACCCAGTTTCCTTTTCAACATCTTTACGTGGAAGAACAACATTATCATAGTTAATTTCAGGAATTTTGACAGTTTCGACAATATCTAAAAACTTTACAACATTTCCATCATTGAAGGTCTTAAATTTTCCATTTTTATTTGAATCTGGTGTTAAAATCTGAAATTTACTGTTACCTTTTGTCTTTGATAATTCTTCTTCTTCAATTATACTGTATGTCTTATCATTAACTTCAAAAGTTTCATTAGATCCAACAGGCAATGTCTTTAAATCATCAATATTAACATTCTTTGGTAATTTAATTAACCAAATTTGTTCCTTTTTGCCAATGGATTGTAAAGCTTTTGGAATTTTTGTATCTGTTCTTTTACTGAATTTTCTAGGTGCAACAAACTCCACTGCTTTTTGTTCAAGTTGTCTTTCATCTTCTGAATCACTGGTTAGTCCTTCATCAGAATCAACAATAACTTCATCAGATATGATCTTTTTAGCCATGGTTATATTGTGTTGGTGTATTAAGTTGATCTTTTTATGAAACCTAGTGAAATACAACAAATTTTTTTAATTTTTTTTAAGGAAAAATGAAACTGAAAAATTGAAAAACAAAAAAAAAAAAACAAAAAATGCGAAAATCGAAATTTTAATTCAAGTTAATCAGTTGGTGATTGATTACAATTCAAGTTAATAATATAGCCAATGATTGTTGATTAACTTCAAACTAAGCTTCTTCTTTGAATAACACGTAATACTATCTATCAATGTTTAGCACAAATCCCACCAATCCAATACAACTAACTCATACTCCATCCGCAGACAGTGGTAGTGTTCGGCTTCACAATGCGATTCTATCCCTTAAATCTGCATTTTCAGAGATCCTTGACAGCTCAAATTATACAAATTCAGATATAAATGATCCATATGTTAATTATGCCTTTAGTTTATACTCTAAATATAATAATGACTTGGATTTTCATACTACTATGCAGTTTCCTATTCAAATACAATCAAATGCTAATAATAATATGCATACACAAACTATCCCTATTAATGAATCATACATATATCCCGATAATACACCTTATTTGTTTCCTATGTTCCCATCATTCCCTCAATTGCCAACATCTATACTTAAACCATCATTGCTTGAAGATCCGTTTCAATTTGAAAAAACATGTATGATTGGTTCTTCATTATTAAGATATTTAATCGAAACTACATTATATAAGAAAAAACCAACCGAAATAATATCAAATTTCCAAAATACCGTTAAATCAATCATCAACCAATCTTCACTATCTATACTTTGTCGAGCTTATAATATTGATTTTAATTACAAGTTTATTGGCATGAATCTTCCAGCACATAAATTATTCCTTGCATATTTTGGTTGTTATTATAATCATTATTTGAAAGACATCACAGATGATGAAGAACCTTGGAAAGTTTTGTATCTTTGGTCTGAACAATTAATAGGATTTGGTAATGATGAGGATATGATAAAATCACTTAAATCCCCGAAACAAAACACTGTCACATTAAATAAATCTGAAGATATTCCATCAACACATTTCCCTGTACTGACATCTTCATCACAAACCAAACCAAATACCACAACAAGGAAACCAAGAGATGATTTTGCATTGCAAGATTTCATACAATCAGTTCAACAAGATATCAATCAAAGTAAAATTGCAACCTGTGAATTAGTTTATCAAGTTGATGATTACCCAAACTTGAGATCGGGATTTTTCACATGTAAGTTAATAATTAATGAAGATGAATTTTTATCATGTACTGCAATGAATAAAAAATTAGCAAGATCGGGATGTGCATTATTAGCAGCAATTGATGCATCGTTTTTAAAATTTATCAGAAGATCCCATCAAGATTATTGGTTTAAAAAATTTCTTGACAGGTCAGTTCAAATAAAGAGAAAAATGTCAATGGATCAAAGATTTGAATATGAATATGATGAGAGATCAGATAATAATAGTGTTAGTAATACCAACACCAATAGTAACAATAGTGAAGGTTCAACAACTTCAACATATACATCAC
This sequence comes from Pichia sp. NRRL Y-12830, assembly GCA_030564565.1. Classification (NCBI taxonomy): domain Eukaryota; kingdom Fungi; phylum Ascomycota; class Pichiomycetes; order Pichiales; family Pichiaceae; genus Pichia; species Pichia sp. NRRL Y-12830. The sequence continues at coordinate 51,272 of JAJLVO010000035.1, forward strand.
CAGTTCCGAATTCAGTAAGGGATTCATCAAAATCTCCAATGGATATAGAACATAATGATATTAATAAAAATATTCCTTTATCCACAGCAAAGGAAAAAGTGTATGCCTTTTATAATTCAAGATATGGAATTGTACCAAAGTACACATTTCAACAGTTAGGTAATGCCAAGTTTGAAGCAAAATTATACTTAAATGATAAATTAACAAGTGTTGCAATTGGATTAAGTAAAAAGGACGCAGGTGCAAAAGCCGCAATGCAAGTAATTGAACAAGCTAATGAAGAGTTTTGAGATAAATATAACATCTATACAATTGCAAGCACCAAATTTTTGTCTTACACACTTAAAGGATGATTCACACCACACCACATTACTAATATTTTGTTTTTTCTATTGAGGTATGTTAACAGCTCAGAATTAATAGATAATTCGTTGGCATATGCTAGACTTTCATGTCAATCAATGATTAGATAAATGGTCTTATAAATTTAGAGAATAACACTCCGGTGTGTAAACTGTGTATAAATGTAATTATGAAATATACCACGTACCGTGCTTAACCGTTAGTTTGATAATCATACTTAGTGAAATTACATTTGAGAAAATTCATTTCGGAACCTTTATTTTTGAAGTAGTTTATCATCTGCTATTCAAATTCGATTGGATTCTACACAGTTTAGGTAAATAAATAAAAGAGCAAAGGTTGTCAATTTATTAAAATCATCCGTGTTTTTATTAAATAATTCTTCATAGCTTGGCTTCACTTGCTTTCTTTATTCTGATTTGTTTTAAATTTGAAGTTTATATTGGAATACTTAATCAAGGTAAAAAGAACTGGGATTGAGTAATGAATTCAAATTACCCTACTTTTGCACCTCCACATTTTGAACTAAACTTTTATATAACTTTTATTTTTATATATGAATTGAATGTGTAACATGTATAATGTCGAATCTTTTGGGATTCGGATCTTTTTTATTTTTACGAAAGAAAAAAAATAAGTTAGGAAATAATACTATAAAAAATGTCTAATATTAATAATCACCATCATTGAATATATTAATTTCAGAAGGCGCCTTGGCGTTGACCATACTAATACCTAATTTTGCCATTTCATTTGCAGCTCTTGCTTCTTCAGCACGATGCATATAGACAGATTCATCACCAGTAACATATTTACCAGTAAAGACACCAGCTTCAAAACCTGTAATTGGAGGAACTTCATCATCTCTTTGGATTAAGGATTTAATTGTATCATCTCTTGAAACAACAGGGGTTAAAGCTAATTCTAATTCTCTGTCTTTGATTAAATCATCTCTTTTACAACAATCAATTAGATCTTCTAATTTCTGGTAGAATACACGATCAGCACCAATTTTCAATGAAATTTCATCTTCAGATCTATTAAATCCAACCAATTGTTTATTATCAGCCAAATCAATACCATAAATATGATTATATCTAATAACGGGAGAACATGATGCAAAATAAACTCTTTTAGCACCTGCTTCTCTTGCCATATTAACAATTTCTTGAGAAGTTGTACCTCTAACAATTGAATCATCAACTAGTAAGACAGATTTGCCATAAAATTCACTTGCCATTGCATTTAATTTTCTTCTAACAGAAGATTGTCTTTGCTTTTGATCAGGCATAATGAAGGTTCTACCAACATATCTATTTTTAATAAAACCTTCTCTATATGGAACATTCAGAGTGATGGCACATTGTAATGCAGAATGTCTTGAAGTATCAGGAACAGGTATAACAACGTCGATTTCATCCAAAATATTCAATTTTTGAGAAGCATAATATTCGGTAATGTTTTGCGCTAATTTTTCACCCATTAATAATCTTGATCTATACACTGAAATACCATCAAGAACAGAATCAGGTCTTGCAAAATAGACATATTCGAAAATATCAGGAGTATACGATTTGATTGGAACAACTTGCTTAAAAACTGGTTTTAAATCATTTTTATTGATGATGACTGCTTCACCTGGTAAAATGTCTCTATAAACTTGATAACCATGAGTTTTCAAAACAACAGATTCGGATGCTAACATATAATCTCTTGAACCATCATCTTTTAACCTTTCACCGATTAATAGGGGTCTAATACCATTTGGATCTCTAAAGCCTATTATACCATAACCAGATAACATTGCAACACAAGCATAACCACCTCTAACTTTATTGAAAACACCTTCCAAAGCTTTAAAAATATCATTTTCATTGACTCTTGATTTATCATAAGTTGCCAGTTCAGCAGCAAATAAGTTAAGTAGTAATTCAGAATCAGAATCGGTATTTATATGTCTATGAACAACTTCATCCATATATTTTTTCAGTTCTCCACCATTAACTAAATTACCATTATGACTGAGACAAATACCATATGGAGCATTAACATAAAATGGTTGAGCTTCAGAGTTTGAACTTGAACCAGCAGTAGGATATCTCAGATGTGCAATACCCATATTACCAACTAATTTGGACATTCTGTCTTTAGTAAAGACATCTCTTGCCATACCGTTACCTTTACATTGGTATAATCTACCACCTTTACCACAAGTGACAATACCTGCAGCATCTTGACCTCTATGTTGTAAATAGAGAGAACCGTCAAATAATTCGGAAGCAACATTAGTGTTTTGATCAGAGCTGATTATACCCAGAATACCACACATTTTTAGTTGGATTGATTGGAGCTTTGTTTATTGAATGAATGAGTGATGAAGTGACGAAATGATGAAGTTAGTTAGGTTTTTAAAAAGGAGTTAAGAAAATTTTTGAAAATTATTAGATTAGAATGAAAAAAAGTAAGTTAAAAAATGAAAAATGAAAAATGAAAAATGAAAAATGAAAAATGAAAAAAATAAGTTAAAAAATGAAAAGTGAAAAACGCAAAATGCAAAACCCGATTCATGTTGCACACTGCGTGTCTGGAAATTGGAAACCCCCGCTAATTGGTTTCGGCCCACAGAGGAGAGAAGTCAGCAAACGAAAAGCGGCGCGCAAAACACAGAAAATGCGAAAAACATGAAAAACAAAAAAGCCGCGAACGCCCCAACGTCCCAAACCAAAACCCCCCTTTTCTCCAGCTCCAGCTCCAGCTCCAGCTCCTAATTTTATCTTTAGACCGAAAGTGTTCGCTTCCAGACATCACCCTTGTTTTTGTGATATCTCCGTCGTCTTTGTAAAAACCTTTCCAAGTCTACTAACCTACACTTTCAAGACTGCTACTTCTGCAGCCATTCCATCTTCTTATTCCGGCATTTATTCTTACACCTTGGTCAGTTTGGGTCCTGCAAGCACATTCCTCATCTCCTCCGTTTAACATATCCCTTGACTTATCTAGCCGCCCCCCATATTTTCAGTGTTCCACTTTACTACCTCCATTCTCCATTCCTATTCTTAATTCCCCTTTCTTTCCTTTTCCTATCCACATTTCTCATTCTTTTCTAAGTACACTTACTATAAATTATAATCAAAAATGGGTAACGAAGGTTCAAAACCAAAGGGTACTTCATCCTTCACAAGATCTGATACAATGAATTCAACAAAATCTTCAAGATCTTTAAGGAGTAAAAGATCTTTCAATAAAGAAAAAATAAAGGACGAACAACAAGCAAACACAACTACACCATCATCACATAATGCTTTGTCCCTCAAACCTCCAAGTATAATGAGTAGGCGAAGTTCATTCAAATCTAATAAATCTAATAAATCTAATAAATCCAATGATGTAAATAATAATAATAATAATAATAATAGTAATATTACTAATAGTAATAATGATAATGATAATAATGATACTAATGATCGTTATGATTATATTTATGACGAAGAATTTGACCATAATAATCCTCATCATCTTGATACTATAAATAATCGAGCACAAAATGACGATCAATCAATACAGGCATTCCCCGATCATACAGTGTATACAGAATCAAACAAAAAGACTAAAGCTTCAGATGATAACCATTTAAAGCTACCCCCATCCATGGCGATAGTCAAACCAAAATCTCCAATTTTGAGAATGAATTCTTCAACCTCTATCAATGATAATTCAATCCAACACATGTCATCCATTGAAAAGCAACATAGCAATACAGATTCAAACAATGTTTTCGGTAATATGTCAAGAAGAAATTCAACAAATACCGTTAATTCGTCAAATTCAAGAAATAGTCGAAACAGTAGAAATAGTACTACTCATGGTATACCGATTGATGCATTTAATGATATGTCCATAAATGATGCTTCTTCTTCTTTAAATGTTTTTTCAATATCCGCTTTAAATTCTGCTCAAAATTCCCCAACTCAATCAAGATCAAGATCTTCAACTGTTTCAAATAGAATCAAAACCCCATTTGATGATACTTATGATACTTCCAGTACTAATAATACTTCCGATTTGAATAATCATAATGATTATGTATCACATCAAAATACTAACACGGATAACAGTAATAATGATAACATTGCTAAACTAGATTTTAATCATCTAACCAATGAAAATGTTGATAACAACATTGATAATGTATCTTTTAAAAATGCAGAACATTCAAATATAATTCCAGAAATAATTACAACTAATTATGATTATAGAAGAAAATACGATTTAAACATCGAGGACCTAATTCAAAGGTTATTAGATGCGGGATATTCAGGCAAAAGAACAAAATCAGTCTGTTTAAAAAATTCAGAAATTGCATTGATCTGTTCAGCTGCAAGAGAAATTTTTCTTTCTCAACCTTCATTATTAGAATTAAGTGCACCTGTTAAAATTGTCGGTGATGTTCATGGTCAATATATTGATTTAATTAGAATATTTTCCAAATGTGGGTTCCCACCTGCTTCAAACTATTTGTTTTTAGGTGATTATGTTGATAGAGGTAAACAATCATTGGAAACGATTTTACTTCTATTATGCTACAAAATTAAATTTCCTGAAAATTTTTTCCTTCTTAGAGGTAACCATGAATGTGCACAAATAACAAGACAATATGGATTTTATGATGAATGTAAAAGAAGAACAAATTTGAAAACCTGGAAACTATTTGTTGATACTTTCAATACATTACCAATTTCTGCAATTGTTGCATCAAAAATATTTTGTGTGCACGGTGGTTTATCACCTGTTCTTAATTCAATGGATGAAATAAGAAATATTAGAAGACCAACAGATGTTCCCGATTTCGGTTTACTAAATGATTTATTATGGTCAGATCCTGCAGATTCTCCAAATCAATGGGAAGATAATGAACGTGGAGTTTCATATTGTTTTAATAAAGTAGCAATTAACAATTTTCTAAATAAATTTCAATTTGATTTAGTTGTTAGAGCTCATATGGTCGTTGAAGATGGTTACGAATTTTTCAATGATAGATCATTAGTTACTGTTTTCAGTGCACCTAATTACTGTGGTGAATTCGATAATTGGGGTGCAGTCATGGGCGTAAGTGAAGAATTATTATGTTCTTTTGAATTGTTAGATCCTTTGGATAGCATGGCATTGAAGAATTTAATGAAAAAGGGTAGAATTGAAAGACGCAATGCAATGTTAACGTATAATCCAACAACTCCTACAACTGCAAAATTCGATATTGATAATGCAAACTGAAATTAAAATCAAAAAAAGAAAAAAAAAAGAAAAAAGAAAAAAGAAAAAAGAAAACAGAAAAAAGATAAAAAAATTAATATAAAAAAATTAATATAACGTTACAGCATCTTCATATATTACACAGTCGTATTAATAACATCGTATCGCATAAAATCAAATTATTCATTATTTATTATTCATTTAAAAATTGAAAACTATACAATATATAGTTTTTTTTTTCGTATTTTACTTTTTTTTATAGTTTCTATAATCTATGAAATAAGATCTTATATTTTTTCTACAATTACCCACCAATTATCCCTTTCGTACCCATCATTAACCATTTTACCGCCGGCTTTTATACAATTGTCAATTAATTCTCCCTTTTTATATAAATGATAGAATCTCATCTTAACTGGTGGTTTAACTTCTTCTACAACTTCTTTAACTTCATCAGCCTTTTCTTGATCTTCATTAACGTTTTCATTTTTTTCACTATTCTGATGACTTTTTTTACCTTTTTTCTGCACTTTCTTTTCTTTCTTCTTTTCACTCTTTTTGGTTAAGACCCAAGGAACCAAAACATCTTGGTCCATACCTTCATTATATCCTCTTCTTGATTTTTCCTGTTCTAATGCCCAACAATATATAAGTGCTTGACCGCCATTTTTCAAAACTCTTAAAATTTCTTTGATTGCGTCAATTCTTCTCTCTTCATCTGCAAAATGATGTATAACTGCAATAGAAATTGCAAAATCAAATGCATTTGAGTTATGTGGTAAATTCATACCATCACCAACAATAATATCATTGCATTTTTCATTATTGTGTATAATTTTAGCTTGGTCTATTAAACCAGTTGAATAATCTGATCCAATTATGAATAATTTGGGATTTATAGCAAGATATTTACCATTACCACATCCAACATCCACACCTAGTGAATTTTTGGTCCTTGTCTCGAGAAAATTCTGTACAATTGGCCATGGTTTATACCTTGTTTGTGAAAAATGTTGTGCAATTTCATTATATACATCATGAACAAATTCCGACTCTTTTATTTTTGGGGTTTCTCGAGAATGAAATTTGGCAGTTTCTTGTTTAATCTCCTCTTCGGTAGGTTGCTGTTTTCCGGACATTTTCAATATGTACAAGTAAATAGATAGTAAGTAAATTAATGTATGTAATTACAGAAAAATTATTTCTATGGAGTTTCAATTTATTTTTTTATGGAGGTTTTGAAAAAGTTCGAAGTCGGCAGTGCAAAACTTCGGATTTCATTTCTGTCCACCTCTCACTACGGATGATTTTTTGTTTTTACCTGCCGCCATACAAATAAGGACCGCATAAATTAACCAACTGAAAGGTAACCGTTTCAATAATACAATGTCTGCTGAAACCAATGCTAATATTAAGAAGAAAACGTCTATATTTCCATACATTTCAATACTAATATTGTTAGTTTCAATTTTATGTACACAGGTAACGCACATTCTTAATTTACCTTCAAATTTGATAAATTATTACAACTTCAAACAACTGAATGAAATTATTGATTTCTACGTGAAAAATCCAATTGCTGATGTTACAATAAATACACCAGTCTATTTTGATAGTGAATTTAAATTTCCAGATCTGGCCGAAACCATAAACATTCATGTTAGAGCTCGTATGAAGGATGATTTTTTCCTGATGTTGAATTATAATATTGATTTATTACCTGGGTCGAAGTATGCATATTTTCAGGATGAATATCCCAATGATGTAATGTTTATTTATGGACAATTAAGTGATACAAATGCAATTCAAGTTGATGGTGCAAGAAATTATGGAGAATTATATTTTAATTTAGAAGGCATAGATTCAAACGATTTGCCATTTTTTTTAACACAATTATTAGTTGATGTTTGTTACAATAAAGAAATTAACAAATTTGCACCTGATAGTTTTTATAAACTTACTGATAACGACAATGATATGATTACTAATAGTAATGATTATTTTTTATTACATGCTGATGTTATGGAACACAAGTTTATTGAAAAATTAGTTGATGGACAACGTGTTGCACCTGTAGCTATCAATTTGAATATTCATATAGTTGGAGATGACATGCTTCATTTGAATCTATCTGAAGCAATAAACCAATTGACATTACCATTATTTGATTCATTTGATGACTATTTTAAAATTAATGTTAACTATTTTAGTTATAAATTTGAGTCAAATGTTGAAATGAAAGAAATGCATGAAACTGATGATATTTTTCCAAGAGAATTAACAGATTTACCAACATTGGCAGATATTTACGAATCAACATCGTCAAAGATGAATGAACCTGGAGAATTCGACATTAACTTTGTCTATTATCCATATATCCAAGGTGGTGAAAACATTAAATCAAAATTGGTTGACGATAGGGAAATTTATTCAGATCATGAAAACATGTATCTGAAAATTGGAGATTGGGGTTCAGTTTACTTTGCTCATACCCCAGAAGATTTAAATTCCACAATCACTCTAAAACAACTAGAAGATTGTGCGTGGTCATTCAATGAAGCTTTATTGGATATACTTGGTGTGCCCAATCAAGTTATTTGTCCTAAAGTTAGAATGAAGCATTTCAAAAGGTATTTATGTGTACAGAATATTATTAATTATTCTTCATTTCTTTTCCGATTACGGAAAATCCTTAATATGAAAGATATTTCATCTATTTTGAAGAATGATCCAAGGGAAACAAAAAGATTACTTGAACTTTTTAGTAAAAGTTTTGAACTCCGTGAACAAATTGTTGAATTACTAGGAAGTGGAAATACTGATAAGGCGCTTTCCCTTTCGGATGTTTTAGCAAAAACTACTTATATTTCATAGAGTTGTATAAATAAATTTTAATGTAACGTTGTAGAGACAAAATATAAAATAGAAAATAGAAAATAGAATAATGAGAATAATCATGAAAATAAAAAGCGCTATTGGTTGAAAATTGTAATAAATTCCAATTCTACCCTAGATGTTTTTTACATGAATTTCCTCCTTCAGCATAACCAAATCAACTACCATGTCAACTATCGGATCAGCAAAAAAAATTGTCACTCTTTTACAACAATTTCCAGTTGATAAAGTCAAACATTTTGCATCTTTTAAATACACACAAATTGAAAGATTTTGTAATATTGGAGGTATACCCATTCCAAAGGAAGTTAAAGTAGAACAAGAAAATGAGGATAAGAAGAAACAAGTTTTAATTAAATTAGATGCAGCTAAATTGAAAAGAATGATTTTCCCTGAAGTTGATGAAAAGCCAAATTATCAAAAAGATTTATTCAATGATGATATTCTTAAGCAACAATTTAAATCCTTAAAAAATATAAAAGATAGCAAATGGGGTAATTATTATAGTATTGGTAATAAACTAACTGAACCAAAAGGTAATCCAAACTATTACACTAGGTTATTAGGTGATGTTAATAAAGGTGGACAAAAGAAGGAAGGTTTGTTTACTGCTTTTAAAACTATTATTAGTGGTAGATACTAGATTTTATAGTATAATGCTAAACTTGTATATATAAAAACTGTACATAGTTTTAAAAAATATTCAGAATTCATTTACTTTTTTGCAAATGTAAGTAAACAATCCGTTTTGTTACCAACTTTAATCGTAGATCCTAAAGATTCATGACAATCTATTGAATTTTTTTCAGTTTGAAATTCAATCAATGCTAAATGTCGTACGGAAACATAATTAACTGTTAAAAATCCTGCAAATTTACTAAAAATTTCAACAAGCATTTCATGCGTTGCATCATTTGGAAGTAACGTAAGAAGCATCATTTTATTTGGATTCTCTTTAACACGTTTATTATCATTTGATTTGGATGTAACTTGGCGAGGTTTTCCATTACCTTCATTCTCATCACCTAGTTTTCTTTTCTTAACAGATGCAGTTTTCTTTTCTCTATTGAGTAATCTTTGAAATCTTTGCTTCTTTAGATCAACTTGAAACTCTTTTTCAGTTAAACTTTCTTGTGTTACAGAATCTGACTCTGTTTTAGCGATTTGTAAATGAATTGGCATATCAAATAACATTTCTGTGTTTAATTTGTCCATAACATTTTCCATTTTAACATCTTTTGCAAACGAAACAAATGCCTGACCTCTCAAACACTTATTCTTGCTTGCTTTTACATGCAATACTTTGAATCCAGAACTGTTAAATAATCTTGCTAAACCATCTTTTAGTTTGTTCGCAGTCAACTTTTCATTCAAATTTCGTACGTATAACGTCCTGTTAGTAGTATTCATCTTCTCTTTGTGTTCTTTCTTGTCCACTGTTTATGGCTAATTATTCTTACAAACAAGCAGAAAATATCTACTGTGGTGAAATAAAACCCAGCAGTGACCAAATTCGGTAATTATCAATTCGCAGCATCTTCTGTTTCCCAGAGAGGAAATTAAATTCTGAATTCTGCTTTTGTGAAATTTTCTGGTTCATTTTCTTTATTGACAAGAACATAAGGGGTTCAGAACAAGGGTGGCCACTTTTTCTATCCTAAAATGCAGAAAATTAACATACTATTTTAACTTGCTTTTTTGTTAAATTATTTTTGCAGAAAATGTTTGTAGGTTTGTCTATAAAAGAATGGCATTTGCCCCAAGTTTTGGAATTAATTGAATTCGGTCTTCTTTTACTTTTTTCTTTTCTTATCTACTTTTAGTACAGAGTTACATTTTTTTTATTATACCTACTTACAAACTTTTAAAGTTTTGTACTTTATTTATACTAATAACTTTATTATTTGTTATCATTCATCATGTCAAAAGTATACACTCCTAACGTTGTTTTCGGACTGAATTCATCATTTTCCAATTCTTCCAAAGAAAATACCCCAATGGACATCCAAACCGCTCTTGTTGCTTCTTCAACAACTGCAAGTGATGATTCTTCTTCAATTCAAGCTTCTCAAACTGTCATCAACGAAAAAGAATCAGAACTAAATTTTGTTGCTTTGCTTGCAAAACATAAAATAGTTTCTGTTTTATGTCTTTTGGTTGCATTTGGTGGTTTTGTTTTTGGTTGGGATACTGGTACGATTTCTGGTTTTATTCAAATGTCAAATTTTAAGCAAAAGTTTGGTGAACATAATTTATTATCAAACGAATATGAGTTTTCAAACACCAGAGTCGGTTTAATTATTTCAATTTTCAATCTTGGTTGTGCTTTAGGTGGTGTTACTTTAGGTAAGCTTGGTGACGTTTTTGGTAGAAAGCTTGGCTTAATTATGGTTATGGGTGTCTATATTATTGGTATTGCTGTTCAAATTTCTTCTTTTCATTGGTTTCAATATATGATTGGTAGAATTATTTCTGGTTTAGCTGTTGGTGCAGTTTCTGTTTTATCACCAATGTTTATTGCTGAAACTTCTCCTTCTGAAATAAGAGGTGTTATGGTTTCTTGTTACCAATTAATGATCACATTAGGCATTTTACTTGGTTATGTCACTACCTTTGGTACCGTCCATTCATTTGTTGACACAAGACAATGGAGAGTTCCATTAGGTTTATGTTTTGCATGGGCATTATTAATGATTGTTGGTATGTTATTTTTACCGGAATCACCAAGATTTTTAATTGAAAAGGGTATGATGGATCAAGCAAAAGCTTCAATTGCTAAAGTTAATGGATTAGAAGGTGACAATGAAATTGTTTTAAACGAAATGGAAAATATTACAGCTGCAATTACTAAACAACAAACTGTTGGTGATGCATCCTGGAAAGAGTTATTCAATGGTAAACCACATTTATTTACAAGATTAATTATTGGTATTGCATTACAATCATTTCAACAATTAACTGGTAACAATTATTTCTTTTATTATGGTACTTCAATTTTCAAGTCTGTTGGTTTAGAAGATTCATTTTTAACTTCCATTATTTTAGGTGGGGTTAACTTTGGTTCAACTTTTATTGCACTTTATACAATCTCAAGAGTTAGTAGAAGAAATAATTTAATCTGGGGTTCTTCGGGTATGGCTGCTTGTTTATTAGCTTTTGCTACTATTGGTACTACAATTCTTTATCCAAATGGTCCAGATATGCCAACTGATAAACAAGCAGGTTATGCAATGGTTGCATTAACTTGTGTTTTTACCTTTATGTTTGCAATTACATGGGCACCTGGAGTTTTTGTTGTTGTTTCTGAAACTTATCCATTAAGAATCAGATCTAAGGGTATGGCAATTGCTACTGCGGCAAATTGGATCTGGGGTTTCTTGATTGCTTTCTTTACACCAATTATTACTTCATATATTAAATTTGCCTATGGTTTTGTGTTTTTTGGTGCAACCGTTGCAGGTATGTTATTTGTTTGGTTGATGGTTCCAGAGACAGAAAATTTAACTTTAGAACAAATTGATGAATTATATATGGATTATGAACCGATGCAAGCATTTAGAACCAGACCTGATTTTGATGTTGCAATTATTCGTGAAAAGGAAGCTGCAATTCCATCTCCAAAGCACGATTTTGTTAGATCTCCAGATTATGGATTTCCAGAAATTGTCTAAGTAGTTGATTATCATATTTTTCATTAGTGTCCTTACTTTTTCCAATTTTTGATAAACAATATTCACGAAAGTTTAACCAAGCGTTTTGTTATCAATTTACCTCTGGTATCACATCATATAAAAAATTATCACGACTACCCTTTTATGTTTCATTACTTGATTCTCAAGGTTATTTAATTTTACATTTACCTAAAATATTTTTTTTCACTTTATTATTCTAATTTCAAAATTTTCACTATCTATTATTTTTTCTGTTCATTTACTTTTCCTATTCATTTACTTTTTTATGTTTGGTGGCTTTAGATCTTATTTTCATTTTTATTTGCTTTAGATCTTTTCTATTTTGGTGGACTTCTTATTAACTCTTTATTCTTTTGTATAAAAAATTTATAAAAAAACGAAAAAAAAAATACATTTTAAAACAATCCAAGTATGTAATCAATGGTAACTTTTTCCGACTATTTTGATAATCCCAATTCTGAAAGGAATGCATTAGATTCTGGTTTTCTATCTAACAAATCAATCAAATTATCCATTTCTTCTCTCGAGCCACCTCTAGCTAAAATTTTATTTCGGTAATCCATACCATTTTTAACATTTAATGGATCCTTTGCAAATTTAGTGAAGAAAACATCGGCCGCAAAAACATTAGACCATAAATAACCATAGTAACCAGATGCATAACCACCCATTAAGTGACCAAAAGAACCATATCCTTTAAAATCAACACCCCCATTACTGATTAAACAAATTTCTTCTCTCATGTTATTCCATAAACTATCAACATCGGCATTACCATCTTCTGAAGTGTGTAAAGCCATATCAAATAATCCAAAATGAAGTTGTCTTAAATTAAACATTGCTCCATTGACATTCTTAGAGGAAATTAGAGATTTAATTAAATCTTTTGGTAATGATTGACCAGTTTCATAATGGCTTGATAGTTTAGATAACATTGATTCATCCCAACAAAAATATTCTAATAATTGGGATGGCATTTCAACAAAATCCCAACTGACTGATGTACCATGAAATCTTGAATATTTAGTTTGACCCATTAAATCATGGATACCATGTCCTAATTCATGGAAAAATGTAACAACTTCACCGTGTTTCAATAAAGATGGTTTTTCTTTTGTATCTTTGGTAAAATTACAAACTAAAGAAGTTGATGGGTAATTCTTTTTACCAGTTTCAATATCAATATAAGCAGGAACTAGACCAAAATTTGCTGCATGGTTATATTTACCAGCTCTTGGATGTAAATCAAAATACAAATAACCAATAAAAATTGGGTCACTATTATCCATTTTCCATACCTGGAATTGTTTAACATCTTCATGCCAAGTATCATATAATTCATTTGATTTTTCAATTTCAATGAATTTTAAATTAAAAATGGTTTCATAAATCGAAAGCATTTTTTCGATTGTATTTTTCATTGGAAAATATTCTGCAATTTTAATATCATCCACATTATAATCATTTTCTAACATTTTAGTATGATAATATCTTTGATCCCAAATATAATAATTGTCGTCATTTTTACCAGTTTCTTTTTCCTTTAATGACTTTAAATAAGCAAATTCCTTTACACCTAAAGGTTTCAATTTGACCTTCAAATCATTCAAAAATGCCATAACAGTTTCAGGATCTTTAGCCATTCTTTCTTCAAGAATATATTCAGAAAAGTTATTGAAGCCCAATAAATGTGCTAATTCTGCTCTAATTTTAACTGCCTTGATTAAAATTCCTGCATTATCTGGACATTTTGATTGATCTGCTGTAAATGCGGTTTTCCTAGTGTCTGAGTTCTTTGCATATTTGAGAACTGGAAATAAATCAGGGTACTTGAATGTCATTTTATACTTAACAGAACCATCTGCTTGTTTAACTTCTTCAAACTGTTTAATGACATCATCAGGAACACCTTTCAATTCTTCTTTTGTATACAAATTGAAGCCAGTTTCTTCACTTAAGTTTGATGAAAAAGTTAAAGATAACGTCGATAATTCTTGTTTCAAAGCTTTAATTTTTTCTCTGGTTTCCAAGGGTAATGAAAGACCATTTCTTTCATATTGTTTATTTAATTTTTCAATAAACCTTTTTGTTTCAGAATCTAATAAATCGTTTTCTTTATTTTCTTCATAAACCTTATTAATTGCTTTGAAAACATCTTCTCTTAAACCAGCTTCAATGCCATATTTTCTAAACTTAGCATCAGCTTCGTTTGAAGCTTCTCTTAATGCTCTATCAGAAGAAACATGTTGATAAAATGATAATTGATTAGTTAGACCAGCTTGTTTATTTTCTAAATCTGCGTACGGTTTAATAACAGTTTCAATTGAGGCTAAATCAAGGCTAAGAGAACCAAGTTTATCATCGAGAGACTTAGCTTCAGTAATAAGATTATCAGTTTCAATGAGAATGGACTCAGGTGTATGATTCCATTGAACTGGAGGTTGTGGTGCAACTAATGACATATTGGTACTTGAAAATGAATTGAAAAGTCTATTTTGGACTAAATATGCTGTAGATAAAGTGAAAAGTCCAGTGGAAAGCCAAAAACGATTTGATCTGTTGTTCAATGGATGTAACAGAAAGGTTCTGAGTGTAGACATTAAATTAAAGTAGCAATTCTAAAAACATGTATAGATAAAGGATATTTGGTCACGTTTGACATTTATTCGATTTGGTCTTTGCCCTCACTATTAAAAATGGCTATGTAGTGTTTTTTACCTTTTCTTTTTTTTTTTTCAAAAAAGCTCATAACTTGTAAATGTACTCCCAATCAAATGGTTATACAAGAATATTTATAGTGTTAATGGATATCAGATGAATGATTTTAGTATTTGAAAATGCACTTTGTTTGGTACAGTTAAGGTGAGAAAAAAATGTTATTATAAGCTGAGCCATTTTTGGTTTATTCCACAAACTTAATTAAAATTGTAATTCTAAATCGAACAAAATAACATATAATATTTGAAATGTTATTAGTTACACGTTTACTATTGTATATCATTATGTCTTTCATTTAATACCATATGTACACACACTACTAAATAAGCCACCTATTTTGGACAGAAATCTGTGCACCACCAGGTCATTTTTTCAATTTCTTCTGGAATTTTCATCAACATGAAAATTGAAAAACGAGATTTCTTTTGAACAATTTCACTTCGATTACTGTAGGTTTACTTTAAGATTATAACATTATAACAAATAACCACATCAAATATGGCTAGAATAGAGAATATTGAAATTCCTGAACTTCCTGTTCCAGGTGAAAACAAAAGTACACAATCACCGACTGTATACGTTCAACCACAACAACAATACTATCAGCAACCACAAAAGGCAACTTCTGGCGTGGACTATTATTTAGAACAAACTGGTGAATACATGTCTGCACACCCATTCATAACGTTTGTGGGTTGTTTTGCTGCTGCGTATGTTGCTGCCGGTGCATATAAAAAGTTTTCTGGTTCGTCATCTGGTAAGTTCATTAAAGGTGGTTTTGATCCAAAAATGAATGCTAAAGAAGCTTTAAAGATTTTAGAGTTAAAGGAATCAACTATTAATTTGAAAAAATTAAAGGATAATCATAGAAGAATTATGTTACTTAATCACCCAGATAAAGGTGGTTCACCATATTTAGCAACTAAAGTCAATGAAGCTAAAGATTTCCTAGTGAAAAGAGGTGGTCTTAAATGATTTAGATTTTCTATTTAATGTTTAATGTTTATATCTTGTTTATAATTATCAAAAAAAAATAATTAACTATTTGATTAATACCATATTTACACGAGTTTTATATTTTATATATTTACCATATTTTCCAAAATGGTTTCTTATTTTGTTCGTCTTCTCCATTAAGTTTATTAAGTTCTAGCTGTCTTTGTGCAATATCTAATGCCTTAATCATATTTTCATCTTCTTTTTGTTTTATATGTTCTGCAAAAACAACATGTTTATTACCAAATCTATCCTTAATAAAATCATTGTTTGTTGCAGCTTCACCAACAAGATTGTTTTCTACATTCTTTTCATACATAATTGAAGGGAGTGGTTTTTGTGGAATTGGCAAGTCAGCTTTATAGTAGTATAAGTCATTATAATCATCATCGGATAATTCACCCAATACCAACTCTTTGACCCTAAGCTGTAATCTTCGAAACGGTGAAAATATATTGTCATGATCATTCCATTTATAAAAGAAAACTCCAAATATAACAAATCCATATATACTAATTTTAGCAGTTAAATCTGCACCTCTATTAAATTTGCTTTTATGATTTATTCTTCTTAAAACTTTATATCTACCAGGATATAATTCACTTGGTGGACGTGGATAATATTGTAATTTCTTCATATCAATTTTGATTCTTTGATAATCAGTTAAATCCCTTGCAATTTTACCTGTATTTCTTTTCATTGCAGCTGGTGAATTAAATTCACTTGGATATCCTTCTGCAGGTCTCAAATCTGTTGGATCATATGGATTATATGGTGCCTTTGGTTGAACCCATCCTGGAGGATTTGGTCTTCTTTCAACATCTGGTACTTCCTTATCCTTTGGTTTGGAATCAGACATTGTTGGAGGTTCTTGATGATCTCTACAGTTTAGTATAGAAAAAAAAATTAAAAAAGTATTATTAAGGAAGATTAAATCAAAGATTTCTGTCAGCGACTTGATTTGGGGTGTTTGTTGATGATTTGATTTCCACAAATGCTAAGTGGCTTGTTCGTTTTTTTATCTTAGCAAACAACCAATTGATACAAAGTATAATATGTCTGTGTGTCCATTTTTGTCATTGGAGGCATTGGATACTAGATTGGCCGTTTTACCTAAAAAAGAAATACAGAAACAACCTTCAAGATGGTCAACTCCCGAATTTAAATTTTATTTAGTTGCATTTGCGGTTGTTGTTCCGATTTTATTTAAAACTGCAATGGATTCAAGTAATGAAACAAATCCAAACTATTACATTTATGAGGGTATATTATCAGAAGGTTGGATTTTTGGCCGTAAAGTTGATAATTCGGATTCCCAGTATAGATTTTTTAGAGACAATTTTGTTATGTTACTAGGATTTGTTGGGTTGCACAAAGGTTTGAGATCAATTGCAAATAAAATAGGTATATCAAGGTTAAATTTTGATCTTGGGTTTGGTGTCTCATTTTTTGTTGCACTTCATGGTTTCAATTGTTTAAGAATTTTATGTCATATTACAATTGCATTTTTGATTCCAAGATTATTGGTTAAGAGACCAAAATTAGCTCAACTTACGCTTTGGGTCTTTTGTGTATCAACTTTATTTATTAATGATAAATATAGACAAATTAAATTTGAACAAATATCATCGTTATTGTCATTTATGGATACTTTTAAAGGATTGATTTCACGTTGGGATGTTTTCTTTAATTTTACATTGTTAAGAATGTTAAGTTTTAATATTGATTATATTAAACGTTCTGAAGTACTTGATAAAATTGAAAATTCCATTCCATTAACTGAAATAAAGCATGATAAGGCTAAAACAAGCGAAGATGAACCATCCAGTCCTTTGTTATCAGAATTGCCAAAAGCTGATAAAAATAGCATTACACATTTAACTGAAAGAGAAAGATTAGATGCACCTTTAAATTTAAATGAATATTCTTTCAAAAACTATCTATCATATTTGCTATATACTCCATTATATATTGTGGGGCCAATTATTACGTTCAATGATTTCATGTATCAGTCATATAATACATTGCCATCAATTACATTTAAAAGAAATCTAGTTTATGGATTAAGACTTATATTTTGTTTTATTGTGATGGAATTCATATTACACTATATTTATGTTGTTGCAGTTTCCAAAGCAAAAGCGTGGCACGGAGATTCTCCATTTCAAATTTCAATGATTGGATTTTTTAATCTTAATATAATTTGGATGAAATTACTTATACCATGGAGATTATTCAGATTTTGGTCATTATGTGATGGTATTGATCCACCAGAAAATATGATTCGTTGCATGGATAACAATTTTTCAACAACACAATTTTGGAGAGCATGGCATAGATCTTATAATAAATGGGTTATTAGATATATTTATGTTCCATTGGGTGGATCCAGGTATAGATTGTTGGGATCACTTGCTGTTTTTTCATTTGTTGCAATTTGGCATGATATTGAGTTAAAATTACTTATTTGGGGTTGGGTTGTTGTTTTATTTCTTTTACCTGAAATTGTAGCAACAAAATTAGTTCAACCGTATGCAAATAAATGGTGGTACAGACATGTTTGTGCATTAGGTGCAGTGATTAATATCTGGATGATGATGTTAGCTAATTTATTTGGATTTTGTCTTGGTAAAGATGGATTGATAAAATTATTAGATGACATGTTTACCACTTTTGATGGTATTGTATTTTTTATCACATCAACTATTTGTTTATTTATTGCATCACATGTTATGTTTGAACTCCGTGAATCCGAAAAGAGAAGAGGTGTTGATGTTAAATGTTAAGTTTTATATAGTTTTATAAATTAACCGTATTTATTTTTATATTCACGGGGGGTTAGGAAATTGTTTTTATTAATACTCCACATTCCAACTTTATTTTTCTGTGCTTTATACTGTTGTTTTCTATAAATTGTTTCTTTGCCATCAAACTCTGCACCTGCTTTAGCTTCATAAACCGTTGCTAAACCAGCTTTGATCATTTCTTCACTCACATCTTTAAAACCAGTCCATTTCAAAACTAATACTTTTCCAACTACACGTTGATATTGATCCAAATGTAAAGGTTTTACATATAGCCAGCGTCCAAGTATGTACTGTCGTAACCAATTCAATGAATCTTCACTGAATGGTTGTGCGGGTTTCCCAAAATGTGATCTTTCAGGTGCATCAGCACCACAAATTCTAACTGCAATCGTTTCACCTTTCAGTTCTCTAAATTTATTAATTTCAGGTACTCTACGTAACCAACCCCATCCAGATATCATTCCTCCCGGTAAGTGATATAAATGGAAATTATCACCATCTCCAACTGATGTAACTTTGCCATAAATCCAACGAGTACGGAAAAGTGTAGTAGGTATATCAATGGCACGCTTGATTCGTCTGAAATATTTTGTGTACAGTGAATATCCTCCAATAACAGTTATTGATGTTCCTAACCCATACAGTATCACTAGTGGGTGATATAATGTAACTTCATTTGATGGCATAGCAACGTGAGTAGTTAGTTTTTAAGATAAAATCAAATACTAAGATTGTCAGAAGAAAACCAAAGTTGGAGACATGTAAACATTGATTGCCGTTTCGGGAGGTTTTTTTATTATTTGGGGGAATTTTTTTCTAGATTTAAATGTTTTCAAATGTGGTTAGTTGTTTTATCAATATATTTTAGAATGATTTATATATGATTCAAAACTGTTAAGTTATTGTAGGAAGTAACTAGTTCTATTAAAAAAAACTCGCCTTCCAAACATATCACCATCAAATATTAGGCATCATAATGTCCGAGTGAATTTTTAAAGAAAATTGTATGGATATTTTTCTTTGTTTATTTATTTAAAACTATTACAAAATCAATAACTATATGTGGAAAATAGGGCTAGACGCAACGAAGAGCATCAAATTGGGGCCCATTCAACCTTATAAGGGTGTTAGATTTCAAAAGCTTCAAGGGGTTAGATTAAGGCACGATTATAGAAGGCAAAGATCTCCAACATATACTTATTTTGGACAGGAGCAATCTGGCTATAGTAATAACCGGAGTGGTGGTAGTTATTACAGGAGATTTAAAAATATGTCACCACAACAAAAAAGAGTAGTTTATGGTTTTGGAGCAGTTGCATTTGTTTTTATTGTTTCACATATTGAACAGGCACCAGTTACACATAGGTATAGACTAATGATAACAGCAGAGTGGATTGAAAATATGTTTACGAATTCAAGTTTCCAACAAGTTATGCAACAATATGGTAGATTTGTTTTACCAAAAAATCATCCAATTAGTAAAGAGGTTTCCAGTACAATGGTGAGATTAATAAGTGCTGCACATGATTATGTTGATCCAGATACCGGGGAAAGAATTAACTTATTTACAGCATTAGGTAAAACGGATATACCATTGAATGAATGGGAATATTATGTAATTGATGATGTTGCAATGGGTCAACCATCGCCAAATGCTTTTGTTATCGGAGGTGGTAAAGTTTTTATCTTTAAATCAATTTTGCCAATTTGTCAAGACAGTGATGGATTAGCAACCGTTTTAGCACATGAATTGGGTCATTTATTAGCTGATCATCTGGGTGAAAAATTAACATTATCCCCATTTTTATTTTCATTGAATATTTTCCTGTATTCAGTGTTTGGTAGCTCAAGTCCTGGTGATATAATTGTTAACGCATTTCTTAATACAAGTTTTTCAAGAGAAATGGAAACAGAAGCAGATTATATTGGATTAATGGTTATGTCTCGTGCTTGTTTTCATCCTGAAAAGGCACCAAAATTGTGGAAGAATATGATGGTCTATGAACGGAAAGCTGGACAAAAGGTTCCAGAGCTAATAAGTACACATCCAAGCTCAGAAAGAAGATTTCAAAACATTTCTGATTGGATGCCAAGGGCTGTTACCATCTATGAAAATAGTAATTGTCAACAAATGCGTGCATTTAATTTCTTTGGATTTCGTTAAGTAAATGATAAACTGTATATAGTAAAATAAACGATTGTTACGCTAATAATTGTGAGTAATATAAATACAGTTTAAAAGGCCTTCATTTAAAATAACAAACAGAGGGGTGGTATTTTATTAAATTAAGTCCATTATATATTCATTTCCAACTAAATTATTAAACATTAGACCATTAAAGATTGAAAAATAGATCAACATAGAGTTTCCATTTTCCATTTTCCAATTTCCAATTTCACATTCACTGAGAGGTTGAAAAAAAATAATGTGTAAATCGTAAATTGTAAATTGTAAATTGTAAATTGAAAGTTGAAAATCAAATTTTTCACATGAGATTGTCTTTAATCCACACCTGGCTTGATCTTGTTTCTTTCTGTAAAATCAGCAATTGATCTTAATTCAACCACATAAAAGCAATAAAAATGGCATACGATCTTGTTTGTTTAGGAAATCCATTACTTGATCTTCAAGTTGATGTTGAAAAGGCATATCTTGATAAATACTCCCTTAAGGAAAATGATGCAATTCTTGTTGAACCAGAACACATGCCAATTTTCGATGAAGTTTTAAAGATGAAGGATGTTAAATTAGTTGCTGGTGGTGCAGCTCAAAACACCGCAAGAGGTGCACAATATGTTTTACCAGAAAATTCCGTTCTTTATTTTGGTTCTGTTGGTAAGGATGTTTATGCAGATAAGTTAATTGAAGCTAATAAATCTGTTGGTTTAACCACTTCTTATATGGTTCAAGATGATGTTGCAACTGGTAAATGTGCAGCTCTTATTAATGGTGTTAATAGATCATTAGTCACCGATTTAGCAGCAGCAAATCATTTCAAACCATCACACTTAGAAAAGCCAGAAAACTGGAAAAATGTTGAAGGTGCAAAAGTCTTTTACATTGGTGGTTTCCATTTAACTGTTTCACCAGAAGCTATTCAATTGTTAGGTAAGCATGCAGCTGAAACTAAAAAAGATTTTATCATGAATTTTTCAGCTCCATTCATTCCACAATTTTTCAAAGATGCATTAGATAGTTGTGTTCCATATGCTGATTATATTATTTGTAATGAATCAGAAGCTGCAGCATATGCAGAATCTCATGAATTAGGTACAACTGATTTAACTGAAGTTGCAAAAAAAGTTGCAGCATTACCAAAAGTTAACACATCAAAACCAAGAACTGTTATTTTCACTCAAGGTACTGATGCAACATTATCAGTCTCTTATGATTTTACTACTAAAGGCTTTACTATTAAGGAATTCCCAGTTCATGCATTAGAATCATCAAAGATTGTAGATACCAATGGTGCGGGTGATGCGTTTGCTGCTGGTTTTACTGCAGGTCTTGTTCAAGGTAAAGCTTTATCAAGTTCTATTGATATGGGTCATTGGTTAGCAAAACTTTCAATCCAAGAAGTTGGGCCATCTTACCCATTCCCAAAGCAAACTTACTCCGCTTAAATTTATAATTAATATTATTCGTTGTATAATATAAGTAATTAATCACTTGATTTAAGTTACATAATTATTACAAGTGAATCATTAGATTTATACAGCATGATTATAAAGATTCATCAGAAACATCTTCAACTGTCGCTATACGTTTCTTCGTTGAAGTTTGTACAGGGTTTGTAGAAGTGGTTGTAGTTGTGGAAGGTGTAGTTGCTGTAGTACCTGTTGTTGTAGTTGTTGGTGTTTCCTTTGTTTTTGAAGTTGTGTTGGAGTTTTTACTCTTTTTTGTTTTGTTCCCCTTTGAATGAGGATCAACCCACATATATGTCGGTTTAAAACTTTCAATAACACCACAATCTTCAAATAAGTTTGGAAATAACCAGAAGTGTCTTGACATTGTAAAGTAAGTTATTGCAAATATAATTAATCTTATAATTGCAATAACAAAAAATAGACAAACAAATCCAAGTAATCCAGTACTTAAATACCAAACACCTTTTCTCATCCATAATGGCCATAATGGAAATAAAATAACAGCAAATATACCAGCGATGGTTAAAATGGAATATAATAACATCAGTGGATTTGGTGGAGTAAAGTTCCATGCATAATAAGCATCAGGTTGTAACACTGCCTTACCATATAATTCAATTGCTGGGGTATTTTTATCAACTTTATAACCTTGAGTTTTAGCATCTTGTGTTTTCAATTTATTAACTGGAACAACTAATTGATTTTGAATAAGAAGGATGAATACTTGATTGATTGCATTCGTATCATCAGGAACAGCAGGAATAGTTTTTGGGCTTTTTGCTTGTTTCTTTTTGAATTCTTCACTTTGAATGGCTCTTACAAATCTTTTATATCTAAAAAAATCGGTTTTGTTTTTTGTTGTGGAAAGTATACCTTGTCTTTGTTTCAAAAGTGAGTTGTACCTAATCGCAGTAGCAATGTTGACGGCAACCGGATTTTTTTCCTTGGAAATCGGAACTCTCTGTTCTTTTGTCTGTGTTGGCTGTGTAGACATGGTTTGCAATGCTACTAGGAAAGATCTGTTGAAAGTAGGAGTATGATTGTAGTGTTTATACAACTAACGAGGCGTCCTGGAATAAAATGAACACGTCCTTCGAGTGAAACTGAAAAACCGAAAGATGAAAAAAAAAATTTAAAAATTGAAAAATTGAAAATTCAAAGCATATCTTTTGATTGAGAACCAATTTAGATCTGGCTTTCACAAGTTATTCTGTGTCAAATAAAGTATTAGCAAGAGAACCAATCGAATTCGGACTATGAAGGTTGAAACAAAAGTTGAGAGTCGGTCTATTTCATCCGGTGATGAGTTGTTTGGAACAGAAACGAGCCAAAACCACGAAGAATCACCTGTTTTGCGTCAGATAAGCAATTTTGATAATCCAAGTTCACAGAAATCGGAGGACTTCAGCTTATTCCCATCAATGAATGACACAAATGAAAAAAATGATTGCTACGATCAACATTTGGAAGACTATTCGGATCATGAACTTAACGTAATCAATCAAACATCAGCACAATATACTGAATCTATAAATATACCTACAACACCTCCAAAATATAATGAAGATGGAAATAATGATAATTTAGATGATGCTTATGATGATATAAAAAGCTCAGTTTTGCATCGAATATTGGATAATGAATCTATACATGATGATTTACACAATGATAAAATCTTTTACAATAAACTTTATAATAAATATGCTTCCAAAGGGAACAAAGGAGAAAAAGTTGGAGAAAATTTGGAGTTTACTGACTTCAATCAATATAATAAATTACTTATAAGAGAAGAAAAGTTACAAAATAAAATTAATAAAATTGCTAAAATTAAAGGTAAGAATATTCATGGTTCTACAATTGGCACTCGAAATAACCAATTAACAACCTTAGATGAAAATGAGCTGGATTATTTATTTGCACATTCCAATAGTCCCAAATTTTGGAAAGATGAAGAAACTGATTTTCATAAATCAAAGAAAAAAAAATTAGGTTTAAGTAATATGCTGAAACCTTTCGATACTCCAACTTCAGCGTCAATAAATAAAGAAAAAAAAGATCACGAAGATTATATATCTACTTTTAGTTCAATACCCATCGATGATGCTATTAGATTAGAAGACTTACCAATTGATTCACAGCCTTTCAAAAAGATCAATAAAGTATTGCTTAGTATGGATTATGAAAATAACAGATTTTATGATGATATTGATATTGTTGTTAGTGGACAAGAAAAAGTTGACTATGATTTTCATAAAATTGATCAATATTCAGATACTGATCCACATGAAAATCCGGCAACCGTAAAGAAATCAAAGACAATATTACAGAAACTATTAAATTATGTTAATATTTTCAGAATTATACGTATTCAAAGATCAAATAAATATCAAATTCAAAGAAAATTGAATGTCAGGCATTTACATCAAATTGCTTTAGGTGGTACATTAGGTGTTGGATTGTTATTATCCTCTGGTAAAGCATTCACAATTGCAGGTCCATTGGGATGTTTATTAGGATTTACAATCTCTGGTTTTATAGTTATTGCAACAATGTTGTCGTTTTGTGAAATTATGACACTAATTCCATTGTGTGGTGGAGTTTCTGGTATTGCATCAAGATTTGTTGATGATGCTTTTGGGTTTTCATTGGGGGTTGTTTATTGGATTACTTATATGGTTAGTTTACCAACAGAAATTACAGCCGGTGCTATTATGCTTTCATTTTATAAAGATTTAAATATACCAGGTCCAAGTACTGGTGGTTGGATTACACTATTTTATTTTTTCACATTATTAATTAATTTGTTTGATATAAGAGTTTACGGGGAATTTGAATATTACTCAACGATTGTAAAATTACTGATTTTACTGGGTTTATTAATATATATGGTTATTCTAAATAAAGGTGGCTCAGGTTTATATCATGAAAATATTGGTTTTAAATATTGGAATTCAAGCTTATCGAACATAACGGAAAATATAACGTTTGGGCCATTTAGGCCAACATTTGATTTGAATGATGTTGGACTAGGTTCATTAAATGGTATCGGTGGTAATTTAGGTAGATTTTTGCAAGTTTTAATTGCTGCAGTTATAGCTAGTTATGCCTACGTTGGTACAGAAATTGTTATTATTGCAGGTAGTGAATCAAGAAATCCAAGGCAATCAATTCCAAGTGCAACCAAAAATATTTATTTTAGAATTGTTATATTTTATCTATTAGCAATATTTTTGGTTGGTTTAAATGTTTATAGTGGAGATCCAAGATTACTAAAGTATTTTGCAAATGAAATAACTGAAATCACAGAGCCAATTGTTCAACAACAGAATAAAGTTGTTGCGTTGATTGGTGGTGATCATTGTAATGCGGCAATAATTGAATGGGCCGGATTTTCAAATGGTAATCAAAGTCCCTGGGTAATTGCAATTCAAAGTGCAGGATTATGTGCGTTTGCATCTGCAGTTAACGCATTTTTAATCTATTTTGCATTGACTGCAGCATCATCACAATTATATGCAAGTTCAAGAACACTTTATTTCATGTCAATTCAAAATAAAGCACCAAAAATTTTCTCAACTTGTACGAAGAGGGGGGTTCCGTATATTAGTGTTCTATTTACTGCACTGTTTGGATTATTAAGTTATTTATCAATTCATAATAACACTGCATTGATTTTTGAAAGAATGGTTAGTGTCTGTGCAACTGCGGGTTTATTGGTTTGGTCTGGAATGTGTTTATCATTTATTAGATTTTATCATGCATTAAAGCTGAGGCCTGATATCATAAATAGAAATGATGATGATTATCCTTATAGGTCACCACTTCAACCATACTTAGCTTACTTAGGTTTAATTATGGGTGTCTTTCTAGTATTAGCATCAGGATTTGTAGTATTTTTGAAAGATAAATGGACCCCATTATTTTTTGTTTCAAGTTATGGATCATCATTTTTATTTATTGGTTGCTATTTAGGTTATTGGATATTTCGAAGACCCAAAATGACAAGGCTAGATCAAATTGATTTGGATTCTGGTAGGAGAGAAATTGATAGGGTTATTTGGGAAGATGAGAAAAATTACGCAAGTAACTTTAAAGAGATTTTAATCAAAGGTATTAGTTTATTAATTTAATGTACAACGGGTGGTTTATATAGTATACAAATGTTTATATTTTTCTATTATGTAACCTTTTTTTCAATAACGCTTTTTTATGTGCAAGCAAAGATTTTTTGACTTCATCTTTCGATATTTTAGATGTTGGAACATAATTGATATTTTGAAATATTTTTGAGTTTGATTTAACAATTGTTGGATAATTTAAGGATTGAATGCTATTTAATAATTCCATGGACTCTTCTTTCTTAAAAAGATACAAAGTATCATTCCATAGTTTTTTGTCATTAAACCTGATAGTATTTTTTTTAATGTCTTTATTGGATTGGATATTATTCCTTTCAATTGCAGCTTCCTCAAGCAACTTTACAACATCCGGTAATTCTTTTGCTCTACCAAAATATCTATGTTTATTAACGACAAATGAAGTGTCTTGATATCCCTTAATCGATGTTTTGGTAAAGTCAGGACCATTCAACTCTAACAATCGCCTTTCCCATCTCCATTTTTCTTTGAATTGATTATTCAATGTATCATTCAAATCTCTAATTTGCTGCTCTGTAAGTAAAATGTCTTGAATTCTTGCGATATTGACCGATATTTCACTAAGAAGTTCTTTTCTGTACTTTATTGCATCATCTACAGACAATATCTTGTCTGTTCTTGGTCTTTTTGGGGGCATTTGTGAATGGAAAAGCTTGCAATAAAGCATGCAATGCTCTCTTCTCTATTCCACATTCATTATTTTATTTCGTATTTCGTAATTCTTTTCTTTTCTGACGTTTTGCGTTTTTTACGCGACGTGTTTTCATGTTTTGTGTGATTTAGAATTGATGGTGAGCTCACCAGTGTTATTCATGATCATCTTTCTTTTTATCCTGGTTTCCCTTTGCTTTGACAACAAACAACACGTTATGATTAGTATTGGACGCAAACAAAAGCCTCTTCTTGTTGGTGCAGCGCTTCTTTTAGTTGTGTTGCTGTTTTCTCTTTCATTTTCATCTTCAAATCCTTCTACAACTCCTTTATCGACATCTTCTGTTCACAAGGCAGATTATGGTATTGGTGAATCAGTTGCTCCTGCTAACGGTGCTGGTTTGGGTGAACCATCAGATCCTGGTTTATTATCTGGTGCGACAATTGAGCAAGAGGCCACTGAAAACAAAGTTAAAGGATCATCACCTCATGTTGTTGGTTCTGAAAAAGTTGACAAAATCTCAGGTTCAGATGCAAATATTAAATCAAAGGAAGAAAGTATTGAAAAGGCCGAAAAGGAAACAGATTTTGATAGTTTTGCTGACTCTTCTAGTTCTGAACAAGTTGATCATTCAAAGAAACCCGCAAAGGGTTCCAAGGGTGTTGTTAAAGATACTACTGGTTCTAAGGAATTCATCAAAGAACCTGCCAAAGACACAACCAAAGGTAAAACTGGAGATAAAGCGGTTACTGCTTCTGCTGGAGAAAATTATGAATATGTTATTATGATTGATGCTGGTTCAACAGGTTCAAGAGTTCATGTTTATTCATTTGATACATCATCCTCACCACCAGTTTTGATTAAAGAAGAATTCAAAATGTTAAAACCAGGTCTTTCATCTTTTGATACCGATACTGTTGGTGCAGCGGAATCTTTAGATCCATTATTAAAATTAGCGTTTGATACGATTCCAAAGAGTAAACATAATTGTTCTCCGGTTGCTGTTAAGGCAACTGCAGGTTTGAGATTATTAGGTGATGCTAAATCAAAGGCAATTTTAAAGGAAGTTAGAAGACACTTAGAAGAAGACTACCCATTCCCTGTTGTTGAAGGTGATGGTATTTCAATCATGGATGGTTCAGATGAAGGTGTTTATGCTTGGATTACAACTAATTATCTTTTAAAAAATATCGGATCATCTAAGAAATTAAATACTGCTGCTGTTTTTGATCTAGGTGGTGGTTCAACTCAAATTGTGTTTGAACCAAAAGATGGTGAAAAGGTATTATCTGGTGATCATAAATATGAAATTGAATTTGGTGGTAGAAAATTTGTTCTTTATCAATACTCTCATTTAGGTTACGGTTTGATGCAAGCAAGAAATAAAGTTAATGCAGAAGTTTTGAAGGCGGAATTAAAGACAAATAAATCTAAGTTTACTCCACTACTTAAATCTGAAGTGAAAAATGCAATTGCTAAAAATACAGTTGAAAACCCATGTGTTCCACCTGGTGTTACTGCAGAAAATGTTATTGTTGAAATGGAAGATGGTGATAAATATGCAGTTAATTTTGTTTCACCTGCTAAAGAAAGTGCAAGCTCATTATCATCGCAATGTAGACTTTTAACAGAATCTATTTTGAATAAAGATTTAGCATGTGAAACCAAATCTTGTTCATTTAATGGTATTTATCAACCATCATTTGATGAAAATTTCTCATTGGCTGCAGATATGTATGTTTTTTCATACTTCTATGATAGATTACAACCAATTGGTATGCCAGATAATTTCACATTAAAGGAAATGACAGCTATAATGCAATCAGTCTGTTCAGGTTCACATTTATGGGATCAATATTTCACACAAGCGGCACATATTAAAGAATTAGAAGATGAACCATTATGGTGTCTTGATTTGAATTTTATGGTCTCATTGCTGCATACAGGTTATGATATTCCTTTAATTAGGGACCTTAAAACCGCAAAGACAATCGGTGGTAATGAATTAGGTTGGTGTTTGGGTGCTTCCTTACCATTATTAGACAAAACTAATTGGACATGTCGTGTTACCAAGGAATACTAATAATTATCTGGAGTCCACTAAGTATATATCTTTTTTTTTATAATATAACTTAAATCATTTATTCATTATTTTATTTTCTTAAATCCCTTAAGACGATGAAAAAGATACAATATTTTTTGAAATTTCGTTTCCTTTGAGCTGTCGTTTTTCAGTTTTCTGGGGTGGTTTTAACAACGTTTGTTATTTTTGTGACGGTCTGTTTGTATCAATAACATCAAACTCAGAGAACATGACAGATCCTAGAGAGAAAGAAAAGGCGTTCCGTCGATCTTCTTCAACGGTTCAAAAAGAACCCATTCTTCACGAAGCGCTTACAAAAGAAACATACCATCAGCTTCACCATAGTTTAATCAATTTGTCTTCTAATTCATCGTCAAGTACATCAATTGCACCTTCCATTTCACCTACTACAACATATAGGTCACGAATCACTAATATCAGAGATGAAACGGAATGTAGTATAAAAGATGCAGAAGATGATTCAACTTTATTTAATACCTTATCTGATACGAAGGGTTTAAAATCTGTACGTTCTCATGTTGAGTTAGCTAAAACTGCACATAGTGTACGTGCATTGGCTAAAAGACTGAATAGGGCAACCATACATTTAAATTTAGGTTCGGTTCTTATTGTTACAAAGGCAAGGGATAATTCATTGATTTATCTTACAAAGGAAATGGCTGAGTGGTTATTAAATTCATACTCAAATTTGAATGTTTATGTTGATAAAAATTTGAAGGATTCACATAGATTTGATGCACATGGATTAATTAATGATATTAAAAATGGTCATTCCAGATTAAAATTTTGGAATAAAAAATTAATCAAAGATGGTGCAGTCCCAATTGATTTTGTGATTACTTTGGGTGGTGATGGTACTGTTCTACATGCATCAACATTATTTCAGAGTGCTGTTCCCCCAATTATACCCTTTTCACTTGGTTCATTGGGATTTTTAACTTGTTTTGAATATGAAAATTTTAAGGAAGTTTTCCATGATGTTTTAACTAATGGAGTTAAGACTGATCTGCGAATGAGATTTTCATGTAGAATCCATAAAGCCAATGGTGATATGGTTTGTGAACAACAAGTATTGAATGAACTGACTATAGACAGAGGTCCATCCCCATATGTCACAATGCTTGAATTGTATGGAGATGATAATTTATTAACAGTTGCGCAAGCAGATGGATTGATCATTGCAACACCAACTGGCTCAACTGCTTATTCGTTATCTGCAGGGGGATCATTAGTACATCCAGAAGTTAGTTGTATTTGTATCACACCAATTTGTCCTCATACGTTGTCGTTTAGACCGATTATGGTGCCTGATACAATTAAGCTAAAAGTTAAAGTTCCATTAAGAAGTAGATCAACTGCATGGGCGGCATTTGATGGGCGAATGAGAGTTAAATTGGAAGTTGGGGATTATGTTACTATTAATGCATCAAGGTATCCGTTTCCTACAGTAAAGGATAATCATGATCGATATTTTGAAACTGTCAGCCGTGTTCTCAATTGGAACAGCCGTAAGGAACAAAAAAGTTTTAAACATTTGTTGAGTGATAAGAATAAGAAAATTTGTGATGCCAATGATGACGACGATATAGCTGTACATGACGAGTTGTCAGAGCATGAATGGGACATCGACTATTCCGAAAATGAAGAAGAACATGCGTAAAAGGCTTGTATCGTCTCTGTGCATTAAATGTAAAGTATGTGTAGTTTTTTTTTATTCCTGAAAAATTCATGGTGCAGACGGTCGACGCAAAAAATCGGCCTGGCTTTCTTACAGGAGAGGGCATGTTTTATTTTATTTAATATTTTATTTTATATTTTATTTCATTTTATTTCATTTTATCCTAATAATATTTGGTCTGATTAAACGTTAGTGATAACTTCTTTTTTTTAAGTAGCTTGGTGTTTCTGTAAATAAGCATTTTACAATGGACAGAAGCATGGATTCCCTTTTGGATGTTACTAGCAATCCAGTTTCATTGCAATTGAAGGATGGCGCTGACAAACCCTTGCAGAGCCAAGTTCCTGAAATTGACAATAGCAAATTAAACAATGAAGTCATTGATCTTGATCAAAATTCTGATAGTTCTAGTTCCTGTGGATTCATTGAAGATACAACAGATGAGAATGCCATTGATTTCCCAAATAGTGGTGATGAAAAACCACATTGGAATTCACAACCAGTTCCCGAAATTGATTTTGATGCCAATTTGAAGACACTTTTAGAGGAAGCTCCAGTAGGTTTGGATTCAA
Source organism: Pichia sp. NRRL Y-12830 (assembly GCA_030564565.1). Taxonomy (NCBI): domain Eukaryota; kingdom Fungi; phylum Ascomycota; class Pichiomycetes; order Pichiales; family Pichiaceae; genus Pichia; species Pichia sp. NRRL Y-12830. The sequence continues at coordinate 82,804 of JAJLVO010000035.1, forward strand.
TTACAGGTCATCATACTTTCAAAATAAAAAATATATCCGCTATGCTTGTTGAAAAGGAAAGATATAAAAGTCCAGTTTTCTATGTTGGTAATTACGCCTTCAACTTGATTCTTGTTTGTCAAAAAAGGAACAATTTTTTCTTTTCGATATATCTGGAAGGCCATCCAGTTAATGAAAAGGAGACAAAGGAAGGTGAGGAACCAGAATGTTGGTCATTTCCTGTTCAATTTACTTTCAATGCTTGGGATCCTGAAAACCCAAATTATCATAAATCAAATTTTACAAAATTTAGATTTAGTCAAAGAGTTACAGACTGGGGATTTGTTCAATTTTTAGATTCTAAAGCTGCTTTAGATAGTAAATTTTTCAAAAATAATAAAGTTAATATTACTGTATATTTAAGGGTTATTGATGATTACACACATGTTTTATACTCTGATTATAGAGATTATGATTCTAAAAAATATACTGGTTATGTTGGTATTGAAAATCAAGGTGCAACGTGTTATCTTAATTCTTTATTACAATCATATTATTTTACTAAATCTTTTAGAAAAAAGGTTTATCAAATTCCAACAGAAGATGAAGTTCATTTTAATTTTGATAATTACCAAGATTATAAAAATCAACCAAAAACTGTTTCTTTAGCGTTGCAAAGAATTTTCTATAAGCTACAGACCTCTAATGTAGCAATTAATTCATTAGAGTTAACAGACTCTTTTGGATGGACAACTGCTGACGCATTCACTCAACATGATGTTCAAGAACTGAATCGTATACTGATGGATCGTTTAGAAACTAAAATGAAAGGTACTGAAATTGACGGTTGTTTAAATAATATATTTGTTGGAAAAATGAGTAGTTTCATTCGTTGTATTAATGTTGATTATGAAAGTAGTAGAACTGAGGATTTTTGGGATATTCAATTGAACGTCAAGGGATTAAAAAATATTCAAGAAAGTTTTGAAAACTACGTTGCACTAGAAATTTTGGATGGTGATAATAAATATGATGCTTCAGGTTTTGGTTTACAAGCTGCTGAAAAGGGTGTTATATTTGAAAATATACCAGATGTTTTACATATTCAATTAAAAAGATATGAATATGATTTTGAAACTGATAATATGGTTAAAATTCATGATAAGTACGAATTTTTTGATGAAATTGACTTGAAACCTTATATTTCTAAAAATGTTGAAAATTATGATGAAAACTGGAATTATAAATTGCATGGTGTTTTAATTCATCAAGGTGATGTTTCTGTTGGTCATTATTATGCAATGATTAAACCAACAAATGATGATAAATGGTTTAAATTTGATGATGATACTGTCACCAGAGTTACAAAATCAACTGTGTATGAAGATGGATTTGGTTGTGGACCTCCAAAAGATGTAACAAAATCAATGACAAGAGATGAATACCAAAATTATATAATCAAACATCATACATCTGCTTATATGTTAGTTTATATTAGAGAATCTAATATTGACGAAGTTTTATCAGATGTTAAAGAATCGGATATTCCAAAACATATTTCAAAGCAGATTGAGTACGAAATTATTGAAGAAGAAAAAGTTAGGAAAGAAAGAGAAGAAATGCATTTTTATGTTAATTTTAAAATTTTCACCGATAAAACTTTTAATAATTTTGAAGGTTTTGATATTGGACCAAATGAAAGCAGTAAATATTTTTGTGATGAACTTTTCAATTGTGAATCATATCCTATTAAACTCAAGTTATTAAAAACAGATTCGTGGAAATCAATTTATAATCAATTGTGTGAAGTTATGAAGATTGATAAAACGAATAGTAATAGATTAAGGCTCTGGAATATTGTTAAAAGAACAAATAATACCTCCAGGGTTGATAGACCAATTGATTCATTTATTGAAAACATTGAAGATGCCACAATTGAAGATATTACTAGTATTTTAAGTAATGGTGTATCAAGGAGAAGATACTCTGGTGAAAACAAAGCTACAATAATTTCGTTATATCTTGAAGATGCATGTAAAGATTTGAAGTACTTAACAAACAACTCAAAGTTAATTGAAAATAATAATAAATCCGTTGAAGAAAATTTCAAACAACTAACGGAATTTGTGGAAAATAAGAATACTGCAACTTTAGAACCAATCAATGGTTCTTCAAATATTTTATTATTTATCAAATATTTTTCATATGAAAATCAGAAAATTGAAAGTTTATCCCATATAATTTTACCTCACGATACGAATGCACAATTTTTAACGGAAATCTTGAAACCGCTATTAAACTTTAATGATGATGATTCAGTTGTTTATTTCGAAGAACTCGATTACTTGAAAAGATCAGAAATTAAATCAGATTTATCATTTTATAGAAATGAAATTGGTAATGGTGATATAATTTGTATTGGGGTTAGAAATTCAAATTTCAATCAGTCATTAGATTTCCAAAATTTAGAAGATCGTTACGTTTATTTAGAAAGTAGAGTACATTTCCAATTTTTACAACTGAAGCGTATTGATGAAGATGAGGAAGATTATATTTTCATTGATAAAGATCAAAAAGTTTTGAATTATGATAAACCAATTGATGCATGGATTTCATATTATGGTTCTTATGTAGATTTAGCCACTGTTGTTGGTAAAGAAATTGGGGTCTCGCCAGAGTATATTAAGTTATCAATTTATTATAATGGTGCTAAAAGAGATTTAAGATCGGATTATAATTTCAAAGATGGGTTATCTAATTTCCCAAAACAATCGATTTGTACATTATATTATGAAGTATTGAATATCCCATTACAGAAATTCGAAAGTATGGAATTGTATCATATTTACTGGATTGGTCATGGTGTTTGTAAAGAAGAAAGGCATGACTTTTATTTACCACGTTCCAGTACAATTGAACAGATAACTAATAAGCTACAAACTAAATTAGATATTCAAGGTGACATTAAAGATGACGTATTTTGTTGGATTCCAGATCATAATCATAAAATTAAGAAGGTTGTTACAATGGAAGATACAATTGAAAGTTCATCGTTTTTAATTATGGGATTATTCCCACAATTTAAAGAAATTTATTACAATAGAACAAAAGACGGATTTTTAATTGCCGGTATTCAATGTTATGCATCTATTGAAAATAGTCATGGATTACCGTTTATATTTGATATTATTAAAGATGAATTAATTCCTGAAACTTTTTCAAGACTTCAAAAATTACTGGGTCTTTCTGAGAAAGAATTCAAATTTGCCCGTATTGGTTTAACAAACTTTACAGGTGCAATTGAATATATCGATCCAACAACTCAAGCTAATATTGAACTTTTTTCTGTGCTTTCTAGAAATATATGTATTGTTGTTGATCATCCCGATAGAAAATCTAGACGTGCCTCCCAACATTCATCAATTATGATTAAAAATTGAGTATTGATGGTAGGTAAAAGTTTTTATGTTGTTCTTTCTTTTGGTGTTGTTATCATCATTTGTTTATGATGGGTTATTCATTGGAAATATTTTTTGTTTTTTTATTTATTTTATGTGTTTTTCTTTCTGCCTAGTTTTTGTATTTTGTTATATTTTTTTTCTATATTCTAACCAGTTTTATAAGTATTAAAGTTGTTAAAGTTACATATTATACAGTTTCATATATTTTGCTTATTATACTCAGCTTTTCTATAATCTGTACTACTCATTTTATTTTGAAAGTTATCTGGATCTGCACTACCTAAAACACCTATAGTATAAACATCAAGTAAGTTCCAGCCAAGATCGTGTCTTACATTATTTACATAGTCTGCACCCTTTGAAGATTCCAAACTTACAATTAAAGCATTAATATCCTGAATTTTTGCAGTTGGACCACAGACGTCATTAATTTCATGAATATCAACAACTAATGAGGGTTTAATTGCATTCAATAAATTTAAGACTTTAGAGACACGTAAATCGTAAGCTTCCAAAAACTCAGCATATTTTTTATTTTTTAGTAATTTAGGACCTGTGACACCAACAATTAATTTTTTTGATGTTAGAAATGCAGATACGATAAGCAGTATTTTATGGCCATCATGTAAATGATCAAATGTACCACCAACTGCAGAAACTGGAATTGAATTAGATTGTGCATCTGGGTTGGATAATCTGTAGTTTTTATGTATTTCCGATGTTGAATTTGGTATTTTGATAGGAATGGTACTTGTTTTATCATTTGAAACGTGCGATTTATAAGGGTTGGGAATGTCTGATAAATTTACTGATGATGAATGAATGATTTCAGACCATAATTGAGATGCTACCTTTGAATCATATACTTCATCATTTAATACAAATGTTAATTGTGTAGTTATTTTAGAATTGGTCGTATATCTGAAAAAGCAATCATAAATATTATTCAATTGATCAATTAGAGATGAAACTGTGATGGTAGATGATGGTGAAGCCACTAAAATATAAATATCCTTGTGTGCATTTGGCAAAACGGTTTGAAATATTTGTTCAATTGATTCCTTACAATAAGATTCTATCTCTGATATAACCAAAAGCATTACTTAATTAGTTGTGAATGATTTGTGTTAATTTAGGGATGGGGGATTGAAGAAGAGAAGAATCGATGGATTAAATATAATTTCTGTTTTAATGTGCGTTTTTTATCAAGATTTTATGTAAGTTTTTTCCTTCAGTAAAAAGACAAAAGCATTCTTTCTTAAATAAAGAGGGTATATAACACGACAAACATGTCAGAAAAGTTTAAAGAACTGATGACATTGAAATCAGGAGGGGCATATGTTCCACCTGGGAAGTTGCGTGCCTTAATGGCAGAAGTTGAACTTGAACAAAATTCAGAAGAAGTTCAAAAACTTCAGTGGGATAACCTAAGGAAGAAAATCAATAGTACAATTAACAAAGTCAACAAAGAGAATATCAAAATTATGGTTGTTGAACTATTTAAATTGAACTTGATTAGAGGCAAGGGGCTATTATGTAATAGTATAATTAAATCACAACAATTATCAAATTCGTATACTAATGTATATTCATCATTAGTATGCGTTTTAAACTCAAAAATACCTGAAATTGGTAATTTAATAATACGAAGATTGATTATCAAATATAATAGATTTTTTAGAAGAGAAGATCTTGATCAATGTCGATGTGTTGTTATTTTCTTATCACAGCTGGTCTTGTTTAAGGTTTGTTCATATGAATTAATAATACAAATAGTTGATCAATTACTTGAAAATCCAAATGATTTTAAAATTGATATGTTAATTGAAATTTTAAATAACTGTGGTGTCATTCTTTCTGATAATGAAAGTGTTTGGTTTGATAATGTTAGAAATATTTTGAGACATGTATTGAATGAAAACATTGTCGATACAAAATCCCAATTTTTAATTCAAGAATTTTTTGATTCTTTTAGAAGTAAAGTTGAAAAGGGTGTTGAAATTGATGATGATTTAGATTTAGTAGAAGATGATGATTGTATTGTTCATAAATTGAGCATAAAAGATAGACCAAACGGTGAGACCCAATCAGACATTTTTCAGTTTGAAGAAGATTATCAAAAGAATAATGAGGATTATAATATTATAAAACGTGACGTTCTTGGAAGCGACGTTGAAGAAGACAGTCAAGATGAAGAAAGTAAAGATGGCAGCGATTTTTCAAGTGATAATGACGTTGAAGAGAGTGAAGAAGATGAAGATAAGCAAGAAAGTAAACTAACTGTTCAAATCAAAGATTTAACTGAACAAGAACTTACAAATTATCAAAAAAATATTTATCTTACAGTTATGTCAAGTATGAGTCCAGATGAAGCGACACACAAGTTACTAAAATTACCTCCAATTGATCCACAGCGTAAAGAACATATGTTAATTGATATGATTATTAAATGTTGTGCTCAAGAAAAAGTTTACTCCAAATACTACGGTATAATTGGGGAAAACTTAATTGTAATTAATGAAAAATGGAATAAATCATTTAATGAAATATTTATCGAAAATTACTCAAGTTGCCATAAATATGAAACTTCATTGTTAAGAAATTTAGGTGCATTTTGGGGTCACATGTTAGGTAGTGATAAGTTAGGATGGGAATGTTTATCAATTATTAAACTTACAGAGGAAGATACAACATCTTCGAGTAGAATATTAATTAAGTTTATTTTTCAAAAAATGATTGAAGAAATTGGAATTAATAAATTACTAGAGAGAATCAACGAACCATATATTCAAGAATATATAAGTGGTATATTTCCAACTGAAAATGCAGAAAACCTTAGATTTTCAATCAATTATTTCACAGCTATAGGTATGGGTAAACTCACAGATAAAATGAGAGAATGCTTGGATGCATTACCGATAGATACAAAAGAAATCGAAGATGAAGATGAAAGTGGCACTAGTGATTCAAGTTCTATTGGGGCATTATCTAGATCAGAAACATTAAACAAGGATCGAGATTATTCAAGATCACGATCAAGATCAAGATCCCCTCATAGAAGAGGTGATGAACGTGGTAGAAGACACGATAGAAACGATAGAATGAGAAGCGAAAGTTATAGTAGATCACGATCAACATCACCAAATAGAAATTACAGAAGCGATTCTAACTCTGGTAGATATAATCATAATGATAAATATAATGGTAGAAGTGATTATAGGGATGCCTATAGGGATGATTATGGCACAAAAACTGCTTATGAAAACTGTTATGTTAATAGAGACAATAAAAATGATTACAGAAATGATAGAAACAATTATTTAGATGACTATAGAAGTGACTATAGACGTCAATATAAAGATGATAAAACAGAAGGCTATAGAGATAACCGAGGTATGAAAGATAACAGAGATATGAGAGATAATATTTCAATTCCACGTGGCCCAAGGGGATATTATGGACATGGTAGAGGGAGAGGGAGAGGGAGAGGGAGGGGTGGGCAAAGAAATTATGGAGATAACCGAAGTAGAAGTGACTATAGGAGGTAATACATTAGGTGGAAAGAATAGAACATTTAAAGATCATTTGGTTTTAATTAACGATTAAAATAAATTGCAACTAGTTAACCTCATTTTTCGTTTTTTAATTATGCTTTGAAGCACGATGTTTATTTATAAATGAATATTGAAAACATTGATGTAGTTGTAATAATAAAGTTTGTGAATGACCTTTCAAATCAGCAATCTTTGACCTAAATACAATAAAGTATCAACGAGAAAATTTCACAGTAAATAAAAATTGCAGTAAGGTAATAAATAATAAAAAGACCTTTTTATTAATTACCACACAAAATATGTTATATTATTTTCAAAGCTAAAATCATGATTTATCAAAAAGTTGAATGTTTTTTCTGAAATCTGAGTTTTTTTAATGTGAGGCTTGACTTTTTGTTGGAGGCTTAACTTTTTGGCAAGTATACTTCCTGTTTCCTTTCACCAAGCAAAGCAAATGAGTATTATGGACAAAATAGAACTTGTGTGGGGATATAATAAGCATGAAGTATATTTTATTAATAACCCTACAATTAGGGGTCAAATAGTAATGAAATTTAATGAAGATGTTGATAATATTAAAGACATCAAAGTTGGATTTATTGGATACAGTAAAATAAACCATAGGTTGGTAAATGCAATTCCTGAACCACCAAAAGAGATTATGTTCAAATATGAAAACCCTATTGAAAAGAAAGGGTCATTTTACAAAAAAAATACTGATTTTGTTTATAATTTTGAATTTAAGTTTCCTGTTGATCAATTTAATCTACCTTCATCGTGCACACAATTTGCATATGTTGATATTGATAGATCTAAATTGTCTGTCAGTTATGAATTATATGCAGTTATCGAATTTTTCAATGATACTGTAATTAGAATGGATGACGTAAAGTTCGATAGTAAGGTATTATTCCAAGGTAAGTCTGATATATCATACTATCAAACGGATAATTATAATCAAGATGTTGTATTTAAACTAAATTCATTGGGTTCCAGGGTTTTCAATAGGTTTAAAAATGGCAATGAAATTAATAAAATTAGCGCAAATTTTGAATTAGAATCTCCTAACTTAATATACGTCAATAGACCAATATTATCACAATTCAAGTTAAATTTGATCACACCATCTAAACTTTATGAGTTAAACCATACATTCAAAATTTGTAAACTTTCGTTTAAGCTTTTCTTCGATGTTCAGAACTATTCAATTGCAGGGGAATTTCCATACCAAGCTCGCAAGAAAGTGAGCTTAGAGTTTGAAACGGAGTATTTCAATATCTATAAAAATTATCAATTTAATCCAAATAACAAGTTATATTACTACTGTCATGAATTCAATAATTCAGAACATTCAGAGATATCCTTGCAAAATTGTGAATTTCAGGATAGTGCCCTTAAGTTCAACCCAGAAGTAGAAAATTTTCCACACGTTTATGTGACTAATTGTAATACACACAATGGACTTTTTACCAACAAAGTGAGTGTCGAAATAGCTGTTACTATACAACTTAATAATTCACACAAAAAAAAGATTGTTTACAAAACAAATTCGACATTAGATGTTATTTAAACTTTTGTGTAGTGTTTAACGAATTGGAACTTTCAAGCCATTTGTTGAAAGGATACTTCCGGTTCCTGAAGTAAAAGACCGTACAAAACTTGAGGATTTGGATGAGAAATTCTCGGATACTGAAATCAAAAATTAGTACGTTGAGTTCCAAGTTCCCTGGATTTTTCATAAACCTCACGGGAGTGGCCACTGGGGACGCCTTGCCTCGTTCTGCCAACACAAATGCTGAGCCTGCCATCACCATTGCGTCGTAAGTAATATCATCATGAATAGCTTCAATTGACTCAACAATTTGATCTCTTTGTTGAGTTAGATGAGATATTTGTGCATTTAAATCCTATATTTGTGCATTTAGAACAGCACGGGCTGACCTGTCACTATTCCGATCAGCAACTTGTTTAACTAAAGTATGTGCATTATCTTGCAACTGTTGGTTGGTGAAATTTTGGTTTTGATTATCCATGATGATTTGAATATGAAAATATATTTTGTTGCTATGAAAATATGAGAAAGAAAGAAAATGTGGAAGAAGAAGAAGAAGAAAGAAGGGAGGAGGCAAGTATTTGTTGACGTTAGTAGGCGTTTTTCTATCAAACATTGTATCTTAATTTTGATAACTGCATACTACTTGAAATATTTATAGATTTATTTAGAATTATGTGACAATTAAGTATTCTCTATAGTAATTTTGAGTGGGTAGCTAATGGCTGATTTTTAGTGAAAGATACTATTAATCATAATAGATATTCAATTTTTTGTTCAGAGAGAGTAGAGCCAATCCTATTATGCAGTTCCGTTCTATTGTTGAGAAAGATGCAAAAGGATCAAATAGTTCCAACTATTGGAGGACAACATTATATGTTGTGTAAATTCCTGTTTTAAACTTTCTACAGTTAGTAAAGTATATTGCATCACGTCGAAAACTTAAATGTAATATTTTCAACACCTACTTTCCTTTTAAAATAGTTTTGTTTCTTATACTTCACTTTTCTTTTCGGTGTAATCAAAATATTCTTCTTGAACAGTTGCAGAAAGTTGAAATTACTCACAAAAGGTTATACATATTTCAATATTTTTCTTTTCAGGAACTAAACTTAAACAATTTGAAATACTTTAGGTTTAACAAAGAAAGCCTTACACTGAAAAAAATTCTAAATTTGTTTTATATGAACAATAGCATATAATGCATGAAAAAAATATTTTATGGATTTCATAAGCAAATCTACAAAGTTTCATAGTTTATTACATACTAAGAATATTATCTATAATGAAAGATTTTCAGTCGCTCCAGACAATTCATCAACTTCATCAAGCTCCTTTGCATTATATGGATGCTTACCAACTGGTATTGTCAGTTTTTCAGTTGTACCTCTTAAATCAACTTCACTAAGACCAACAACAGCTCCAAAATCATTAAATCTTGCCATATACTTGACTCTTCTAACTTTAGTCATTTCAACTAATGCAGGATAATAAATTTCATGTTTATACTCAAAATCAACTAAACCATCAAAATCTTTATCTAATTGTTCACCATGAACAAACTTATTAAATTCTGCATCAAAAACTAATTTTTCTCTTGTAAGTGGATCAATGAATGGATAAATTAATTTAAGAAATGCTCTACCCAAAAATGGTATATTTGTTAGCAGTGCTTTTCCTAATCTCTCAGGATAGTGAGTTTGTAAAATATGTAAAACTTCTCTACCAACTGATAGTGGTGGAACTTTTGAAGTTTCAACATTTGCACTAATTTCTGGGTGTTGTTTGAAATCAATCAATAGTGCCAATGAGTCTTGTCCTGAAGGCATAAAATCAATCACTTTTTCTAAACAAAAAACTAAATGTTGAACTTGTCTATGTGATGTTTTAGTATTTTGTCTACCAGGTTTCAAGTATAAACATGGTCTAGCGTCATTATCAAACCCTAAAACAACTTGTTTACCTGTTAAACTTTCAGGTTCGACTAATTCGGAGGTAACTTTATTTTTTGAGTCATCTTGGTATTGGATTCCAAATTCTCTTCTCCATGAAACTGTACCTTCAATTCTAGTAATTGCATCTTTAACTATCCATTTAGTTGCTCTTAAATATCTCAAAATGCATTCCCTTGTAATCCATGCCTTTTCATCATTACTTAAAGCTTCTATCTCAGATTTATCATTTTCCTTGACTGATATTTTTAACTCTGGATTTTGAAAATATTGTAAAACTTCTAAATATTTTTCGTTTTCTTCTTTGTTTAAGGGTTTTTCCTTCGGTGGTGCAATTCCAGAAACAGGTGTCTCAAATGGGATGTCTACTTTGACTAAGTTTTTAACTTCCTTCTTCTTGGGTTCTTCCTTCTTCTTACCAAATCCAAACATTGTAAAACAATAATAATTGTTTGTTGGAAACACACATAAAATAAATAGCAGTACACTTCAAGGTTTGAAGAACCTCCTGGATTAATTCATTAAAACTAACGCGTCCGGAAATAAAGAGAAATTTAAAACGGTTCCGAATCGAGTTCGGAAAAAAAACGGCAAGCAGTTTTGAATCTCTTGAGAGGCACTTTATTTCTTTAAACTATTTTACAGCCTTTCATTATAATATCACAGAATTACACACATTATTTGGATTAAATACTAAACTTTTTGAACTTCTTCATCATTCCTTTCTTTTTCTTCTTTTCAGAATCATCATCTTCATTCTTTTTATGTAAATGTAATCCGAATTTAGTTTTATGTGGTTCATTATTGGAAGATGTCGAAGATATCTGTGATGATTGCTTTTGTTGATGTTGTTGTTTTGGTTGTTGCTGTTGCTGTTGTTTCAATATAGGATCCATTGAATCATCTAATAAAAATTGTGGTACTTGTTTACGCTCAAGTTTTTTCTTTAATGGAAATTCAAATTCATTTTCATCATTGATTAAATTAATATCTCCAAGCATATCCCAAACCGTGTAAATTTCGTCGGTACCAATAATTATATTACGATTAAGTTCATCCTCTAATGACGATATCGTACTTAATTCAGATGGTGTTAAACCACCTGCGCAAAATAATATAAGTTTTTGACGTGATGCATCATTTGAACTTTTTGTACTTTTCCATTTCGGTTGGTTTCTTACTGTTGACATACTCTCTACTTCACTTGGTGATGGGCCTGCTTTAACAAATGGAAATGTTTTTAATGATTCATCATCTTCATCTATATATCCGGACGTATCTAATGTTAACGTATTATAATATTCAGATAGTTTATTGTAAACTAGTTTTGAAAGAATATTGCTATATGCTGGTATATAAAGTTTCATTTGATTATCAGTGTTTGCATTGACTCCAAAGTATGTTTTTTTCCTCTTTCCTAGTTTTGTTGATAAATCATCTTTTATAAGATTGAGTCCAACAGACTTCAAGTTCTCAAAAAGTTTGATGACATTATCCACTTTATCAGACATTGAAAAATATAACAACTTTTTTAAATCTTCCTTAATAATACCATTTCTATAGATTGAATATGAAATTAATAACCTGATTTTATTATAAACAGTAACTGTTTTACTGTCTAACAAATGAATTAATCCTTCAGTCACTGGAATTTTTAAATTATCGTAAGGTCCCATGCCTGCACAACATAAATTCTCAAAAGTTATAATATCAGCTAATTTCTCATCTTTAATAATTTTCCACATATTTTCAGATAACAAATAATGACCGGTAATTAATGATTTCTTTTCAGCGTGCAATTCTTTATTAACTAACGCATGCCTTAAACCATTTGCAGTTTGTAAATTCTTACCTGAAAATTTTTCATCTTCAATTTTTAAGTCATTATATAATTCTCTGATTCTATCAGTTGCCTTTTCGATTGATAAATCTTTGACTTCCATATATACTGGATCTAATTGATTGAATTTCAATGTTTTCTTAGCTATACCTTCACCTGTTTGGACATTATATGAGTATTTTGCACTTGGATCAACATCTCTTTCAATTTCAACTTCATCCAATAAATCAAATATTTGTGATCTATAAAATTGATAATGGCATAACGGTCCAAACATATCCATTGTTCTATCAGTTATCAAAAATATAGTTTTATTATTTAGTGCTATAATTTCTGGATGATCTCTATAGTAGTTATCTAATTTTTCTTGGAATCTAACTGCTAATTCTTTTGAAATCTTTGAATTAAAATATCTAATTGTTGGATATTCGTTTGTTAAAGTACACAATCCCATCATTGAATTAATTGCCATGTCGAGTTGGTAATTTAAAAAGTTCTTACCGTGCACTTCAGACTTGTAATAGGCTGGAATTGAATGATAATTACCAGTGACAAAGATTCTCGGTTCCAATGGTACAAAACTTAAATAATCAGTAATATGTGGAACTTTTTGAACTACTAAAGAGTTATCAAAATGTTTGTTTTTTAGTAATTCATCCCAGAATAGATTCCATGGACCAGGTAAAAACATAACAATTGAATCTTTATATCTTTGACCATTGGAAAAATCCGCAGCCAAACAACTAACTGAATAATTTCTTGTTGGATCTAATAAATAAATTGCAGAATCCCTATTCTTGGATCTATCACCATCGATTTTTTTAAATGTATAAACAAAATTTAAAACATCATCATTGAATAATTTTTCAATTATAGGATATGTTGTATCATCCACTATTAAATGACGATGTGAGGATCTAAATTTCTTCAAATCCTCAATCAATGCTTCCTTCTGTATTTGAAATAACGACATCGTCAACAAATACGCCTATTATTTAAAAGGAGAGTTTATACTAAATAAACAAGTAATGATTTCAAAGAGATACCTAATTATCTATTCATTTTCCTCTGCATTGGCACTTTGCAGAACATTTAAACTTCTCGGAAAACAAAATTGAGAAATACGAGCGAGACCGACGTTTGATCTTACTAACTATTTACTATTTACTATTTACTATTTACTATTTACTACATAATTACTTCTCCACCGCATGCGTGGTTTTCTTCATAAAAGAGAGTTTGAAATATAAAATAGTTATATAGGATTGTAAATGCAGAGATTTTTATAACGAGGTAAATTAGAAAAAATGAGTATAACATTTGGAATCGTCATGAATTGGCATTTCTGCCTTCAATTGATTTAATTCATTTTTAATATCCATTGCAATCTGTGGGGTTAAACTATTACAAGTTGCAGAGTCCGGTTTACGATCATAATCGTCCTCATTATATGTATCATAAAGCAGAATTCTTGAAGAAAATTTAACACTTGGTTTGGAAGTTTCCTTTTGTGATTGTTGTTGTGGTATAAGTGAATCAAACATACTGCCAAATGAAACAGATGATCTATTTCTTCTATTCAAAGTTTTGGACTTTTCTTCATGTTTAATTGTAGATTGAACAGGTAATGAAGACGTTGATAAATGACCGATTTCATTTTTGGTGGTAAATTTGTTCATAAAACTTAACGATTTTCTTTTATTTGCTTTATCATTAACTGGACTTTGAAGTATATCAATGTATTCATTATCATCATCATCATCATAATCATCATCATAATCATCATCATCATAATTTTGCGTATAATCTGTAAACGGGTTATTTAAAGAAAATTTAGAATGATTTGGAGACGATTGAATAGGTGAGTTGTTATTGTTATAATAATTTTCATAAGTATTATAATCGTTATAATCAGTGTAATCATGAAATTGATTTACAATATTATTTGGGCTTTTTGTTTGATGTTCTTGCGCAATATAAGAAATTGAATTTTCTGAATCAGATGGTAAAATTGTTTGATTTTTAGTTAATGAATCAAGAATTGCATTCTTAGTTTCAGGTTTTAAATTTGAATTAAACGATGGACCTTTCAAACCATGAAAACTATCTGTTGATTGATTAGCAGGAGATAAATTGAAGCTTTGTGGTGGAAGATTATATTGAAAATTATCATGTAGACTTTGAGTACTATAGTTTAAATCATTTTGTAAGAGCTCTTCATTTTTGATAATATTTTCAATACTTTCAGATTGATTTTTATTTTCATATACATCATGCTTTTGGTTAGTTGGTGAATTGTTATTTAAACTTAAATCATAATTGAAATTCATTGATCCATAACTTGTTTCAACCCCTAAGAAATCGGGAACACTTGAATCTCTAACAAGTGTGTTACGAACTGGACTTAATTTAACTCTCAATGTTGTATCGATATCAAAATTTGTATCAAAACCATCATCACCGTCATCGTCAAAATTAATTAAATCAATAAATTCATTGAAATCATCATCAGCTGTATCACCAAAACTATTACCATTAACAACATCATCATTTTCAACATTATTAGTACTAACCTTGTTATCGATATAATTAGTATGGAGTTCAGATTGTTTGATTGGGCGTTTTAAAATACTGGATTTCCTACTTGGTTTACTCCATAAAGAAGTTTGATCTAACATTGGAGACTTAACAACGATCATACCATCGTTTGTGACGAATTCATTAAAATTGTCGTTTTTCTCATGAACCATTTTCAAAATGGAATTATTTGATTTAAGTGACTTAATTGACTTCATTGATCTTGATCTTTCTAAACTTATAATCGATTCAATATCATTTTTGTTTAATTTATTTGGAAACATATCATCTCCTATATGATATTTATTTGGACTGGAAATAAATGATTCAACTAGAGAAAATGATGGTGATGTTGCTGGTGGTGGAGTTTTCAATATATTATTATTACTAGATGAATCTATTGGTGTTGGTGGTGGTTTCGAAATACCTAATGCTTGTGGTGGTCTGAAAAATGATAAATCGGTATCTATGTTACTAGCTGAATAGTCATTGGTAGTATCATAAACACTACTACTATTTTGTTGTTGTCTATCATTAACAATGTGTTCAATTTGTTCAGGTTTTATTACTGTATCACCATTGCTGTTATTATTGAAAGTTTCAGATTCTAAAATTTGTGGAGTTGTTTGATCAATTTTCGCAGATTGTGCAGTTAACAGGCCAGTTGGAGATTCAGATGTTTCAATTGTTTGTCTACTCTCTGATTTTTTTATAGTAGGAACTCTTTCCCATGTCGGACTTTCGGTTGAAATTGGTGATGGTTTGAATTCTGGACTTTTTGAAATAGTTGGACTCTGTTTGATAATTGGTGACGTTTGATCAAATCCATAAGAGTGTAACAACGATTGTGATTGCGGTTCTGATTGTGATGGTGGTGGTAAATTTGGTAACTTTGTATCAAATAACTCGGTCGTCGATTTGGAATGTTTATGAGGTGACGATGGAGTTGTTTTATTTGATGATTTTTCATTCTTGAAAATTGGTAAACTCGCAATACTTTGGGATTTTGAGTGAGTAGTGCTATTTTTGTTATTATTGTTGTTGTTCTTATTATTGATGTTGTTGCTATTATTACCAAATGCCAAACTTCTTCTTTTCCAACCTGATAATAAACTTTTTGATTTTTCCTTTCTGGAATCTTTTGTTTCTTGTTGTTTAGAACTATTTAAATTATTAAAACTAAAAGATTTTGGACGATTGAATTTATCACTTTGTGTAATGTTAGGAGATTTCTGGTTCTTTTCAGCCGAAAGAGATGTTAAATTATCTGTTGATTTGCTAAATAAACTTTTGAATGTTAATTTCGTTTTTGGTTTGGCAGGTACCATAGGCTTTTCGGTGTTTGCAGTTGATTCTTTCTTCTGGGCTCTTGTTGGTGATAAATTAATCAATTTCTTTTTAATTTGTTGTGTCGGAGAATTCTTAATATTTTCAAAAGTTGGAGAAGTGTTCCTAATTGGAGATTTATTTAACAAATTAGGAGTCTTTGGTGGACTTGAAGATAAGATCGGAATCGCATTTGAATTTAACTTAGGAGTTAAATCAAAATCATCAAAATTACTGTGATTTATTTTAGGTGTTGTATTTTGATCGAAATTTGAATTATTTATTATTGGAGTAGAATTATTTGATAAATATAGTTTTGGAGATTTCAAAAATTCATTGATAAATGGAGACTTGTCATCGTCATCATTAACAATACGGATTGAATTTCTACTTTGGTGTTTTTGAACGAACGAACCTGTAGTTGGAGTTAGGTTTTGAGAACTTGAATTAAGTGTGTCCTTCCTACTTGGTACAAAGCTGAAATCAGGATCGTCGGACTCGATGTCATTTTCTTCGTTATCATTGTAACCAATTTCTCTAAATGAATCATCAATTGATAATTTTGAAAAACTAGCCGAAGGTGCAATAAAATTAAAAGTTTGAATTGGTTCATCAAAATTCAATGCTGGAGATTGAAATTCATCAAAATTGACACTATCACTCATCATAGAAAACCTATTTGAAGCTCTATTTATAAATGGAGACTTTTTGATTGATTTAGTATCATTATGTTCTTTTGGTGGTGAATATGATTCATAAATATCACTGTAATTTAAATTAATGTTCAAATTATTATTAACTGAAGGATTCAAAGATTGAAAATTGTGATTTGTTTCTGTTGGACTTGTTAAATCTATCAAGTCAGGTGAATAGTGATCTTTTGATAAAATATCCAAAGTAAGGGTATCATTTGAGTTTGTTTTATGGAATATAGAAGATTTGTTATTTAATTTTGGAGAGTAAATATCATCAATTAAGGAAGATTGAACAGGTTTAGATTGATTTAATGAAATGGTTGAATTATCGTTATATTCATCTTCATTTTCTTCAATTATAGGAGTTTGGATTGATGTACTTTTAGTTGTTACTTTGCTTGTCAAAATATCACTTAGGTCTCTAATACTTGGGCTAATAACCATACCAATATTTTTTGTTGGTTCTTCTGATGGATCATTTAAGGTGGAAACTATTTGAGGATCGTTATAACCACAAGCAAAATCATCAGCAGTTTCTTCTCCTTCCTCTTGTTCACTCACATTATGCTGTTGATGATTCGAAGAAATTGAGTTAAAGGAAGGTGAAATAATCAAAGATTTTCTGAAGGAAAATGCATGAACGTTGTCGTTCATGTGATTATTTCTTGCATTGATTGGAGGACCTGAATAAAAACTAAAAGAATGCAATTTAGGTTGTTTAGCTGCATTTTGTTGTCTTATTGGAGAAGCAGTACTTGTTTGAGCAGACGAAGATATGTCATTATTCTTAAAATCGTATTCATCGGTAAAGGAACTCATTGAAGAGGAATCTTGAGTAACTGGAGATTGAGATGGGGGATTTTGAAGCGATTTCGTTACACCAACGGAAGCCGAGAGCATTGGCAATGGGTACTTTATCAGCGTGTAGTGAGAGTGTTTGAAAAAAACCCAACAAAAGAGGTCAGAAGTAGTAAAAAGTGGTAAAACCTGAAAAAACCTGTAACCTGTGAAGCTCTCCTGTGTGAGCTTATCGAAAGCCAAAAAAACTGAAAACAGACTCGGATGAAACAAAAGAGAAAAACGCGTTTTCTAGAAGAAAAACAATTACGCGTTGCACGACACAAAACGTTGTTGTGCATACGTGACAGAATCTGGGTTTTGCCCTTTTTAAGTGTATTTTGTTCCTTTTTTTAAATGGATTTGTTCCCTTTTTGGATTATGAACCAGTTTTATTTATATTTAATATGGCTTGGGGCTATTGTTTAAGCCTGTTTGCGTGTTGCTTTTTGTATTTAAGTAAAATTGATTTCATTTCACGTACTTTTTAGCTTTCTCTTTATTTATTTTCAAAATATAGAGTTAGCGTAAATTATCTTATAATTTGAAATACCTTTAAACATCCGTAATAACACTTTATTATATTCTCCTTGATTTTTTATTAATTTTAAACCTCTTTTCAATTATTATCATCTACAAAAGTTTTACAAAAAATGTCACAATTTAATAATTTTATTAATCAATCATCTGTCAGAAGTACTTTTGGCCACGATATTTCTAATTCTCATCATTCAAACTCGTTAAACTATCAATTAAATCAAAAACAAAAACAAAAACAAAAACAAAAACAAAACCAAAAACAAAACCAAAAACATGTACCTACTGTTCCTTCAAAATCTGAAAATCCTCAATTAACAATTAAAGTTAATGATAACTTATTAAATGATACTTATACTGATGTTGATGCAGATGATGAAAAAGATACCAACTCTTCAATTCCAAATACTGAAAGTACGGAAGCAAGGCTGACTACTGATGTTTCAAGATTACATTTTGAACAAATTACAAATAATTTATTAAAACAATTAAACTTAAGCAAAGAAGAATCAAATAAAAGCAAAATTCTAGTAGACGAATTAACTGAAAAATTGAATGATTTAAATAGAAATATTGTTAATCAAAACTTGCAGCAATCTTCCATAATTGATGAAAATACCCAAAACATTATCAATTTTTATAATCAAAAAATTCATGATATTAACAAAGTAAATAAAGATAAATTTGAAAAATTTCAAGAATTAGAAGAAACTTTTAATAATATGCAAAAATTACAATCAGTATATTACCAAAATAATTTAAAACAATTACAAAGCTCAATCAACATTAAAACTTCTGAATTAGAAGAATTGAAAGTTGATTATCATCAGCTTGAACTTTGGGTTTTAGCTTTATTCAAAGAAATTGGTAATGATAAAAAGTTCCAAATCAGATATAAAGATATAATCAGGGCTATAAAACCTCCCATTAAAACATCAAATCTTGAAAATATTTATCGTTATTTAATGCAATATCTTTATGAAGAAGATGAAGATTTAGAAAAAGAGAAAATCTGAATTTTAGTTTCCCTTTTGGGATTTTCAAGATATGTTGAGAATCAACTTTTTGTATTTTTTTTGTACTTAGTACTCTATACTGCTTTTGTAACGTCATCTGTATTTCTTTTAGCTTATTCCACAACAGCGGGTTTAATGTCAAAGAGACGTTTGGATAGTAATGATTTAGCGGATCTCAATGATTCTTGGAGAAGTTCGAGATCTAAAATGTTGAATGATTCATCATCTACAAACACGTCAATTGATTTACATATTGATCCGTCTATATCAACCATCATTTCAATCCTAAATCTTATGAACGAATATAGGGGGGCACCTAGAGATCCAAATGAAGTTTA
Source organism: Pichia sp. NRRL Y-12830 (assembly GCA_030564565.1). Taxonomy (NCBI): domain Eukaryota; kingdom Fungi; phylum Ascomycota; class Pichiomycetes; order Pichiales; family Pichiaceae; genus Pichia; species Pichia sp. NRRL Y-12830. Next base: position 102,468 of record JAJLVO010000035.1, read on the forward strand.
TGAACATGCATCTAAGTTGTTATTACAATACCCAGACCCGTCTACCAACAATGTACTTAAATATACCAATCAAATAGTTGAAATTTCGATATTTGATAACATAAATTTACACTATAATCTAAATTTTCCATTTTTGAGAGAGCCCAATTCAATAAGTGTAAAATCTGATACATTTAGTAAAAATATACCCAGTTATAGATGTTTCAAGAAAATTATACTAAAAAATGTTAGAATTTTGCCTATTTTAGAAAATATACAATTTTTCAAAGATTCAATAACGGATAAAATAAAGTTTAAAACTGACTGTTTTATTGAATGTTGTGATGGGTTCAAAATTAAAAGTTATTTAAATGATGAAATTTTAGAATGTTCTAATATTTTATTAAATATGTTAAATGTTTGGTATATTTCGTATTTACTATTTCTAAATGATAATGATCTATCTTCTGATTTGAAACAACAATTAATATACAAAATTTGGGGGAATTTTGTAACTTGTTTTAAGGATCTAGAGAATATCGAAATAGCTGTCAGTTTGGATTCTGACAATAATGTTAAAATTGCAAATATTCTGCATGGTTATTTTACTAGGTGAACGGCAAGAAAAAAAAGCTAGCTAATTATATATTATTCTTTTTTCTATATTGTATTATAAAAACAAAATTAAATAACTTAGAAGTTCACATAATTGTACAATCTTCTTTATTATTACCTCTTGATTTCTTAAGTCTATTTATATTTTTGGATGCAACATTGGGAATATACGAAGTTTTATTATTTATCGAAGAAGAAGACGTAGAAGATGGTTCAAACTTATTATTGTAAGGTTTTGAGTTGATAGATGATTTGGAAATAGTTAACCCTTGGAAAGAATTATCTAACATAGTTAGTGATTCAGGATAATTACTATTCATATCCGAAGCAGTATGTAATTTTGATAGTTTATCTGCATTTTCATCATAATAATCACCTAACTTTTCACTTTCATTACATTCATCATTTTCATCAATTTGTTGCTGTTGATGTTGATCTTGATGTTGCTGCTGATGCGAAATGGCTGGTTGAATATTATATTCAATTACAGGATCTATACCACCTTGAATAATTGAATTTGCCAAAAAACAGTATAATTTAATCCATGCTTCTTCCAATTCTAATGGGAATGAAATCGGACTATTACCAAACCAATCTTGAAATGTTTTAATTAATGCCTCACCCATAATTTTAAAATATGGTGAATCAATACCTAAGATTCTTGCATGTAAATGTCCTAAATTTAATAACGATTCTTTCATTTTACTTAAATCTTCCAATGTACCAATGGCAACTGATATAACTCCAGCAAATGCTGATGCTTGATGCTTGATACTTGGAATTAATCTTTCAATTTCCGGATCCATTCCAATTAAATTATTATAAAACTGAATACAAAATAGGTATGATGAAAATGATTGAATTGCATTGGTTGATGTTGATGTGGATGTTATTGATGTTGATGACGCTCCAGGTATATTTGATGTTTGACTTGTGTTTGTATCTGTTTTAGTTAACTTTAAGTTGATGACTGAGCTACTTCTTGATGTTGTTGGTTCCAAAGCATGCAAATCACTTGCCCTAGATTCGTTTGAAGTGACGATTGCCCATGATTTTCTTAATAGCTCAATTTCATTTGGTTTTAATTTGAGTGAAATTTTATATTTTTTTCTACTAACAACAAAAGAATTTGGCATCCAATTTGTTTCAAATGTGGTATTTATGGTAGATGTTGAGTTGACTGACGTTGCAGTCATACTTCTCGATAGAATAGATAATGTTTCATTTGACGCATGTCTATGAAGTTGGGGCATTTTATAATTTGTAGAATCCGGTAAGGACGATACAGAAGCTGTGGAATGATGAGTAGCCCTGAACATGCTTGGTTATTATTAGTCTTCAAAGATGCAAGAAAAAAACGTGAGAAAAGAAGTATCTGTATGAGAAGTATTAGTCTTGTTAAGAAAACGTTAGATTCCGCTAACATACGTATAAACTGCAATAGGGAGAGCTCTTTGTTTTTTTCCAGTTTTTTTCAATGGCCAAGACTATCTTTAGAATTTGTGCGTTTATAAATTTGGCATTTCAGAGCATGGGTTTTTAGTTTTTGGGGCACAAGAGACCAAAAGGCAGGAAAGTCGTTGTGTTTTCAATAAAAGCACAGTCGCTGTTTGAACGATCACATAAATCTACTTTATTTGCATGTTTTCCCAGTAGACAATATCAAAAAACCAGGAAATACTAGTAAAAACTATAAACCCCCCCACATTACTACCCTGTTTTAGTTAAAAATCGGTCTTAAAAAACGTTTATTTTGCGTCGATCGTCCGCAACATGTTTCTTACACACATCGTAAACACTACGAAAACACTACATGTTAGCCCAAGATCCACCACATATACACGACCTTTGGTAGTGTTGGAACACAGGATTCGTCACAAAGGCCAAACTGTTTGGAACAAACATCACTTCATCATGAACAACGGATATTGCGCCACATCGAATGCATTTACGTAATATTGGACGTTTGGTGGTTACTGGACTGCCAGGGATAAGGGCCGTATTAGAAAACAGTGTAACTGTAGTTGTGGTGTATGAACCATTTTTTCTATCACTTTCACCTTCTGCTTTCAATATATCTTCTGTGCTGATCCATTCCTTACGTAAACTATCAATAATTCCTCCATCCCTTATACTTTTTTTCAAAGTTTTTCTATACATTTTCGTGGATTTTTTCATATCAGTTCTTGATAATAAAATTGGCTTCTTCTCTGAATCTTCAGTTTTGACTTCTTTATTATCATCTTTCATTTCAATGTCTCCACTTCCATTAACAGCTTCCTCTCCGTGCCCGTGCCCGTGCCCGTGTCCTTTATTATCTTCATATTCGTCATCATCATCTGAATCATCAAATTCTTCTTCTTCTTCTTCATCTAATGTATCCAATTCTAACCATGAAACATCATAAAAATATAAATCTGATACTTTTTTATTGGAATCATTCAATACCGTTTTACTGAAAACTTCACCCAATTTTTCCATTGTTTTAAGAAAATTTTTGGAAACATAACCTTGACAAACAATTTGTTGTTCAACCGCTAATGACGTTGGTGCATCTAGTTTAATATTTCTTAACGGTCCATCGGCTTCTGTTAAAAATCTTTCAAATCCAAATAAGGAAACTGGCAACCTTTTAATTATAATTCCTAGTCTATAATACGCTTCAAGTATTGGTGTTGTGATTATTGCTTTACCATTTTTAAAATTTGTACTCGTACCATTTCTTCCAATACCACCAAATTTTTTTTGAATTACTGATGATTCATCAAGTAAAATTTCTTCAACACCTTCAAAAGCACCTAATGGATTGTCTGAAGTTATCTTTGCTGTTAAATTTGGATCACATTTTTCTAGAAATTTTTGAACAAATGAAAACAGTCTTCTTAGATTTGCAATTGCAAATAATAAAAATGATCTTGGAATTTTACCTAAAATTAATGGTATGACAACCGAATCTTTTAATAATTTTTCACTTTTTTCAGTATTACCCGATTTAAATGCACTATCCAACTCTAATAATTCTTGTGATAACAATACAACATAATCTAAACACCATCTGATAAGGCCAATAATTGATAATATACATTCTTCACGCATTTTAGCGTTAATTAGAGTATCATTTGCGGAAAACCCTTTCCTTGCAGATCTTTGCATGTTTGAATAAATTGTATGAATCGTAAGCATAATAGATGACGCAACATACCTCAAGTTGAGCAAAACTAATGCAATCTTAGCACTCCTGGATTTGGCCCAATTATCAGAGGTACCCAATGAAAATTGTAATGTTAATAATCTTTGTAACGGTTGATTTTGTGCCATTTTATCAGATTGTTCTGGTGGTATATCAATATTCAGATTGATAGCTCTATGAGATTCTTGAATAATTGAAATCATCAGTCTATATGAATAATTTTCATTAACTAAATTAGTTAATGCTGTTAAATCATTTCTAATAGTTGCAATTAAATCATCTGAAGAATGTCCAAAATAACATGCTGTTGTATGTCTTAATGCAATTGCTGCAGCCTTTACCAATAATATGCCCTTTTTAGTACCATTAAAAAAATTTGGGTCAATATTAAGGGTTGTCAAACTTGAAACTTCTAAGCAATTATCATCAATAGGTAATGTTACATAACAACACATGTTTGGCGATAAACATGAATAAATTGATTGTTTTTTCATTGGTAAGAATTCATATCCTGCATCTAACAATGTCGAAATCGTTTGTGGTAGGATGGATGCAGGTGTATTAGCATTTTTATCAATATTATTTTCAATTGAAAACTTATTTTTTTCTTCAATCAGAGTTTTCCTTGAAAATATCCTAATTTTTCCACTTGATGAAACAATCGATATATAAGAATCCAGATGCATTGATTCTAGATTTGAAATTGCATCATCAATTTCCAATGTTTGTATATACTCAATATTATAAGATGAGTTTGATTGAATTGTCACATCAATGCCATTTTTAGATGCAATATCTTTGAAACTTTGATGAATTGTCTTATTAGTTAATATATTTTCAAGTTTAAACCTTAATATTATAGTTTTTAATGGTTCATCAATCATTACTCTTTTATTTTCAAGTCTAATTAAGATATCCATGTTTGAATCTGGTTCAAAATTAGGAGAAATTAAATTTATGTCACTAAAAATGTATCCTGGAACTATATTATCTAAATCTTTCTGTTTTATTTTAGTTATTTTTAATGTTGGTAATATTCTCTCATTATTTGGAACTCTATAATTTGGATTTTCAAATAACATTTTAGCTGCTATCTTAAGATAGTTCCAATCAATTTCAACTTCATAAAATTTTAATAATTTAGAAAGTTCATAAAATGCAGAAATTATAATTTTACCGTCTTTTTGGAATCCAATACTTGCGTTTGATATCAATTCATTATTACTTATACTTCCAAAAGCTTTATCATATTCAATTCCATGTTCTTGTTGATGATATAAACAAACTTGTCCATTTTTACGTATTGCAATACATGCTTGTTTTGTTGATATTGGATGAAATGCACCATATGATTTATTTTGCTGTGCATTGTATCTATAATAAAACCCACTTGCATCATCATTTGCTGCGCCCATCTTGGATGCACATCCATTTAATACTTGATTTTCTGAATTGGTTTGAATTCTGATTGCTGGTATACTCGAAATAACTGATTTATCCAAATTTAACCATTTAGCTGTTAATATTTGATTGCCATTTATATCAGCAATGGAATCGTTTGATGGTGTCTGTGAATAATGTTCAGAAAAAAATACTTCACACGCATTGAATGAAGTACGTGAATATTGCATTTGTAAAATATTTTTACTAATATCTTCTGTTGATGTGAGATGAGAATTTGGTTTTTGATTTGTAACTCTTTTGATACCCGAAACTAATATGGTTACAACCCCATTTGAATCAGCTGTAAGTAAATCCCATCCTGTATTACTAAATAAAACAAATTTTGTAGGTGATAATACTTTTAATGGATTATAAGAAATTGAATTTGTTGTGCCATTATTACTATAATATTTACTGATATTACTTAAAGATTTTGCTTGCTCCAGTAATGATTGAATGTTAAAAAATGTAGGTGGTGCCAAATGCCAATGTTTACCATCAACACATTCCAAATAAGTTAATCTTAAATTACCTTCAGTTTTGATAAAATTGTCATCGTGATCTGCATCCAATAAATATGCAATGTGACCTTGAGGAGACCAAGAAACTGCGTTGCTTTTTCCTCTCAAATGAGATCTAGCAGTCAAAGTTTCACTAATGTTGTGTTGACTAACTGTCATTGGAATCAAATGGTTATTAAATCTGAAAATTAATGAAATGACATGAGAAGATGAATATTTCATCAGAATTGAAAACATGTTAAGCTCGCGGTCTTTTCATATCGCAGTCAACATGTTTACCTTTCCAATAGGGTTGTCTCTTTTTCACTATTCAAGAAACCCACCTTTTTGTTAGAAGACATACTGAAAATGCAATTAGCTACATTTTGTGGCTGGAGCTATGCAATAGTTTGGGGATTGTCCTTTTATCCAACTTTGTACTTGAATTATACGTTGAAAACTGCAGATTCTATATCTGTTGACTATCTGGCTTTAAATATTATAGGGTATATTTGTTATACTATATCTTTGTTACTACAATTGAAAAACATTGATATTAGAAGACAGTATATGCATGCCTATGAGGGGAAATTACCATTACTATCAAATGCAGATTTATTTTATTCATTTCATGGGATTATATTGTTGATAGTTTTAATCACACAAGTTCTTTTCGGTAATTCTCTTTGGAATTTTAAGAATGAAAGAATTAATTTCAAAGTACATAAACTTACTAGAATGGTATTAAGTTGTTTAGCAATATTTTGTATTGTAAGCTGGTATCTAGATGATGAAAAATATTCATTTCTTAATTTTGCAATGAATTTAGCATATGTGAAAATTATAATTAGTTTAATCAAATATATACCACAAGTGGTTTTTAATTATAGAAGGGGATCAATGTATGGTATATCAAAATTACAAATAATGTTTGATTTGTTAGGATCATTTTTTGCATTTTGTGAATTTTATTTAAAGAATGAATTACCTTTGCTTGAAGCAGTTAATGCAAATAGAGGTAAGATTGGGATTACAATTGTTACATCAATATTTGCAACAATATTCTCAATACAAATATATATATACGGTACAGAACCAGATAGTAAATTTAAAGATGAAAAAAATGAATTAGTATAGAAAATCATCAGTTTGATCAACACTTTGGATGTATTCAAATATAAAAGCAATGATTTGTAAATGTGAATCAAATTCAATATATTCATTGATACCATGGGAATTCCCATTTACAGATGGTAAAACACCAGGCCTATATCTGTAGATATGATTAGTTAAGTTCCAATACAATTTAGTATCCGTGTTACCAGTACCTAAACCTGGAGTAACAATTAATTTTTCACTTGATGTATTGTTGTTAAATTTATCTGGATAGGAAATATCTTCATAAATATGACGTATGGTACCAGCAAAAATTTTCCAATGTTGATCCCCAATTGGAGTAATTGGTGAAGGTTCAAGAATAGTAATCGGTTTAATGGTCAAAACACCATTTTCTGTTGATGGTAACCATTCATTAGTTTCATTTGTATAAGGCAATTGCACATTCAGTCCAAGATTAAATTTATTTGCAGTTATTTGAACATCTTTGACAAATTTATCAAATGAATTTCCAATATTTTCTTCAAGTGCAACTCTTGAATTGATTGTTAGTTCAACAAATTCTGGCAATGCATTATTTTTTACACCCCCATGAATAACATCTAGAGCTTGTGTAGTTTTTATTGAATAACTTGTCAGTCTATCTTTATTTATAAAATTTCGAACGTTCAAATTTGATGTATTGTTGAATTGTGAATGTAAAATGTCATATTTTAAAACATCATCAATATCGAATGAATTTTCTGCAAGACAAACATACTGCCAAAAAGTTGGATTATAATCTGTGAAATAAGTTGGAAATTTATCAGTTTCAATTTGAACAATTAAATCTCCAATTATACCAATTGCTGTATGGTCTTGAGGCACTGAAGAATGACCACCTTTCTTTTGAATTGAGATTGACAAATCCAAATAACCCTTTTCACCCGTTCCAACTACGGCCATGGTGGAATGACCAATATCCATCATTGAAACACCACCTTCATCCACGACAGCATAAATTGAATTCGGGCCATATATATTTTCAATAAATTTTGCGTTTAAATTCCGAATTCCACTAGCTTCTTCATCAAACCCAAAAGAAAAAATGATTGTCCTATTTGGTTTAAAATTGATTTTAATTAATTCTTCAACAGCTTCAAAATATCCAAGTAATAAATTTTTACAATCACCTGAACCTCTTCCATATAAAAACTTACCATCATAAAATCCAGAAAATGGAGCATGGATCCATTCTTTTAGTGAATTATCAGAAATTGGAACAACATCTTGATGTGCCATTAAAAGTAGTGGTTTTAAGGATTCATTTGAACCTTTCCAAATATAAACCAAACCAAAATGATTAACTTTATGTAATTTTAAATTTTGGTGAAATAATGGGAATGTCTTATTCAAAAAGTGATGAAAGTTTGCAAATTGAGTAAATTGATCAAGGTTTTCAGTAACATTAAGAGGTGAATTATCATAAACTGAAGTATCAATTTTTACTGCATTTTGCAATTTAAAGGCTGATTGATTTCTAAAACTTTCTGCATTAACAATTTTATCCAATATTTCTTTATTTGATTCATAATTTGAGGGAATGTATTTATCAACATTGTGACAAGTTGGAAGTGTTTCCTTCAGGTTTCTGTCGGAATTCACTAATAAGTTCTCGTTCTTTTTATAATGGAAAAGAGTATACATGACGACCAATCCAAAAATCAACGCGGTTGTTACCAACTGAACCCGTTTAATATTCTTTGTCAATGCAATTGTCTCCTTCATTGTTCAAGTCGCCGTAAGAAGTTGAAACCAATAACCAGGAAAACTGTGGTGGATTCAATCTATCGTACTACTATTAACCACTTTTCCTATCAAGACAGAATCTCTCCCAACCGCACATTCGCTATCTATTTGCGGCCCTAAGATAAACCTAAAAGGGCACTCCTACTAGAACAGTCACTGAAAGCGGAAATGATCATTGATACCGCTTTCCAACCCGTAGCATCTGCCTCTAAGTAAGACTCTAGACTAAAAACCCTTACTATCCAGGCCATTAGCAGGCCGACACCCCCCATTGTGGCACAGAAACCCGTGCACCACACCCCCTCCATCTGTCTCAAATTAAGCTTTTTGCTTTTTCCCCTTTTCGGTTCTAGGTTCTTCTTTTCGAAGACCGCAATCTCTATCAAACAACATGATATATCCTTCTGTTTCGGATGTCTATGAACTGTCTTTACTCTCTTTCTATTTCTTGGTATGCCCTTTTTCTGCAGTTGACACAATACTTGTTTGATTTCTTTTTGATAGCCACGCTATACCATAGAACCCTCCTTGAAAATTAACTTGTTCTTCCTCAACCTTCAAACATAAAACCCTGCATTTGAAGGACAAAGACTTTTTTTTTCTTTTGTTTTTGTTTTTGTTTTTCTGTTTCTGTTTCTTCTCCGACAAATCAACTATGGACCCCACATCAAAGCTGAAGAACAATAAAATTTTGCCAAATGTTCATCCAACAAATTCTTTGATTCTTCCAGATGGAAAAATCTTTAAAGTTCAGAAAAAACGTCAAAGAAAAATTTACAGCTGTATTCCCTGTCACCAGAGAAAAATTAGATGTTCACGTGAGACCCCAACGTGTTTGAATTGTCTCAAGTTGGCCGAAAAGAATACAGATGAAAAGTTCGAAATTTTAGAGGCTTGTAAATATTTTGATAACGATAAAAAGAAGAATTTGAAGATAAAAGGTGTTAAATTAGACAATCTAAGTAACTCAAATTCGAATTCAAATTTAGTTATTAACGAAATCACAAACTTAAATGAACAATCCTTACATAGCTTAGATTATCAAGTTCAGGTGAAAAATGATGTTCTTAATAATAATATAGGACAATGCACTTATGATAATAACAGTAATACAGGAAGTATTGATTATAGCGATAATACAGGAAGTACTGATAATAGCGATAATACAGGTATCATTGATACTGACAAGAATATAGACAATATTGGCAATATCAACGGTATCAAAAGTATCAATAATATCAACATGAAAAATGATCATCTGACTGCCGAAAAATTTCTACGTATTCCAGAAGAAGGTTCAATAGATTTAAGATTATCTACTGACATAAATAATAAGCCTAATTTACAGTCACAGGAAACTTCATTAGATCCAGAGAATGAGTATAAGAAATATTCAAAACGATTTATTGCACCTTTTGAACAAGCAATAAAAAATTTACCATCCAAGCGAAGATCTGATAAATTGTTGAGAGTTTTCCAAACAAATGTTCATTCTTTATTACCAATACTAGATATGAAGTCATTCGTTGAAAAATATAATGAATTTTGGTACTGTGGATTGTTTAAGATTATTAACATTGAAAAACTTTATCAGTACATTTATTATTATAAAGATAAACCAAATATACCAGAAAGAGTTAATATTTTCTTGTACTGGTATACTAAAACAAATTGTTTGCTGAATCCTGAAAACATTTCCGAGTTTTTTATTTTATTATATGCAATATATTATACCTCGATTTCCAGTTTAGTATATGAATATTTATCTAAAAAATATGATAGTGTTAACAACATCGAAAGATATAAAGATGAAGTTAATAAATATTATAATACTTTTAAAAAAGTCAACCACAAAGGGCTACATAATCCTAGATTTATGTCTTTAGCGGTTTTACAAATTAATGTTCTAGTTCAATCAATTACAAATTTGAAATCTGGTAAATCATTGATTACCGTGTCAAAAATTTTAAGAATTTGTCAATTCTATCAACTTCATAGAGATCCTGTTTTATACCATGCATTAAAGGACCCTGAAATTGTTCAAACAAGAAGACTTGTTTGGTGGCAAATATTTTTTTTGGATAATTTAGTTTCGTTTTTCTTAAACTTGACTCCCTCAATAAAATTGACTGATTTTGATACAACTTTTTTGGTAGAAAATTTAGAGAGTGATTCATGTTTTACTTTAGGTTTAAATTCAAAATTATCCATTATGTATTTAAATTGTATGAATAAATTTTCTTTAATTGTTGCTGAACTGAATGGTTTAACAAATGGTTTGAAAATTCAAATGAATCATGAAGATATTACTAAAATGAAAAATACCATTAATGATTTATTTATTACTTGTAATTTAACAATGAAAAAGATTCATAGTCTTTATCATAGATCAATTCCACCAAAAAATATACCATCGTCAAATTTGACTTCCCATTCAAGTCCCGAATCATGTAGTTTATCAGAATCAACTTTAGATGCAAACCCAGAACCAAGTGATGAAGAATCACCATCAAATTTCCCAAATATTATTTTTGAGCCATTATCAAATTCAACACCAAATAATATTGATGAGACTTCAACAGATTGTTATACTTTTTTTATGGCCGCATTAAACATTCTAAGTGATAAGTTGTTAATTATGTTACAAAAGAAAATAATAATAAATCCTCATTTGACCAATGATAGTGATTTAGCCAACTCATTAGCAAATTTGAATTTAAATCTAAATTTAACTAAAATTGAATATACTTATACTGATTTATCAAGTAATTTATTACCATCATTATTACACTATTTAGATACATTTTTGCTACTATCTAAAAAGAAAATGTTAAAGTTTAACTGGAAATTGAAAAATTATATTCCAATTGACGAATTAATTTTGTTAATGAACATTTTAGCAGCTAATCTTAAAGATGGTATGTCCCAAAATGAAACAAATAATAGCTTCTCTGATATTAATCTGAAAATTTATTTAATTGATCAAACGATTAATTCATTGAAATTAAATTGGCATTCAAAATTATCAACCGTTAATAAATTAATTTTTTTAGCTTCAAATATTTGGGATTTAATGGTCATGAAATATAGTCTTAGTTTGGAGCTGTCTTATTCAATGTCAAAAACTTTTTTATTTCCTAAACCAATAATTAGTAAAGTACATCCAACAGATGAAAATATTATTAATGATAATAACAACATGAATACAGTTCAACAATGCTTTGATTCTGTTAGCTGTGCAGAAATTGCACCACGAAGTATGAATCTTGCCGCTGCAATTGATACACCTTATCAATCAAACAATTCACCATATGGTATTGATTATTTAAATATAAAGAAACCAATATTCAAGAAAATTGGTACTACAGGAGAAATTGAAAGTCCGAAATCAACCGACTTGGATTTTGATGTCAATGAAAGATTTGTAAACCTTGCACATTTAGTTGGTGAAGAATTATCACAAGAATACAGTTTTAGTTCTGCCCCAAAAACTTATGAAGAAGAGGAAGCTGAAGAAGGTTGGCTTAATTTAGGTACAGAACCACCATCCGGAACAAATTCAATTGATGATTTCCATTTTTATAAAAATTTAAAAGGTGATGTTTTAAGACTATATAAATTAGTTGTTTATTAATTTTAATTTTAATTGTAATTTTTGGTTTTTTTTAACATAAAGGTTGTTATATATAGATTTAAAGGTTTTTTTTTTTACGATTTGTTGTTATAACCAAAAAAGAACAATCCAGAAAGTCCAATAATTAATGCATATGAATAAATTGAATTATTCTTTTTAGAAACGTTTAAATTAATGACATTATTCGGTGTTTGGCTATTTGATTTTACGTTTTTGGAGTAAGTAAGTTTTTCAAAACTTACGTCATTTTCATCACCAATTCCATAATCTTTATCATCCCCATCATAAACATATAAATAATCTTCATCTGGCTCTGCAATAATCGTTTTTTGAATATTACCAAAGAAATCAGTGAGTAAAACGTCCTTTGTATTTCTATTGAACAAATCAGTGCTTATACCAACATTCGAATGTATTTTGTCAAATGTGTAATAATCGAATAAATCTTGTAATGTTTGATCCGAAGTGGTTGTAACATTTTCTAAAAATTCCAATGTAAAATAAGTAAATCTGTCAATAACTGCAACCCCAATTTCAACATCTGAATGGTGCGAATAAGAAGATTCATGAAGAGCACTTGAACCAACAGAAATTATATTTGGTGAATAAATCTTAGAATACATTGTATTTGCTTGACATGTATCAATCATAAAAAAAATTTCATTATATCTTTTCTTTTCGGACATTTGTGCAAATGCATCTGCAATGTCATAACTTGAAATTTCTTCAGCATCCTGAAATTTAAGGAAATCTTCACCACCATGTCCAGTTAGATAAATGAAAATATTTGAGTTTTCATCAGTTAATAATCTTTTACTTTTCGGATGTTCTGCTGGCCATCTGTCAGTTAATAAACGAATGAAATTTTCAACAGTAACCTCATAACCTCTATAATCAACTTTAATATTATCACCATATAATTCTAATTGTCTATCAGCATTATTGAAAACTTCTCCTTGAAATGCATTTCTTGGGTTGCATGCAATATCATCACTTAGCATGAGAATGATTTGTGAATCTGGAATGCCTAGTCTTTTGACTGTACGATACATTGATAATGCATTGGCCATATGCCTATAATTAAACCAAAATCTGGATGTTGAAACAATAACTGCCCAATTGTTTGTGTGTTGATGTTCTGATTCTACAACCGTTTCAGCTGCAAAGACAGATGAAATCACAAATATCAGTAATGAAAACAAATTTATATATCTCATTATGTCTATTGCATGAGGGTATCTCTCAACTAACTTGTATTATCTTGTATTACTCTTAAGAAAATTATGTCTCTATTAGAAATTAACGAAATGATGAAAACATGTTTGTTTCTTATTTTGTTTCTCAACTTTTTTTTCTTTAGCACAAAAACCGAAACGATACACGTCAAAAGATACATACTGTGCTTAACTCATTATTTTCTAATTTCCGTCCCATTTTTATACACTAAGGATACCCAAATGATAACACAATTTTATAGAGTAGGAAAATGGGGATCAATTGGTAGCTCTAGGGTGACAGCAATATTTTTGAAAATACACATAATACGTCACTTCCATATATCATACCGTGTTTCAAATATTCAATTAACTAGAGAATCAAATATAGGGCCCAATAATGTACTACATTTTTCAAAGGAGAAATCACTAGTAATTCAATTAAAAGATGCAGAGTTTGTTACTGAAGTGGATGGTGATAATGAGAATGAAGTTACGACAATCGATGCAACAAATTCAATTGTTTTACGTGAATATCAACAAGAATGCCTCAATGCAATTGATCATAAGTTAGCAATTGAAAGAAGTAAAAGAGTTGCAATATCAATAGCCACTGGAGGTGGTAAAACCGTTGTTTTTTGTTTAGCCATACCGAAAATACTAGAAATACACAGATTCAATGATCCCGAAATAGATAAAAAGTGTAATGGGATATTAGTTTTAGTTCATAGAAGAGAATTAGCATCACAAACTATTAAAACTATTCAAAAATTAAAAATTATGGATGACGATCGTATATTTTTAGATATGGGTAAAAACTCAATAGATTATAATAAAACTTTTTATGATAATCGTCCATTTATAATAGTTGGTAGTGTTCCAACACTAGCTAGAAGTGATTGTGCAAGATTACAGAATTACCACAATAAAAGAATTAAGGCAGTCATTGTTGATGAGTGTCATCACTCAGTTAGTGAAAGTTATTTAAAGATATTTCGTCAATTGGACTGTACTAAAAAAAGTGAAAATGGCCCATTTTTATTGGGGTTTACTGCTACTATGGCAAGAACTGACAAAACACCATTAAAATTAGTTTTTGATGAGATTGTGTTTCAGAAAAACATTTCATCGTTGATTAAAGATAATCATTTATGTGATTTTGAATGGCAACGAGTTGAATTAGGATTGAATCTTGATGAAGTTGGAGTAAGAGGTGGCGATTTTAGACTTGAATCATTATCTGAACATATTAATACGGACGAAATTAATATAATTGTTTTGAAAACTTACTTGAAAATGGTTTCCGAAAAACCTAATAATTTTAGATCATTACTTGCGTTTTGTGTCAGCGTTCAACATATGAAAGACTTATCACAGCTATTTAGAGAAAATGGTATTAATGCTCAATATGTTAGTGGTGAAACAAAATCATCCGAGCGTGATGCCATTGTATCTGATTTCAAAATAGGCAAGATTCATGTTTTGTTTAACTGTGGTGTTTTCACTGAAGGTACAGATATACCGAACATTGACTCTATATTTTTATTAAGGCCCACAAAATCGAAACCGTTATTGATTCAAATGGTTGGTAGAGGTTTAAGGTTGCATAAAGATAAAGAAAAACTTATTATCACGGATTTTGTGGATAGTAAATCAGTTGGATTAACAATCACTTCAACCTTGAATGGTAAGCCAGATGTTATAAGTTTAATTGGTGGAATGGAACAATCTGGATTCAAGCATAGAGATACTGCATTACCCGGAGAGATTGAGTATCTTAAATTTACAAGTTTTAAAAGTATTGAAATGCTAGATGAACAAAACAACGTATCACAAAAATCATTCCCGTATATGCTATTAAAGGAAATGAAAAACTTGAATATGAACGAAGGATTCAATTATTGGACTCAAGTCAAATATAATATGTGGGCAATGCCATGTGGTTATAAATCTTATGTTAAGGTTGAAATTGAAAATGATGGTAGATATAGGTTTTCATATTGTTTTACGAAAGTTGGGTTCAAAGATACAACAAAGTTGATAGTTAACAAAATCTCGGAATCTGAAGATTTCCAAATAGCTCTTGCTGACGCCAAAAAATATATTAATGATCATGAATTTATCAAAGACGAAGTTGTTAAATATCAAAATAAAATGCGTAGCATGAAAACTCAAAATATGACCAAAGCACAACGTACTTTTATTTTTAAGACAGTAGATGATATTGTTCAGAAGAACCAGACTCACGCACTAGATTTGGCCAAATTTTTTGATCAATTCAACCTGAAACTCGACCGGATGACCAGATGGGAGGCATCCGAGATTATTTTTGGTTATACTGTCTCTAGAACGCAATCAATTATGTTATGGATACGAAATACGTTTTTAAAGAACAAAAAAACGAGAGAGACAATAACAAAAGAGAGTGTTCTCAATTTTAAAAGGGAACAGAATAATGAATCCTGGTTTTAGCATAGTTTATAAAAGTGCATCAGACAACAGGTTTCAAATAAAATTATATCTGTAATGTTTTTAATTCCGACAGATTGGTATTTGGGTAATAAAAAGTTGGTGTTATATTGGATTAAAATATCATAGCAGTTTTTTGTATTATAAAAGTATCAGCAACTGCATACATGTATTGCTTAAACCATTTTTATTGTTTTTCTATGAAATGTCTTGGTACTGTTTATCGAAATGATTTATTATTTTCAAGTCAAAGTTCATTATCTTCCAATGGATATTTAGAATGAAATGAGATAGCAGTTGACTTGAGTTTAAGTTTTCAATTCTTGAAGGTCATTTTACTACATTGGTATAAAAACTAACTTTATGTCAAAATGTGTACACCATGCTATGTTGGTTTTACAAATGTTTATAAGATATATATGTAAATACCATTTTGTTCCTTTAATATTTGAAATCTTTTATACACATGTTTACTTTGCATTAGAAGTTGGTATTTTTGTTTTCAAAAAATATAGAATATAAAATATTTAAAGTTTATAAAACCGATTAAATAGCATAAAATTATAATTATTATTATTATCACACACACGCACTGAAAGGTGAAAGTAGAGTGCATATTAAACAGCAGGAGGACCCATACAAAGGTCTACATAGCGCATTGGTACCCCTAAATGAAGTGCCAAAGCTCTTTTTCTTCCCCATATATCACGCTGACCAACGTTAAGATTATAAGCTGTGAGGAATGCATCAACGTCTGGTGCTCCCATATGAACAATTTGCCATAGATGATGGATTCCATTCAAATCCTGGTTTGGATTCACGAACGGTACTGTTGCTAGTGTGAGAGTGAACGGGTAATTAATATTGTTGTCATGTTGAGGACCTTGCATGTTTGGAGCACGTGCTTCTTGTGTTTGCAGTCTCCGCTCAAGATTTTGTAAAACCTCTAGTTGAAGGTTCTGAATATTTTCTACCTGGGTTGGGAAAGTAGCAGTCGATCTAGACAAAGCTGCCAGACTTCTAGTTTGTCTTCTGTTGTTTTGCATATTAATAGTAAAGATGGTTAATAAAAAAGGAAAAGAAGAAATAAGAACAAGCAAAATAACAACAAACATCTGCGCTTGTGTTTGCCCTTTTGAGGAAACTAAAAATTAGTTGAGTTTCCTCATTGAATGAAAACGAGAATATTCATGTTCAAATTTTACACAGAAAAGACAAAAAAGGAAATATTAAGAACCGTTTTAAGCAGTTTTCAAAGCCCCATAGTTGAAGATTCTGTTAGCAGAAATAGTGGGGATACCAATTCCAACAGCTAGGTCTCTTTTCATTTCATTGATTGTACCTTCAGGCTCGATATTATAACCACGTAAAAACACTTTGACTTCACTTTCTGTCATGCTGTCAATGTCATCGGTGCTATAAATAAACTTTGGCATTCCTTTTGCTTGTCGACAAATAAATGGTATAGGCTCAAATCTTTGACCTTTAGTATATCTTACATAATTCGAGGATTTCAATTGTTGCAATAAATAGGTATTGCTTATGTCCATATTATGCTGGACTGGAAACTTAGATTTAGCACCTTTGCCATGTTTCGGTTTGGTGATTTTGATTGACTTGTTGGATGTTTTAGCCATATTAGGTTTTAGAATACAGAAAACAAATTTGTCAGAGATATGGTTAAGCATATACTAACATTAACACAATCTACATAGTATTAAACATTATACGCCAGCGTGCTGCGAATGCAAAATTTCCTGCGCCTTTAATTGAGTTGTGTACAGATTTGGGTCTTTCCGCTGATGCAAAATATTGCCTATTAGAATGATTAATTGCGAATAATTAATAGGGAAACGCCTTGTGTTTAGTATCCATTTATGTCTTGAATGAATATTGCCAACCATATGTTAAAAAATTCTCAATCAACGTATTTCCTTAATTTTTATGTTTAGGTGATTAGTAGTGCCGGGTAAAAAATCAAGACGTTCTTGTCATCTGACTGGTTTTGATTCAAACAAAATGGTATTTAAAGAATATTAAAGTAGCTTTGTGTTGACTTCAAACATTAAATCGAGTCTTTACAATACCGAAAACATAAACCTATAAAATATGGTTATAAACATCGCTTTTTTGTTTGAGGTATTAACGAAAATTATATACACATGTTTACTTTGTATTTGGTGTTCAGTATTTGTTTTGTAAAAATATAAACCGAAGACATAAAATCTATAAAAAGATTCAATTTAAAAACATAATTTATTATCACACACGCACTGAAAATTGAAAATAGAGTGCATATTAAACAACAGGGGAACCTATACAAAGATTTACAAGGCGCAATGGTACCCCTAAGTAAAGTGCCAACACTCTTCTTCTTCCCCAAATATCACGCTGACCAACATCAAGATTATAAGCTGTGAGGAATGCATCAACGTCTGGTGCTCCCAGATGAACAATTTGCCATAAATGACGAATAACCAAATTTAGATTTGGGTCTGGATTAACAAACGGTACTGGTTCAGTGTGAGAGTAAATGTAAAAGATTGCTGTACTAGTAAAGTGACCAAAGTTTATCCAAAATTATCATTTACAAAATCCACTTGTCCATTAGAATTATTACTTGTCGTCATATGTGGTCCAATTTCAATTGTTGGTATTCATAATAACGCTTGTTTTTTAACAATTGTTGATGATTATAGTAGATGAACTTTAGTTTATCCTCTAGTTGCTAAATCTGAATCAAAGTTTCATTTAAAACAATTTATTAATTATGCTTAAAATTATTTCATTGCTGAAAATTTTAAGGGTGGTGCTATTAGATCAAATAATGGTGGCAAATTTTGCAATAATGATTTGAAAAACTATTTTATTTATTAAGGTATTATTCATCATTTAACGGCTCCTTACAATTCGTCTCAAAATGGTGTTGCTGAGAGAAAACATAGAACAGTTCAGAAGAAGGCTAGAACTCTTTTATCTGAATCTGGTTTGTCAAATAAGTTCGACTGAAGCTGTTAAAGTATCTGGGTTTTTGATTAATAGGTATCCATCTGATGTTACTGATGGCCACACATCGTTTCAAATGTGGCATGGTTATGCACCAAACTATTTTTTTTCATCCATTTGGTTGTTATTGTATAGTATTGATTCCACCAGAAAAGAGAGATTCCATTTTCTCACCTGTTGCATCACCTAGTGTTATGGTTGGTTATAGTCCTACTTACAAGGCATATAAATGCTACGTTCCCGCTATTGATGATATTGTTGTTTCAAATAATGTTCAGTTTGATGACATTAAGTTTCTAATGACTCAAGATTCATCTAATGATAATGCTGGTTCCTTTAATCCATCTGACATTTATTTTCGCCTTCTTCCCCAAATCTCACGATGGCCTACATCAATTATCCATTTACACTCACACTACGATTGGTACCCTTTGTAAATGCGGACCCAAATTTAAATATTGAGATGAGTCATTTATTGCAAATTTCTTGTCTGCAAGCAGCAAACGTTGATGCCTTTCTTAGAGCTTATAATCTTGATGTTGGTGAAGTGTTGCGGAGGTTCTTTAGTAACTATATCTTTAAAATCTTCTTAAATATTTTTTTTCCTTTCATCTACTCGAGGATCATTAATTTTGTGAGAAGATGAGAGATCTGATAGGTTGTAAAGGCCGAACGCCTTATAATATAGCAGAATTGTATGACCTGATCACGTCGACAGTCTTTCCTTTTTCTATAATTGTAATTTTTAGTTATATTTAATACCAGCTAATTCGCGACACAAATGAGATCTAATATTAGTGATACAATTGGGGGAGGTTTGCGTAGTATTGTCATTATTACTTGCACAAAAATCACAACTCGAACCTGCATTATTGTAATTTAATCTACCTTTATGATTACAATGCTGACCTCTGTTTCTACCTCTGTAATTACTTAAATTATTAATTCATTATATGAGTTAATTGAAATTTATCTATCGGTTTTGGAAGTATTCAATTGTTCAGCTTTTTTACTAACTTTTATAGCTAATGCAGATTTTGCTTCATGTAAAGTTTTACTATTCCTATTAAGTAATCCATCTTTTTAAAAATGAAAGAAGATACAATCATTTCATCTGCAGCATCAATGCTAAGATGACCTAATAATGCCTTATATGTTTCCGAATAAGTTACACCATTATCAGTTGGTTCAAATTTTAAATATTAAAATGAAAACAGGCATAATGGCATTCGATACTTTCATGACACAATTCATTAAATAATCCTTTGAATGTGTTCCACGACATTGCAAAAAATGTTTTTGTGTCTATTGCTTTATTAACTAACCATTCAGCAGCATTACCTTGAAGTAAAGTAGTAACTGAAGTAATATATTTGTG